>JARYZH020000009.1:10110933-10280834 GCA_030021035.2 Notholithocarpus densiflorus
AATAGAAGTTCTCCTTTGTAAAGACATGCTTTAATGAAATACGTAGGTTTCTTTCTCAATTTCGTGCGAGTTACTGTCTTTACTTATGTAATTTTAGCTATTCTTTACTTGAAAATAATCATATATCATAACAGTGCAAAGTTGCTTACACTGGGGAAAACAAGGGTTACACATATTTAAGAACATATCCAAACATTTGACCAAACAAACAACCAAATCCATGACTTAGTTTCTATTTATTACTTTAAAAGATGTCAAAGGGTATTAATTTCCACTAAGTCTGTGGTCCAAGAAACCTGACATGACTTAGTTTCTGTTTAATACTTCAATAGATGTCAAAGGGTATTAATTTCCACTAAGTCTGTGGTCCAAGAAACCTGACATAACTTAGTTTCTGTTTAATACTTCAATAGATGTCAAAGAGTATTAATTTCCACTAAGTCTGTGGTCCGAGGAACCTGACATGACTTAGTTTTTGTTTAATACTTCAATAGATGTCAAAAAGTATTAATTTCCACTAAGTCTGTGGTCCGAGGAACCTGACATGACTTAGTTTTTGTTTAATACTTCAATAGATGTCAAAGGAACCTGACATGACTTAGTTTTTGTTTAATACTTCAATAGATGTCAAAGAGTATTAATTTCTACTAAGTCTGTGGTCCGAGAAACCTGACATGACTTAGTTTCTGTTTAATACTTCAATAGATGTCAAAGAGTATTAATTTCCACTAAGTCTATGGTCCGAAGAACCTAACATGACTTAGTTTCTATTTAATACTTCAATAGATGTCAAAGGGTATTAATTTCCACTAAGTCTGTGGTCCGAGGAACCTGACATAACTTAGTTTCTGTTTATTACTTTAAAAGATGTCAAAAGGTATTAATTTCCACTAAGTCTGTGGTCCGAAGAACCTGACATGACTTAGTTTCTGTTTAATACTTCAATAGATGTCAAAGGGTATTAACTTGCACTAAGTCTGTGGTCCAAGGAACCTGACATGACTTAGTTTCTGTTTAATACTTCAATAGATGTCAAAGGGTATTAATTTTCACTAAGTCTGTGGTCCGAGGAACCTGACATGACTTAGTTTCTGTTTAATACTTCAATAGATGTCAAAGAGTATTAATTCTACTAAGTCTGTGATCCGAGGAACCTGACATAACTTAGTTTCTGTTTAATACTTCAATACATGTCAAAGGGTATTAATTTCCACTAAGTCTGTGGTCCGAGGAACCTGACATGACTTAGTTTCTGTTTAATACTTCAATAGATGTCAAAGAGTATTAATTTACACTAAGTCTGTGGTCCGAGGAACCTGACATGACTTAGTTTCTGTTTAATACTTCAATACATGTCAAAGAGTATTAATTTCCACTAAGTCTGTGATCCGAGGAACTTGACATGACTTAGTTTCTGTTTAATACTTCAATAGATGTCAAAGGGTATTAATTTCCACTAAGTCTGTGGTCCGAGGAACCTGACATGACTTAGTTTATGTTTAATACTTCAATAGATGTCAAAAAGTATTAATTTCTACTAAGTCTGTGGTCCGAGGAACCTGACATGACTTAGTTTCTATTTAATACTTCAATAGATGTCAAAAGGTATTAATTTTCACTAAGTCTGTGGTCCGAGGAACCTGACATGACTTAGTTTCTGTTTAATACTTCAATAGATGGGGAAATACAAGATACATAATTGGGATGAATTAAAAAGGAACTAAACAGGACTGTTTTTATTAATAGTAATACCTCTTTAGGTTGTTTACATTCCAAGGATGGAGTATAGTTATCTAGTCTAAATCCTCCAAATAGTACGCACCTATTCCTGCCACCGACGTGATGTGATATGGTCCTTCCCAATTAGGCCCTAATTTTCCCCAGGCTGGATTCTTGGTAGTTCCCAAAACTTTTCTCAATACCAAATCTCCTGGGGACAACGGCCTTAGCTTCACATTGGTATCATAACCTTGCTTGAGCTTGTGTTGGTAATAGGCCAGTTGGACCATTGCATTCTCTCTTCACTCTTAAACTTCTTTCAAGCAGCTCATTATTGCTGTCTGAAGTGAATGCATTTGTTCTCAGTGTTGGGAAACCAGTTTCTAGAGGAATTACAGCGTCGGCCCCATACGTCATTGAGAAGGGGGTCTTTCCAGTTGATCGACGAGGTGTTGTTCGATATGTCCAAAGGACATGCAGTAATTCCTCCACCCATTTTCCCTTTGCATCGTCCAGCCTCTTTTTAAGTCCGCTCACTATAACCTTATTGACAGCTTTAGCTTATCCATTTCCTTGTGGGTAGGCTGGGGTAGAATATCTATTCTTTATCCCCAACTCATAACAGTATTTCCTGAAAGTTGTGCTATCAAATTGAAGGCCATTGTTCGAGATGAGAGTATAGGAAACCCCGAATCGAGTAACAATATTCTTGCAGATAAACTTCTTGACATCCACATCTCTGATATTGGCCAAAGGTTCAGCTTCGACCGATTTGGTGAAATAGTCTGTGCCGACCAGCAGATACTTTTTACTCCCTATTGCCTTAGGGAAAGGACCTACAATATCCAAGCCCTATTGGGCAAAAGGCCAAGGGCTAGAAAGAGGATTAAGAACTCCCCCAAGCTGATGAATGTTTGGCGCGAATCTCTGACACTGATCACATTTCTTAACATATTCTTGTGCTTCCTTTTGCATGCCCGGCCACCAATATCCTTGAGTAATGGCTCGGTGAGATAAAGATCTTCCTCCTGTGTGACTCCCACATATTCCTTCATGCAGTTCTTCTAGGAGTGATTCTGATGCCTCGGGGTGTACATAAAGCAGATATGGTCCAGAAAAAGAACGCTTGTACAACTTTCTGTCCTCAAATAGCCAAAACCGAGGAGCTTTCCTTCGTATTTTCTCAGCTTCTGACCTCTCCTCAGGCAATATATCCTTTTCAAGAAACAGCAGTATAGGATCCATCTAACTCGGACTCATCTCGATTTGATGGACTTGGAGCGAGTCTCCCTTAATTGGGGTAGGGGTGCATAGGTCTTCAACAAGTATTACTCGGGGTAAATCCTATGCCAAGGAAGTGGCAAAGGTAGCCAAGGAATCTACATAGGTATTTCCACTCCTAAGGATATGCTATAAGTCAAAGAACTCAAATGTTGTTTGTAGACGCCTCACTTGGCCCAAATATTCCTGCATTCTTGCATCCCGAGCTTCCAATTGCCCTTTTACTTGACCCACCACCAGTCTTGAATCTGAGAACATCTCCACTATTTTTTCACCCATTTTCTAGACCATCGCCATTCCCATCAACAAAGTTTCGTATTCTGCTTCGTTGTTTGTAGCCGAGAACCCCAATCTCAATGATTTTTCAATGATGATCCTATCAGGAGATACCAGAACTAGGCCCACTCCTGATCCTCGCTGGTTTGCCGCTCCATCCACATATACTCTCCAGGATGAGGGGTCTTGCGTGGAGATCAGGCCAACTGATTTTTCATCCATGCCATGCTACTTTTCCTCTATTTCTTCAGGAAGTTCAGCAAACTCAGCTACCAGGTTGGCAAGGACCTGTCCTTTTACAGAGGTCCGAAGCATGTACTTGATATCAAAAGCCCTTAGAATCGTGCCCCATTTGGCAATCCTTCCGGTATAATCTGCGCTCCGAAGTACTGACTTGAGCGGAAGCTGAGTTAGGACCATCACAGTGTGCGCCTGGAAGTAATGGGAAAGTTTTCGTGTAGCATGTACTACCGCCAAAATGGCCTCTCTAGAGGTAAGTAACGCACCTCGGCTTCGTGAAATGACCTACTCACTTAATAGATTGGTTGTTGTATGCCCCTATCTGATCATATCAAAACAAAACTTACCGCATGAGGGGCTACTGCTAAGTAAGCAAATAAAACCTCATCCACCTCAGGACTGGACATGATAGGTGGCCGAGATAGGTAATTTTTAAGCTGTTGAAATGCCACGGCACATTCCTCGGTCCATTCAAATCCTTTCCACTTATGTAACAACAAGATGAAAGGTCTGCACCTGTCTGCCGACCTGGATATAAATCGATTTAAAGCGGCAGTCATTCCGATCAATTTCTGGACCTCCTTAGGATTTCGAGGTGGTTACAAGATGTTGATGGCCTTGATCTGATCAGGGTTCACCTCAATTCCCCTGTGGGTCACCATATAGCCCAAAAACTTTCCCGAACCTACGCCAAACAAGCACTTTGATGCGTTCAAACACAACTTATGCTCCCTTAGAATTTCAAAAATGTTCGTGAGGTCTCTCACATGCTCGGACACTAATTTTCTCTTCACAACCATATCATCGATATAGACTTCAATGCTCCTACCTAACTGTGGGTCGAACATTTTAGTCATCATCCGTTGGTAAGTGGACCCTGCATTTTTCAAACCAAAGGGCATCCCTTTGTAATGATAGTTTCCTATGGGAGTGACGAAAGCTATCTTTTCCTGGTCGTCCGATGCTAGTGGTATATGGTGATATCCTTGAAATGCGTCCAAAAAACTCATCTGAGGATGGCTTACGGTTGCATCCACCAACTGATCTATAAGGAAAAGGGTCTTTAGGACAAGCTTTATTGAGATCTATGAAGTCCACACACATACGCCATTTCCCAGTCTTCTTTTTCACCACAACCATATTAGCTAGCCACTGAGGATAGAACACTTCCTTAATAGCCCCCACCTGTTTGAGCCTTGTTACCTCATTTCTGATAGCCTCAGCGTGCTCTTTAGACGGACGCCGAGGTGGCTACCTCTTTGGGGTAATGGATGAGTTAACGTTCAAATGATGACAAATGAAGTTGGGGTCTACGCCCGGGGCTTCGTACGCATCTCATGCAAACACATCCACATTTTTCCTGAGAAATTTAACCAGTTGCTCCCTCTCCAATGGAGGCAGTTGAGCCCCAATCTGAAAGAACCTCTCCGGATCATCATCAACAATTACTCTCTCCAGATCTTCACATTTCACTTCGTCGGCTGGTCTACTGAGGAGAGATGTCGGAGTTTCTGATTGCTATAAACCATTCTCAGCAGTGGCCGAGGTTTCAGCCTCGGGCCGATGTTGGATGGCCGCCACCAGGCATTGCCTGGCTGTAAACTGGCTTCCTACTATCTCTAACACTTAGTCCCCAGAAGGATATTTCACCTTCTGGTGAAGAATTGAAGAAACAGCTCCTAAGGTATGAAGCCAAGGCCTGCCCATAATGGCTGTATATGGAGAGAAAGCATTAACTACAATGAAGTCTACCTCCACCACATCCGAGCCAGTCTACACCGGTAACCTGATTTGACCTTTTGGAATAACTATTTTACCCTCAAAACTCACCAGAGGAGAACTGTAGGTTGCTAGGCTTTCTGGTTTTAAATTCAGCCCCTTATAGAGGTCAGGATACATAATCTCAACTGCACTACCCTGGTCAATCATCACCCTCTTCAAATCATATCCACCAATTCTAAGTGTGACTACTAAAGCATCATCATGCGGTTATATAGTTCCCAATTTGTCCTCATCCGAAAAGCCTAAGACCAGTGGGATGCCCATCTTGACTCTCTTCGGCATTGAACTGGGCCCTTCCTCCAAGTGACGGGATAATGACATTACTCTGGAAGGGCAAGATCTAGTCCTCCCTAGGGCAGCAAATATGACGTTTATTGTGCCTAGAGGGGGTCTCGAGGAAGCATCTCCCCGAAACTCTGAACCTGTCTGGCTCTCTCGACCACTGGAATGATGCAAGAGTTGCTTCAATTTCCCCTCTCGGACCAGTTGATCTAAATGATCCCACAAGTTTCTGCAATCCTCGGTGGTGTGCCCATGGTCTTGGTGATATTGGCAATAAAGGCCTTGATTACGCCTCACAGGATCCCCTATCATCTTATTCGGCCATTTGAAGAATGACTCATTTTTTACCTTCTTCAAAACCTGTTGTACTGGTTCTCGGAAAACAGCATTAACCACCTAGGTATTGGCAGATCCCGGCTGCCCAACAAAGTCTTTTTGAGGTCGATTATTATTGTATCGGTCCGACTTGAAATCCCTCCTCTCCTGAGGGATCACCTTAGCCTTTCCCTTCCCTTGTAGTTGGTCTTCTTCTACCCTTTTGTACTTGTCAATCCGATCCATAAGTTGGCGCACACTAGTAACAGGCTTACCAGTCAAAGATTTCCTCAAATCATGCTCGGTTGGGAGGCTAGCCTTGAAAGTATTAATGGCCACATCATCATAGTCTTCATCTATTTCGTTGTACATTTCCCAGTATCTATTCGAGTAGGTCTTCAGAGTTTCTCCATCCCGCATGGACATAGATAACAAGGAACCCAAAAGCCGAGGAACCTCGCTGCAAGTGATAAAGCGAGCGCCAAAGGCTCGGGTGAGTTTCCTAAAGGAGTCAATTGAGCTTGGCCTCAAATCATTAAACCACCTCATCGCCAGCTGGCCCAAACTAAAAGGAAAAACCTTACACATCAAGGCCTCACTTCTGGAATGAACTGCCATCCTCTGATTGAAGTGACTGACATGTTCCACCAGATCTGTTCGACCATTATAAATGGTGAACGTGGGTTGATGGAATCGTTGAGGGAGGCTTGCGTCCTCTATCTTTCGAGAAAAGGGTGATTTAGAGATTTGACTCAACGCCTTGTTCATGGCATCGTTCTCCAGACCCTTACGAGGTGGGCTCCTATACCTACGTCTGCGGTGGTACTCTTCATCATAGGAGAAAGACTTGCTGGGTGGAGTTTTAAACCTCTGTCTGTAACTAGCATCCTCTTCATCCTCGGAGGACAGCTCGGAACTAGGTGATAAACGTCTTCGTTGCGCGTGGCGTAATTCCCTTTTTAATCCGTCAATCTCACGTTGCATGTCCCTATTACTCTTTGCATGGGAAACACGGCTCTTCCCCCGAGACTGACTTTTACTGGTATGTGTTGTGCGCACACTTCCCTCACGGCCCCCTCTCGGCTCGAGGTTTACAAACGGATCTCTATGTTGAGACCCCCTTGATTCTGCTTGGTGTAGATTCACATCCACCTGTTGCGGACCTATCGTTGCCTGGTGTGGACCTGCTTCTTCCATCTTCAACGTAGTATGCGGAATATCTTCAGAATAGATCAAGTTCTTCCCACAGACGACGCCAATTGTAAGGACTAAGATTTGGATCTGACCCAAAATGGGATTGGGTTTCAGCCCACCAAGCCCAACAATGAATTTATAGAGCGTGGGTGAAAGAACTAGTTCTATTCAGTAAGAAAGATAAAAGCTATTGCTTATTTAATAGAAATCAGTGTAAATAAAGTGAGAAAAGCTGTCCTCGGCATAGTTCGAGGAGCTATATATTAAGGTTGAGTTCTTAATCTGAGTTACAGGAATTCATAGGATCATTACAAAGATTTTTTCTGATTATTTCTCCCGTTTTTTCTTCCTTTTCTTCAGGCCATTCTTCCATGCTATATACTATAATCCAGGTATATCTTGACCATACACGTGTAGGTTAGGCTCTAATAACTCCCTTTTATCCCATCCAACACCTGCTAGAACCTTCAACTAGTAGCTGTAAGGCTGCTTAACCACTGTTCAGGTATCACCTCCACATTAATACGGCCAGAGAGTTAGTTGGGGGGTATTTAATGTGAAGGTAGCAGCTTTGAAGATATTTGTTGCCTCCTTTTGCTCATCCTTTATCCAATGGCCAACTTATAATCATGATGCAACCTGGAGAATGTCTAAGATGATAAGGCCTTCTCACTGACCTCGGACCTCTGTTTCTGAGATGACTTTTATCCTCGGACATATTTTAGACTATCATACACAATCCTTATTTCTTCTACTCATACCCTTCCCATAATAACCTTATTTGGCCATCCTCGAATTAGTTAACATCCTCGGATTGGGCCATAGGCCCAATTCGTACAGTCGTAATAGTACACTCTAGCTGACTGGCCCCCACAAATATAATTTAACATATGTTATATATATATATATATATATATTTATATATATATATATATGCAACGAAAAATTCTACATCAAAGTAGTTATTATGTTAGTCAAATTCGTTTTTTTAAATCCAGTCAGTTTGTAATTTGTGAGCAATTTTTTTAAATCACGTTTATCAAATTTAATATTTTTAAACATTCTAAATCATTTTTTTTTTGTTAAATATATTAGGGATAATATAATTATAGCATATTGTAAGGGTTAGGATGAGTTAAAGGAGAATGGGCCAAGGTTGGAATTAGAAAGGGCCCATCGAAACAATCTTATAGAAGTATTAGGCCCAAATAATCAGAGGAATGTGTGAATCCAATGACGAAGCCGATGAAGGAAAGAGGTTTAAAATCTTAAGAAGAGGATTGGGGACTGTTAAGCCATGCCTAGGATGACGACTAATAGAAGGAATAGTAATTAGTTCGAGCAAGGTTTGGAAGAAACTTCCTGATGAAGCCATCGTCCCCTCTACATTAAATGCATTGTACCAACCAAGCACACCACATTAATGGTTGAACAACCCCTTTGAATAGTGTTCTAACAGCCTGTTACATACTCATCACAACCTCAAAAAGAATTGAGGAAAAGAATGAGACAAATATCTCGCTTGAGGATAATCCACTCTACAAGTAGACAGCTGAGATGGTGGCACTAGAATTATAAATAAGAAAAGATCCCACATGTTTTGGGATCAGTTTTTTAAGGAGAGAGAGAGAGAGAGATCATTGTAACACTCAAGAAAGGCTTGGGGGGTGTTTGGTTTGTGTTTTCAAACAACCATTTTCAGTTTTTTAACAACATTACACGTATTTCCATATACTTTTTCACCTACACATATTTCCACAAATATTTTCAAACAACAATTTTTAGTTTTTAAACACATATACCAAACGGTGTTTTTAAACACGTGTTTTCAAATAACATGTATTTTTTGCTTAACAAAAACTCTCCTTGAATATTCCGAGGGAAGTGTAATTAACAATGAGATATCCCTTGTTTACAATTTGACTCAGTCTCAAATTTCATTCTCTTTACAATAGCCTCATTCCTCCTTAACTGTTAGTTCAAAAACCCATCTCTTACAAATTAAAAGCTAAGATTTTGAATAAAATTTGTTACCAACCACCTTTTGATCTTATTTTCTCTTGTATTTTTATGTTTCTTTTTTTTTTATGTTTTTTTTTTTTTGTGTGGAGGAAAGAGACAAAAAAGTGGAGTAAAATTACATTTTTAGCCTTGTTTTTAATAAAGGTGGGTTATAGAACTCTAATTGAGCTAACCTCAAATGGATAAAGTATCAAATTTTAAACCACAAGTAGATAACTTAAATTTTGGCCAAATCACAATTGAATAAGTTGTAATTTGCCCTTTCAATTATTAGTAGTCTAAAATTATGCATGAAAATTAAGTTTAAAGATTGAATAATAAATAACATTTGATTGACACGAAATTTAATATGTGTATTAAGAACATAAAGAAAATGCAGTATAACAGTTAGATTTTCGAAATATATAGTTATGTTAATTTTTTAAGTGGGAGTTGTAACCAAACTTGTTCTTATATATATGAAAAAAAAAATGTGACTTTCAAAAACTAATTTGTTGATATTAGAAGTCAATAAACAAATGTTTTGATTTAAATATATAACGATAATCTGAAACGTTAAATTAGTATTAGTATACTGAAATATTTCGCTTCCTTTATTAAACCGAAATGACCTTATATTGGCAACTTTCCTCCAACTCCAATCATAAAATATTATCATAAATGGGTTTTTTTTTTTTTTTTTTTTTTTTTTTTTTCAATGTTATAGGTGCCATCAAATCCTCTTCCTCGCAAGCAGACTGGAACATCAATGCGAACATATCCACTTGGGCTTATTTAGCTTTCAACCCATAGTCCTTGGGTTGCAAACAGAGCAGCCCAGGTTCTTGCAAAATGGGCTTCTTCCGTCATCCTCTATGGGCTTCTTGTCCTCCTATGTCCTATACTTTTTTTAGCTCTTTTCGGTTTTCTGTTTTTCCGTGAAACGGTGCGCTTAGTACCTTTTAAAGTATTCCTCTTTTTTGAAAGGTCAGTGCAGAGTTCAGACTTCCGAGGCTCCCCTGAGAAGACACGTGTAAGTGACAAATCCCCCCACAGGCACAGAGTCACAGACAATGGCATTTCCTCTGTCTCTCTTTCTGTTTACTCCGTCACTTTCACAATCAGTCACTCTCAGCAATGGAGGGGTTTGGTCCAAAGGATTCTCTCTCTGAATTCACTCTAGCTGAGGTACACTCATCATCCTCTTTGTGAATCTACTCATGGGTCCTTCATTTCTCAGCTTAAATTTGACTGCTTTACTTAGCTTCCTTTTATTATCTGGTTCAGATGGTTGATTGCATGTACTCTTCTCTAATGGGGTTCTTTCTAATTTGACATTTGTGGGTTTTACTTGGTTCTCCAATTCAATTAAGTATATTCTAAAATAAAGTAATAGAAGACTTTTTTTTTTTTTTGGGGGGCTGGCTGGCTGGCTAGCTAGTGGTTAGATATTACATAATATGATTATATGAAGATGGGTTTTGATTGAGGCCTTCAGTGCTAGGCTTGGGAGGCTTTATTAAGCTTGGATAGGGGGCAATCTCCATTGAAAGAAGAATCATAGGGGATGTAGTTAGAAGTAGAGTTTTCTGCTTTGTGTACATTATGCACTACCTTACCGTATGATATTGCTGTCTAGATTTGAGTGGTTGATAATTTGTACCATATCAAGGTTGAAGTTGCTATTTTGTCTATGAGGGTGTTTTAGCATTTATTGTATTTGCAACTCCAAAGGAGAAAAAGGAAATTTGCATAAAAGAAACAGAGAAAGATTACCAATTAAGACTCAATAGTTAGAATGTACTAAATTTTTGTTACAGGGCTTGTATGGTACAAGTAAAACACAATATAAACTTTATTTCCACATTGGACTTCAGTGGAAAAGTGCACCTCTAAAGAGGATTCGTACCTCTTTTAAGGATATGAGTTACCGCGTGGTACATTCAGTGTTGGTAATACCATCAAGTGCACTTAAGAACACAAGCCTCTTGGAGTCTGGGCGCAAAGCAAAGTGTAAGATCGCGACTGATTAAAGTAAAGTGCACGTTTTCAGATATATTATATAATAATTTCTAATAAAAAGATACAGAGCATATTATAAGGAAAAAAAAAAAAAAGTTAATAGACTCAAAATAATAATGTCTTTTTCTTATTAGCTAAAATGGATGGTGCAATTGCACAATTTGTAAGTTTAAATTTTATATAAGTTATTTCTATTTCTTAAATTTTTATATAGTAAAAGTGATAACAATTATTTATGGACAACAATATGATAGCAATCTACTCATAGAAAGTTTAAACAAGACATTTTGTATAATTCTCTTGTACCTTATAAAAATACATAATTGGGATAGCTATGGTCAAATGAAGTATATGGTTCTTTGAAAATAAATCCAAAAGGCAAAGACCAAAAACCACAAGAATAGTAAGTTATCATTGTTCATGTCTTTCGATATGTTGTTATAAACAAAAAGTTGTTTGTGTAATACAACACCTTAAAAACAATGTTTGATTAATAAATCAATTTCCATATCATTTCCTTCAAGATCAAGTAGTTACTTTTGATGATTCATTATATATTTTTTTTAGCAATAAATAAAAAGCGCACATAAGCCTGCTATTTGCTTTTCACAAAGTGCCAGAAAAGCGTGCATGAGGTCATTGAGGTGCACTTCATTAAATGAGCTTCACTTCGACTAAGTGAAGCCTTTGGACCTCGGGGTTGAGCTTTAAGCTCGCCTAAGCGCTATTTTAACAACATTGGGTAGATTTATTTGTATTGATTAGTCTGACAATCCTGTCAGAGGGGACATTAATTGTTATATTATGCTTTACTTTCCACTTTCACTTGCATCAAAGTTTTGATGATTAGCTAATTATTCTAACAAAGTGGGAAGAGTTGATCTTTCTTCCAAAATTGATGATTTAGTAATGCCTGAACATTTTATGGTGGAAATTATTATATAATTTTGAATAATACATGATTCTGTGTCAGAGCATTGTCTGAGATTTGCAGAAATGCTTTCTGGAAAATAAATGACAGATTGTGAAATCTTATATTCTAGTATAATTATGACATGTTCATTTTACTCGTCAATATATGATTGAACTGTGTGACCTGCCTTCATATATTTATTATGTTGCTTCTGGTGGTGATGAGATGAGTTTTCCAACTGATACCTTTTAAAACAAAGAGGATCTGATGTGGGTATATTTTTGGTTGATCAAAGCTTGCTAAAGCTAAAGCATCACAATTGGCAGTGTGTGCAAAATTCTTTTACATTTGGGCTAATAAGAATGTTCCTTTGTTTTTGCAGCCTTAGATCAAATCTTGAGATTAGTTGAACCCCACTAATTGGAATAGATTATTTTCATTTAATTTGCAATTTACATTTCATATTACCAATTTACCATCATACTGCTCTCTTTTTGTCTAGCTTCTATGATGATTATTACTTTTTTGTTTGTTCATAGATTAAAGACATGGAGAAGATATTTAAGGAGATAGGGGAACAATCATTTGGTCAGGCGTTTTTCCAGGATATTGCAACCAGCTTTAGGTGAACTTCCATTTCACTCATATCTTAACTATAGCATACTTCAATGAAATGGTTTCTTAAAGTGATAAGAAGATAATGTGCTTCCTTATAATAGGGTGTAATTAATCCTCGTATCGTATCTTTTTCTTGGCTTGCTTTATCATTGCAGTTGCTCAGCTAGTCGTGCTGGAAAATCTGCCATAACATGGGAGCAGGTTTTTCATTCAAACACTACAATTTCTTTGTATTTGAAACTTTTATAACTCTACCTTGTTCTCATTGTGTTATAGGTGCAAAGTTGGTTCCAAAATAGACAAGAACAGTTGCAAGATAAAGTTACTCCCTCATCTGGTGCCCTGAAATTATTTGATGATCTTTCAGATGTACCTATTTCAAGCAAAGCCCCTGAAAGCTTTTTAAATCCTAAAGGTCTTTTTTTTTTTTTTTTTCAGCATGGGTGCGAGCTGTTGACAAGATACTCATGATTAATATTCTGTTCAATACTTGTTCCATGGGTTTTTAATTCAATGCTTCAAATAGTGATTGCATATAGATAAATAATTTTAAAAAGTTGTTTAATTTATCACAAATTTATATTTTGGTTTGTTTACAGCAATATCAATAATAATAAAAAAATCTCTCCCTGTTGAGTAAAAATTAATACTGTGGTCAAAATACATTGTTGGTCCAAGGTCTCTAAACTTTTGCTCATGAGAGATCTTAGTCCCTAAAGTTTAAAGTGATCACTTTTAGTCCCTAACAAACTTAAAGTGATCAATTTTAGTCTCTAACAAATTTTAAGTGATTGCTTTAATCTCTAAGGAGTGATGATGTGTCAATTTTTAGTTTGGCCATGTCATCTAAGGGACTAAGTGATCATTTTAAACTTCAGGGACTAAATTGGTCTTGGGCTAAACTTTAGGGACCAACAATATTAGTTAAGACATTCTTTATGCTGACATATCATCAAATTCACTACGAAGAAAAGAAGACAAGAAAATCACAGCACAAAATATTTCAATCTAATGAATCTCCTAATGTGGATTCATCTGCTTAAAGCTCAACAAAATCCTTGATAGTATGATGGTCCAGGCTTGGCATATAAAGGTGGGTTTGGTTAGGGTTCAATTTTTCAATAGTGCCCATTCCTTAATCAATAGATTGTAAATTAAGAAATTTGCACTAATGCATGGTTGCACACAATTGCCTGTTGCTTCAACAACCTAGAGTGGGCACCTTATCAGCATGTTGGCCCCAACTTAAGAACTATTGCTCAGCTTATGAAATGGTGCTCAGAAGTTTACTGTGGACTCTGTTCTAAGCTTTAGCTTTCTTTTCTTTTTTTGAGCTTTATTAGCTTACTTGCTTATGTACAGTTTTTAAAGCCTTACTTTTTCTAGGTATAAGGGTACTTTTACCCACTTTCAGAAAATTAGTAAATGAGCCAAATTAAGTGCACTTTAGATATTTTAAGTACAAATCTTGTAGCCCACTGACTATGTTGGTTCTGCGGTTGCATAAGTAATGTTGCATTTTTGCAAATTGATTTACTTAGTTCAATTTCCAATATATTTTATTTGTATCATACTCATATTAATTAACTACGTGAGTACTATATCTTTTTTCTTTTTGTCTTAATAAAAAACTATTTTCATTGTTTTAGGTATGCTTCTTACTTCTCTCTGTCTTGTCTAGTATTTCATATTTATTATTTCTGCTACTGTTAATCACTCAATGACCATCTGAGATGGGTTATTTTTGGCAATACATAGGGCTACAGATTTTTGGCCACTTTAATTGTTGTATTAATGCCATACGTTATCCTCATTTCAGACCATGGAGGTATGCTATGCTTTAAAATGAATTCTCAACAAGCTATCTTATTTATAATGGTAAAATTGGAATATTACATGTAATTTAATGCAACTATAATTGCCATTGACCTCTAGCTCAATTAGCACCTCATTTCCTTGCAAGTATTAGGTGGAAGATGAGGTCGTAGGTTCAAGACTCACTATGTGCATGTGTAACTTACCAATAAATAAATAAATTATAATGCAATTATAATTTTCTAGAGAAGCTTATGATAACAAGGTCAATGCAGGTAAAAAGATTTCAGATCTTTCAGGGTTGACATATGAAGCTAAATCAAAGAAAGATAATGCATGGTGAGAACATATCTTTTAATCAAGACATGCAATATATGCTTAATAGGTATTGGAAATATGTACTATGCGTTATACATAGCGCATAAATTCTACAGCATCTATATGTCAACATAAATAGGATTTGTTATTATTATATTCCTTGTATTATACAAGAACTAATTTAGCACATAAATGAATGACATTAACTAATTGCTTTAGCGTGCCTTATGCTTTGGAATAGGCTTCACTTTGGAGCACTTATGTGTTCCTTTAAATTTGTGTATCTTATTCATATATCAGAATACAGCCCAAATTAGTAATATTTAAATATGTTGAAAAAGTTTACCAGCTTGGTTTAAAATTTTCAATTTCCTTGATTTCTTTTCCCAATAATTTGCACAACTTGAAATAATTAAATTTAGGCAGGTTGGTCATTGTATTTCTGTGGGGATTTTGTCAACTAAAAATTGAGGGTATTGAAGACCCTTGCTATTTATAAGACATGATAAACAGGATAATGTGCTAGGAACAATTTTCAGGTAATACCAAGATATATCAATTATAGATCGAGCCTTGGTGTGATGGCAATTGTCTTTCAACTAAAGCGCCATGTCGCTGGTTTGAGGATGGAAATCAGCTTCTCCAGGGAAAAATATTAGGGGTGAGGTTGCCTACAAATGACCTCTAACAGACCTTGTAGAAGTGGGAGCTTTGTAGTCTACATAAGACCAACCCAAAATATAGCAATTACATATAAAGGAAGCCATTAGTTCCATTTCTTATGTACTTTTGTGGTCTGTGAGTAGTTATACTTGTTTTTTAATGCCTATAATCATTCTTATGGAGTCGTACTAAAACAGTGACCCCTGCTGTTCCAACTTTGCCTCTTAAAGACACCCTGAAAGTGCACATAACTATGTATAGTAGGTATGTAAAGATGGAATGATAACCAGAATAGACTATTGCATTAATTACATTATAAATCTACATTCCTTTTTACAATCTGTTGCGGTCTCAATAAAGTAAGTTCTATTTTTTATTTATTAAATATGTGTTTAAAACTTTAAATAGTTCAAACTTCATGCCAATACTATTTTTTTATCTTTTGACATTAATGATTTTGGGTTGATGTGTACAGATATATTTGTAAAGGTCAAATATAGAACTTGATGCTGGAAAACTGGGTTTGCACATTGCTATTAAAGTATTAATTCAGAACTTGGAAAAATAAAAATACAAAATATATTAGAAAAGTAAAAAGAAACTGTGAAAGTAAGATTACATTAAGAAAGAAATGGTTTTTGTAAAACATTACATTTGCAGACAAGTGAAGGTTTGTTAGGATTTAGAAAATCTTGTAAAGTGACGAAACTTTTGCTTATATCAATATTCATTTCAATGACTGGTATGATTCTATCCGAGTTATAATATACCTTCTTTTATTTTCAATGCATGCTTTCTTATAATAATGTTATTACCTTTCTAAATTATTACCAGCGTCACCCTGTACTTTGCTTAACCCCAAACTTTGAAGCATCAATTAATTCTTCCTACTTCATCACTTATCATACTTTGTTTATGATATTGTGTGGCCTACTGGCCTTAATAGGCCAAAATATCTACAGGTAGTTCTTGTCTACGCTGGTAGTGTTTTTTTAGGATTGCTTGTTGAATTTTAATTAATTCAGAATAGAGCACAAATTGTTGCTTTGATACAACAAAAGGCTTAAAAGCTTGATGAAAGTATAAGGATTCTTGTAGTAGTGGTTCTCAGAATACCAGTTTCCATGATGTTATAATGCAATCTCAAGATAATTTAAACTCACAAGTATCTTTACCGCCAGGGTGAAAATCAATTTCAAAATATATGATCTTGGTTGTGAATATTGTAATCTCCTTTTGAATTGATTTGTGAACCATAGCTAATATTTTAATGGCTTGCCAGGTATGATGTTGCTTCGTTCCTCAATTACAAGTTTCTTAGTACCGGCGAACTTGTAAGATTCATAATCAGATTTATATACTTTTGGGACAATAACAATTTTTTTAACATAAGACCCTTTTGGTTATTAATATCTTTGGAAAGAAAAAAATAAAATTACAACTCTTCCATGTCTACATGCTAAATGAAACTGGCCACTTTGTAATGTTTGTCACATAAATGTGCGTCATGAACAGCAGCTGCTTGGATTATTTCAAGCAAGAGCTAGTTTTGAGCCCTTACTGGTATTTAACGTGATTTAAATTTAGGATAATATGAGCGAGGCTAATTTAGAGTTGAATTTATTCAATTTGGTTTAAGCATTGGTTCTTGTTATTTTTTTTTTTTTTTTTTTTGGCATAACTAGCTTCTCTCTTCATGAGGGAAGGGAAAGAATTGCGTATATAACTGTATAGCTTACTAGCTGATATCAATAATCTGCCACTTTCAGTGGTAATGAACGATGAGTTACCTGTGGGAATTAGGAATCCAATTGTCAGGGTCACTAATATTTGGTACATTTCCTATAAAAAAAATAGAACCGTGTTGGTTCAAATCATAAAATCATTAGGTTTTTTTTTTTTTTTTTTCCTGATTAATTACTGTTCTCATACATTCAATTTATCTGGATAAGGAAAACTATTAGCAAAAGAAACAATCAAGTTAGCAAAAAATAACAAAAAAACGAGCTTTATTTTGCAACGCATTTATGGTATACATACTCAATGCAACAAGGTGCACTTATCATACCCTCACAAAATCAGTATCTATGTCAACCCCTTGCATCCAATTATATGGTAAATGTGATACTGTCCAGTGTCCACCAAATAAAAATCATAATGTATGATATTGGCTAATATATGTAAAGGTGCTATTATATATCACAGGCAGTTCGTGTACGATTTGCTGGCTTTGGTAATGAGGAGGATGAATGGGTGAATGTAAAAAGGGGAGTGCGTGAGCGGTCTATTCCTTTAGAACACTCTGAGTGTCATAAGGTGAAGGTTGGAGATCTTGTCCTGTGCTTCCAGGTAATGTTTTCCTTGGTTTATAAATAAAAAAAAAAAAAAAAAAAGGGATATGATCCAAAAGCTGTGTTACAATCATGGGTCCTCATGTCCAAACAAACATGATGCCTTTGAGATAATGACCTCTTTAGATATTAAAAAGTCTAGAACATTAAATTGTCATATTATCTTTCTTTCTTTTTTTCTTTTTTAGAAGAAAACTGACATATTATCAGTCTTACTTAATTCGGGAAGAAAATAATGGAGCGGCCTTGTTAGATATTCAAAAAATTTCCTTAACATTATAGGTCTCTTTCTTTTTACCTCAACAGTCAACAGTGATGCCATACAATATCTATTTTTGCTAATTGATGCCAGACAATATCAAATGGAGGATAAAGGGGAAAATTGAACATAGTGGAAAATGATAAACCAAAAATCAGCACTTAGGGGTTTGCATGGAATCAGCACCAATCAACTTAATTCAGCACCTAAGATGCTAGGAATTAGCACCCAGCAATTGAAAATTTTCCAATTCAAAATTCCATTCGTCAAAGTCCACCTTACTGTCTAACATGTTAACTGGAGCCTTTTTAAAATAGGCTTCAGAGAGCACATCAATAAGAAAAGTAATTCACACGTAAAACATAATCCCACAAAATCATCAATCAAGACAAAATTACATCAATAACTTTTCAAAATTTGAAATTCAAATTAGCACTAATTTGGTGCATCTTGGTGTCTGCACCTGGCTTATTAACAGGAAAGGGAAGATCATGCAGTTTACCATGATGCCTATGTTGTGGGAATCCAAAAGAGGCAACATGACATCAGGGGCTGCAGGTGCATCTTCACTGTCCGCTATGATCATGATAATACTGAGGTAATAAAGGACAAATTACATTGTTTAAATTTCTCTCCTCTCTCTCTCTCTCATTTGTGCATGCATGTGTGTGCGTGCGAAACTTCAAATTTCTTTCTTTTTGTATCTGATCACTGCTCTTAAAAAACTTTGGTTGTGTGAAAACTATATTCATTATTGCTGCCTGATTTCATTTGCTGCATAACAGGAAAAAGTTGATCTTGGGAGGATATGTTGCAGGCCAAAACATTATTCACAGTCCGATCTGGATATTGAAGTAGGGCCTACACAACATTATTCACAGCCCACTTTTGACATCCAAGGAGTCAAATTTCCTTTTTAGCTTGCATTCACCCTCAGAAGTGATCTTTCTTTTTCTTTTCTTTTTTGTGGCTAAATGGAAGTAATCTTTTTCACTTCTTGCGAAGTGTGACATTGGGATATGTTTGTACATAAGGTAAAACTTGGGATATGTTTGTACATAAGGTAAAACTTGTGGTACTCTGAAAATCTTGGAATGTTGTGTCTATGGATGTGATCCTAGAGAATATTTTACTGTTTTTGTTAGAAAAAAAAAATTGATTTTTATTTTTGTTTCGGAAAGGGACAACAGGCCACATATATGAACTAGATGTTCACTTTAGCTTCTTTTTCTTTCTTTCTTTTTTTTGGTTTTTGGGACACTGAATTGTTCAATTTTAGGGGGCCAAAAATGAAAATTTTGAACCAAATCTTTCATATAATTTATATTGGCATATTTTAGTAAGAAAAAAAATCAAGAGGCCAGGGGGCCATGGCCCCCTTGGTCTGTATGTAGTTCTGTCACTGTCTATGGCAGTGGTCGGTACATGGTAGGGAT
Source organism: Notholithocarpus densiflorus (assembly GCA_030021035.2). Lineage (NCBI taxonomy): Eukaryota > Viridiplantae > Streptophyta > Magnoliopsida > Fagales > Fagaceae > Notholithocarpus > Notholithocarpus densiflorus. The sequence goes on from JARYZH020000009.1 coordinate 10,130,419, forward strand.
TTTACCAAAATTTATGATCAGTAAAATTTTTCAATAATTAACCAAAAAAAAACTAATTGACCTTTTATATATATATATATTAAAATATTTCATTTTCATGGCCAAACCGAAACTACCTTCATTACATTATTAACAACTTTGGTAATAGGTTGTATTTATTTATTTGACAAAAAAATAAAAGGACAAGTTACATTTTAAACCATATACTTTAGAGAGTGGTTTTAAAATTACACCCCACAATGTTGTTGATTTCAAATATTTTAAAATCGTACCAAATTAAACCTCCCAATCAAACTATAAAAAAATCAAACCCTAAAAAGCCCAAATCTCAGTGTGAAATTAGCATAATTATAAGGTTTAATTTGTAATAGTCTTAAAATATGGAATTTAATTTACAACCTTTGCAACTATATGGTTTTATTTGAAAACATTCCTATAATAAGGGGTTTGACATTTAGTTTACCCCAAAAATAAAAAAATAACAAAGGGGGGTTTCAATAACACTAATACTATGTCACTAGGTAAACATCATAATGCAGGAGCATAACCAAAAGTTATCTCAAATTTCATTTTAAATTTTCAATGGATAATTTCAGATTGTAACGTAGTTATTTGTTTAGTTTGGATTGGTATTTGAGTTTGGTTAGGATTAGTAGTTTATCATTATCATTTGTATAGGATTATTGAATTAGTATTTGAGATTGTTTAGGATTATCAGATTAGTATTTGAAATTGTTTAGGATTTGTTTAGGAGAGTTTATCCTTATCTTTGTGATTCCTGGAAGCTGTATATAAAGCTCCAGATGATTTCTTTTGTAAGACAGACTATTATTATTATTATTGAGATTATTTGCATTGATTTGTTTGGTGGTGAATCCAAACACCTTAGGACTAATCTAGGTGGGAAGCCTAGGTTGTTCTACATCAACTTGGTATCAGAGCCCAACCCGATCTCCCCTTTCAGCAACCCAAAATCACGACTGACAACCCACTGCCGTACTCACCACCAGAAAAACAAAAAAAACAAAAAAACAAAAAAATTTTCAAATTCACAACTTCAATCCACCAGATCAGAGACAGAGACAGAAGAGAGTTGAAAGCCAACACCAAACCGCCGATCCCACCAACGAAATGACGCCATCGCACAACCCGTTGCCAAAATCATCACCAACAGCCACCGCCGACACGCCGTCACCATCGCTCCTGCGATCTGACTCACCAGCTCCGATCTCCACCATCGCGCACCACCGACAGTGAACGCCGATGAGCCACGCCGCCTCCTCGCCGATGACTCTTGCGAGCGCCGATCCCTTCTCTTTTTAGTTTTCCTCTGTTTCTCGTTTCTTTAGCTTCCATGTGTAATGTTTCAGTTTGACGTGCTACTGTTTGGCACTAGCAGGTTTTAGTTTTATATTTTGGTCTTTCCTTATTGTATTTCAAAAAAAATAAAATAAAAATAAAGGGTCAAAGGCAGAAAAGTTCCAGCAGACACTACAGTTCATTTACAAGCCACGCTCATCAAGCCCCACATAATGTTCAGTACAGAGCACCAGCCAAAGCCCATATTACCAAGCCCATGTGCATTTCAGAGTGTTGAAAGTCTATTCCAGTGAATCATGGTAGTCTTAGAAGCGCCAATATTTGATGGACATCCAGATCCATGGACCCTCATCAATTGGCTATACGAGATGGATCAATTCTTTGATCAAATATGTCTGCCAGATGCTAATAAGGTATCAGATGCTAATAAGGTTAGGTTTGCCAGGTTGAAATTGAGGAGTAAAGCTAGAGACTTTTGGCGTAGTATCGAGAATCATCGCAAAGGAAGGAGCAAGCCTACCATAACTGATTGGAATGAAATGAAACAAATACTTAGAGAGAAATATGTTCCCCAATGCTATCAAGAGAATTATCAACCTCAATCCTCTCATGGGAATTTTCTACACCATAGAGGCAGTATTCAACAAGAAAACACTTCATCCTTTCGTCAAGAACTCACTGCCATAGCTCAAGACTTAAGAAAAATAATGGTTTTGCTAGACTCTTCTACTCAGAAAAAGGATGCTCAGGTTCCACCAAAGACAAATGTTGAAATAGAGGTACAAGTGCCAATAGATAATGTTTCAACATTCATGCAGCAAGAAGAACCTATTATAGAGTCTACACAAGAAGAGAAATTTCAACAAGTGAGCGAAGATTTAAAGGGTGCACTTGATGTGGAGGTTGATTCTGATGAAAGTGGTATTGAGCCCTTCATGATCCATGAGGTTGATGAACATCTACAAGTTGTTGAAGTCCAAAAGGTTGATACTATGGTTCAAGATAAAATTGTGCCTGTTCAACACATTGATTTTGTGTTTCCAAAGGAGTTCTATGGTGTCATGGAATTGAAGGTTTTTCTACTCTCAGTGCTTCCTAGGGTGATTTTTGAACTGAAGGAAGTATTAAGCACCAAAGTCTTAATTCTTCATCACTACAAAACTCGAGGTCGAGTTTTCTTAAACCAAGGGAGTATAATGCAGGAGCATAACCAAAAGTTATCTCAATATTTCATTTTAAATTTTCAATGGATAATTTCAGATTGTAACGTAGTTATTTGTTTAGTTTGGATTGGTATTTGAGTTTGGTTAGGATTAGTAGTTTATCATTATCATTTGTATAGGATTATTGAATTAGTATTTGAGATTGTTTAGGATTATCAGATTAGTATTTGAAATTGTTTAGGATTTGTTTAGGAGAGTTTATCCTTATCTTTGTGATTCCTGGAAGCTGTATATAAAGCTCCAGATGATTTCTTTTGTAAGACAGACTATTATTATTATTATTGAGATTATTTGCATTGATTTGTTTGGTGGTGAATCCAAACACCTTAGGTGGGAAGCCTAAGGTTCTTCGGTAGGACTAATCTAGGTGGGAAGCCTAGGTTGTTCTACATCAACTTGGTATCACATCACTTGAAAAAGGTTACTAAATATCATATGTATAATTGTTTTGGGTTTTTTTTTTTTTTTTTTTTCAAGTTATATCTACTGTAATTTTTATTAATGTTATATCACCTAATAACTTTTTAATGGATGTTGTGGGAGAGTAGAGTAAGTCTTCCCGCGGACTGCGACCCGAAGATAGTATTCCTAAAAGCCCCATTCTTGGAACAAGCACGGCCCATAGCACAATTGTACAGTACAAGCTAAGACTACTTGGGCTAGCAAGGAGTTGCTGGACTTAATAGAAGCTGAAACCCTTTCATGAACACTTTATTCATACGGATTAGGGAGTTATAGATTGACAGCTCAGCTCCACGTGTAAGCATTAGATAGGTAGCTGTTGTAACAACTTTTCCTGCCAATATAGGGAGGTTGTTTGATTCAGTCTTTCCTTTGGCTTTTAGATCATGTATATATAGTAGTAGCAGTTATCTATTAACTCAGTTGCTTGTATTCAATCATTTTCATTCAATAAAACTCTAGAGTTCTATTTAGAGAGAGAATTCTAGAAGTTTTACATTATTCGTTAGTATACAATAAAACAATAAGTTCATATTTTCAAGGCGAAAACCATATTTTCGTCTCTACATTTTCACGCGATTTTCACTTTGATCCATATCTTTTATTTTCACCGCTTTTAGTCCCTATTTAGAAAAACACCATCGCCATCCATTTTAGTCCTTTCCGTCAGTGCCCTAACGGCAAAGTCCTACTTGGCAGACGGAACTATTAAAATAATAATAATAAATTTTATTTTGACATTAAAAAATGCCACATCAGCATCTAAATAAAAAAATATATTAATTTTAACTAAATAAAAAAATTTAAAACAGAAATAAAAATTTAAAATCACATCAATTGAGATCTAAGTGTGTCTTGAACAAGAACAACAAGAACACAAACCCAGATCTAAGAACGCAAAATTAAAATCCAAAAATCACAAACCCAAAAAATGAGAACAGAAAATTAAACTATAGCATTTTCTTGCCCTTTCTTGTCAACCAAACACAAATACACAAACACAAACTGATTTCCAGCAAGAACAAAAACACAAACACAAACCCAGCAACAAATCTTCCTTGTCAACCAAACACAAAAGCAACAAACACAAACCCAGCAACTGATTTTTCTTGTCAACCAAACACAAACCCAAATCTGACCCCACCCATCACTGGAACGAGCCACTACCTTTCTCTGTTCACAACCCCCAATTAAACCCATCTCTAGTAAACCCAAAAGATTCAGAATACCCATAAGAAAAATAAACCAAAATACACATCAATTCGGAGGGTGTTTGGTTGTCTGCGGTGGAAGCCTATTTTGATGCGGCGGGAGGGTCAATCGGGGCCGAGACGGCCAAGGGGCTGTTCTTGGAGCTAATGGGGCGATGCCATGTCAGCGCGGGGACGGTGGTGAGAGTGGCTCACAGGGTGGTTAGGGATGGTGTTGAGAGTGAGGGGTCTAAAGTGAGGGCTAAAGTGGTGGCAGAGCTGGTATTTGAACATAAACACAAGATCACAAATTCAAAATTTGAAAAGAAACAAGCACCGAGAGAGAGAAAGAGAGAGTCATGGATCTGAAAAGAAAGAAGAAAAACAAAGATACAAACACAAATAGAGCAAGTAATGGATCTGGAAAGAACGAAGAAAAAGAAGTATAAAATGAGAGTGAATGAGAGTCGGCCATGGCTGGGTTTGTGATTTTTGGATTTTAATTTTGTGTTCTTAGATCTGGGTTTATGTTCTTGTTGTTCTTGTTCAAGACACACTTAGATCTCAATTAATGTGATTTTTGGTTATTATTTCTGTTTTTAATTTTTTTATTTAGTTAAAATTAATTTTTTTTTTTAATTTAGATGCTAACGTGGTATTTTTTAATGCCAAAATAATTTTTTTTTTTTTTTTTAATAGTTCCATCTGCCACGTAGGACTTTGCCTTTAGGGTACCGACGGAAAGGACTAAAATGGATGGCGTTTTTCTAAATAGAGACTAAAAGTGGTGAAAATAAAATATAGGGACCAAAGTGGGAATCACGTGAAAATGTAGGGACAAAAATGTAATTTTCGCCTATTTCCAAACTCTTGTTTCTTAATAGATGGTGTACCAAGTTTGTAGGAAGGAGAGAATAAGTAGGATGGCAACGGCCGTAGTTGAAAGAATAGCCCATGGAGTGTTAAAATAATTACGCCATCTAAGCCACCTGCTATTACAATATTCATTCACATCCTTGCAAAGCTTCTGGTAATAGATTTCCTTCTTGAGATGAGTGTTGTAGTACAGCTTGTTGAAGAACGGGACCTCATCATCTGGATTCAACCAGTTATCAATGACCTTATTCTCGCAGAGTATGTCCATGTCCTTGGCAGTGTTAATGAGTTTGTCTAGGAGTATAGCATAGGAAGTGAACCTCGGTTCACAATTTGGGCAGCATTATTCAAAGCCGATGATATTCCGAAACAAGGTTTCTGTTGTCTCATCAATATCTAATGGGGGGATTTCCAGGACACCATTTTCATATTTTGTCCAAGAAGCTTTTGGACTCACCCTTTTTTATTTTCACTCCAGCCTCTACTAGCCTTGTAGCAGAAGGTAGAGTCCAATCTAATTGGCCTTTTTCCCCTGTAATTGATGAAACCATCAATTTTCTACACACATCAGCGATATGCTTCCTATCTTTGATAGGAGGGTAGCCATAAAGAGACTCTGTAAAGAAAAAGGTGTGAAAAAATGGTTTGACCAGTTCAATTAGGGGCTCGTTGTGTGTAGGATCCATGGTCATGTTGAACAAACGGTCCATTACCATCCAAGGTACTTGGTTTTCTAGCAATATCTGTTAGGGACATATTTATGTAATTGACTAATTTTTTGACAAAACGCACTTTACTTGTAATTGGGTAGATCTAGGATGTGTTTAGTATTTCAAGAAACAAGTGTTCAAGTTAAGTATTTGAAGCTATGCAAGTCTGACCAAGAAACAAGTGAAGGAAGTGCTGTTCGTTAAAGCTCGACAGCAATCTCAATAAAAAGACTTCTATCAAAATTTAATGTTGAATCTCGACACAAGCTCGACACAAGCTGTATCTGTCGAGAATTACGAAATTAGGTTTTTCAAATATGATTACACGCATATCCTTAAGTATTTGGGTAGGATTTCCTTTCTTACAATCCTAGACATATATAAGGATTATTTTAAGAGCCATCATAGTGATGCAAGGTTATGCAAAAGAATAATACATGCATATTGTGACCGGAGGCAGAAATTGCTCTAGTTCATCTTTCTCTCTGTAAAAGCTACTGCATCTTTACGCCAAGGATTTTGTGACCAAGGAGTTTCTAGATCTTCATTGGTGATGAACTGAAGAAATTTGCAGCCAACATCTTCCTCAAGTTGGTGTGTTAGTCACGTACTAGGATCCGTGCATCATTGGTTAGTCACGTACTGGGATTCGTGCATTAAACGGAGAGATTTCCGCTACAATACAAGTCCAATTGGGTATTGGGGTAAGGGTTCAATTGTAGGTTGGTATTGGATATTGGGATTCCTTATACTTGTAACCGCTTATGATTGATAATAGTGGATTTTCGGGAGTGGTGATCTTAAATTCACCCGGTGGGGTTTTGCCTCGGTGGTTTTTCCCATTTGTAAACAAATCACCTTATCAAATTTATTTTTCGCTGCATTTAGTATAATTGGTAATTTGTTTGTGCTACCACACTATTGCATGTAATTGAATCTAATTAATTAACTTGGGTAATTAATTAATTTGCAAAGGGGTCAATTCATTTTAACCCAACAATATCAAATCATGGAGTAGAAACAAGAACATGCAAGCCCTGGTGAAAATTAGGTCATTCTTCTCTCTAAAGCTCCTTATAAGCTATCTTGTGAAATAGTTCAATAATGAAGCAGCCATCAATCACTAAAATTCTTACAAACTCATCTAGACTATAACCAATTGGCCCAGCATAACACTCATTCTTTCTCCACATCCATGACAGATTTGGTTAAATTTTTCAACATATCATCTGGACAGGGTGATCGAGAAATAAGGCCTTGCAAATACTTACATTTTTTTTTTTTTTTCTGGCTCTTTGAACTCTGGACAACCATGGTGGAAAGGCCCAATAGAAAATGCTTCAGGGACATAGGCCTTTTCATTAATCCTGCCCAGTATGGTTGGGGTTTTGAAGATAAAACAATTACTTGAGATGAATAGATCTTGGTACATCCTAGCTTTTATGGAAGCTGCCAAACCTTCTATATCAATTGCAACACTATCTGCTTTGTTCAAAGCCATATTTTAGGTTATGTTTCCTATCCCTTTTTTTTGCCTCCTTATAAATTGCTTCTTTACCACCATAAATTATACCACATTTTACATTTACCACCCTAAACTATGAGAATGAACACTTACCCCCTAAACTATTGACAATGTAACACTTTGTACCCCACCATCCATTTGTCAATTAAGTTTGACAGAAAACCAAGTCAAAGACCAAAATACCCCTGTCATTCTTAGATTATTTTTTTTTCAAAATAACACCCATTTTGAAACAATTTTGTTAGTTAGCACCGTTTCCAAATTATTTAGAAAACTAACATCTCAAGTCTTTTGAACTCAAGTTCACTATAGCAAATCGAGTCTTAGAGACTTGATTTCCATGAGGTGTGTAGCTGAGGTGGATTAAAAAAATCCACGTGGAACTCGAGTCTCTAAGACTCGAGTTCCCTCCAGAAAATGCAGAATGCACCAACCCAGAAATCACAGAATGCAGCAACCTAGAAAATGCAGCAACCCAGAAAACTCAACACAAACCAATGCAGAAAATAGAAACCCAGAACAGCACAGAACAGCAGCCTAGAAAACGCAAATAGACCAACTAGAAAAGAAAAAAATCCAAAACATCAACCCAAAAAACACTAATAGACCAACCCAAAAAACACAAAAAACGAATCAAGAGACAAACCAAACCAGAAAACACAGAAATCGGGCCTTTGGTGCCGAGATCAACAAACCCAAGCCGCTCCGGTGCCAAGATCATCAAACCCATGGTGCTCTGGTGCCAAGATCGTGATTTTTGGGTTTAGGTTTTTGCTCCGATTTCGAGATTGTGATTTTTGGGTTTAGGTTTTTGCTCCGATTTCGAGATCGTGATTTTTGAGTTTGGGATTTTGAGAAATGGGTTTGGATGTTTGAGGAAGGAGAAGAAGAAGGAAGAATTGTCTTGGGATGGCAAATGGAGAAAAAAAAAAAAAAGGAGAAAAAGAACGAAGGAAGAAGATGGTCTACAGGAACTCGAGTCTTAGAGACTCAAGTTCCACGTGGATTTTTAGTCCACCTCAGCTTTGCCAGCAAACAAAAATCGAGTCTCAAGTCTTTTAGACATGAGTTGCTACAGGAACTCGAGTCTAACAAACTCGAGATGCTAGTTTTTTAAATAGTTTGAAAACATTGCTAACTAACAAAATTGTTAGCAAAATGGTGCTATTTTGCAAAAAAATCTATCATTCTCAGTCAAACATGAAGCTTTCTAGTCTCTCCCACTCTGTTTCACCGATTTAAAAAAAAAAAGGCAACTAAAGAAGATAAGAAAATCCCAACAAAAATTTGAAACAATCAAAACCTATAAATAATTCAAAACCATTTGAAGAGATGCATAGAATCTAATAATAAGAGTCCAGCAAAAATTATGCAAGGACGCACCATCTTCACCGTTTCCTTAAGGTCCTATGGCACCAGCAAAAAAAAAAAAAACTTAAACCCATAAATTGAGATGAACATCAAACCCAAAAATTTACATGAAATCCAAAAAATGAGATGAACATCAAACCCATAAATTAATATCAAACAACAAACCTAGAAAAATTACATCAAACCCACAAATTTACAACCCAAAAATAAGCAGCTCCTTATTTCAGTCATCAACAAACCCATACCCCACAATCTTTGCTTCGATCATCCACTTCGTCAATGGCCAAATCTGAAACATCACATCGAGTTCATTCCCACCCATTCTTTTAGACTCCTCCACTAGTGTTAATACCCCTTCTCTCACCACCGAGTCATTGAGTTGCGAGGCCAACAATGATGGCTTTCATGACTCGATTTCAAAGAGCTCGATTTGGGCTCACCCATTTCATGGCTCTCATCTCTTCAGAAGCGCCACTTAAGACCCACAACCAGCAGTGTGATTGGCTGTCATCAACCTGGACTAGGCAGCATCGTTGGGAGCGGATAAAGATTAAAAGAGGGAGAGACTAGAGAGATTGAACCTGAGAGTGATTTGAGAGAGTTCAAAATTGTGGCATTTAGAGAATTTAGGGGTTTCACTGTAATTTCCGTCCCAACTTAATAGCTAATTAAACGGGGGGTGCAAAGTGTTACATTGGTAATAGTTTAAGGGGTAAGTGTGCATTCCTATAGTTTAGGGTGGTAAGTGTAACATAAGGTATAGTTTAGAGTGGTAAAGTGTAATTTCCCCTAAATAAATTGAAAGGAAAAACAACATAACAAAAAATAATTTTAGGCACAATTCATTTCAAATGGAATTGTAATCAAAAGTTGACTGATAAAAGTATGAACTTGTTTGAGAATTTTAAAGTACTCCTGAGTACTATGATATTTTCTCCTTTTATATAAATGGTAAATTTGATCATGAGTTTAATTAATGGAATCAATATTATATGAGAGAGGTGAGTACTAGTAATGAATAATTACTTGAAATTGTTTGACAAAAAAAAAGATGTGTGTAACACTCACAAAGAAATTCAAGGTGGTTTGTTTTGTAAACTTTTAACTTGTTATAAAAATGTTGTGAACGCAGTATTATTTTACTTTTGTTAAACCCAAATTCTTGAAATTCTCAAGTGAGTGTATAATAATTTTTTGTGGAATAGACAAAGCATGTTAATTTATATATATATGGTTGCAAGTCATGGTGTTCATATGAACAACCTAGATTCAAAGAAATGTGCTTTTCAACTAGAGAAGGTGTCGCTAGATTAAAAGCTCTCCAACTACGCATTAAGCCATGTGTAAGGAATTTTTAGGCAAAATTTGGTCTTTTATGGGATTTAAAGTTATGTTTTGAAAAATTCCTGATTTGGGTGAACAAGAAAGAATGTTTAAATTTTAAGGTGGAATTAAAAAAAAAAAAAAAAGATAAGAAAAAGAAACTTGGATTGAATATCATTCTATAACTGAAATTGCAATACAACATAGAGGGGAGCAAAGAAAACATAGGGGATTATTTAGGGGGGGGGGGGTGTCCTGATAGAGCAAGTATTGCAACATAGGAGGGGTTACACCTTTCCAAATTTGTGTGGTCCCTAAGGATCTAGCAAGATTAGCTAATTTGTAGGCTACTATATATGTTGTATTCCCTTTTCAGGTGGGAATTTCCATCTGCTAAAGGATACGAGGCATGATACCAATAAAGAGATGACCAAGCATTTCATCTGCTGTCCCAGAGTTTATGGCCTGTTTGGATTGAGGGGGGAGGGAGGAGGAGTAGAATTTGCTAGAAATAGGCTAATTTCCGGCTAACTCTACTCTACTCTCCTCTACTCTCCCTCACTCCCCCTCAATCCAAACAAACCATTAAGGATTGAACAATTGAGGGAGCATCATATTTGAAGATGACCCTCAAGAGTTTATTTCTCAGGCCAGTAGCACACCATTTTCCATAAGCTTCCACAGTTTCAGCATGGTATTGCGCTGGGAGGATCTTATTTATGGTTGCATTAATTATGGCATGTCTACAATCTACTCTTGATGATTGCTCATTATCATCAAATCAAGACACTAATGATTAGACATTAAAAATTTTGGATTTTTCTTATTCTAAATATATATATATAAATAAAATTGAGTTTGTGAATTTGGATGTAAAGGACATTAAATTAATATAGAATGTAAATCCAACATGTAATTTAACAAAAATATTATCAAAATATCAATTGAATCTATATAATTATCACAAATCAAGAGTAACTTCGACATGACTTATACTTGCAAAATTTTCTTTAAATTCTCTTTACACCAACACAATAAGCACAATTTTTTATAATCTCTGTTGTTAGGGTCATATTTTGTTGTAATTAGCTAATCTTTTAACAAAATGCACTTTACTTGTAATTGGGTAGATCTAAGATGAGTTTAATACTTCAAGAAACATATTGTTCAAGTTAAGTATTAAAGACATGAACATTGGTCCAAGAAACAAGTGAAGAAAAGTTGTTCATTAAGTCTTGACAGATAGCTCGACAGATGCCTGCTATTAAGACTTAATGTGAAGCTTGACAACAGCTCGATCTATTGAGAATTACAATTTCAGAATTTCCAGATCTGAAATTCGGCCCAATCTTGTATATTTGTTTGGGGTTTCATTTCTCACAACCCTAGACATATATAAGGCTTATGTTAAACGCCGTCACACAAGGATACAGAGACCAAGAGACTTATTTTCTCTGTGTGAAGCTATTGCGTTTGTATGCCATAGGGTTTTGTAACCGAGTGCTTCCAGATCTTTATTGTTGATGAAGTGAAGAACTTTGCAGCCAACAACATCTGTTCAAGTTGCTGGAGTTAGTCACATACTTGGGATCCGTGCAAAGGGTTAGTCACAAATTGGAGATTTATGCATCAAGGGAAAGAAGGCTACTACAAGATCAAGTCCAATTGGGTATTAGAGCGAAAGTTTAACTGTAGGTTGGTATTTTGGGATAGGCCAAGGGTAGTTGGTAAGATTCTTTATAGTTGTAACCGCTTGATTGTTGATTAGTAGATTCTTGAGGGTGGTGACCTTAAAATCACCCGGTGGGGTTTTTGCCTTGCGAGGTTTTCCCCATTTGTTAATAAATCACCGTGTCAAATTTATTTTCTATTGCATTTAGTATTTTTGGTGATTTGTTGGTGCCTCCACGATTTGCATGCAATTGAACCTAATTAATCAATTTGGGTAATTGAATTAATTAACCGGGGTCAAGCTATCTTAACCCAACATCTGTCTAGTACGTAGTCCATTTGAACCATTTGATGATTTGCTTTTACTTCACGCAAAGAAAATTAAACAGTCCTTTCTTTCAACTTGACAAGTGTATCCAAACCATGACCAAAGTTACTAGGATCTTCATGCTCCAAATATTCTTCATTCCATATTTAGTTTTCTTTGTACAACAATTGTCTCTAGGTGTCATGGGTCAATTTTTCTCTCAATTTTTCTGTTTGTGATGGCCCTAAGTCCCTAACTTAGTCTCAGCCAACGCCACACACACATACTGTAGGAACACTTATAACAGATTATTAGGGATACACACTCACACAACACATACTATGTTTACAGGGTACCTACCCCCAACATTTATCACTTAATCTCAAGTACAAAAGGAAACCCTTGCAAGCCCGGGGAAAAAACACAGAATTCTCCCTAAGGCAAAATACACTCTACTGTTGACACCCCCAACAGCATTAGGGTCATATACATATAAATAACTGCTATGGCAATTACACATCAGCACATGCACAGCCCATGTCTCAGTGGATCATAGGGCTTCTGTCCACCACTCAGCAGCCAACACAACATCTGAATAAACATTTTAGGATGCTTGGCCCATGCTTAAGCCATCCCCCATCAGCCAACACAGCCCACACTGCATGCCCACAAGCAATAGACACACACAAGGTAACTGCCATTAGCCCACGAGCATCTGTCCATGCTCTAGGCCAGCACCCACTAGCCCATGCCTTGCACACAACATCTGTTTTCACATCCTCATGGAAGCCTAGCCCTACCTTGCACACAAGCAACCAAGCCCACACACAAGCAATCAGCAACTAAGTTACCCATGCCATGCACCACCACTTAAGGTCAACACCACCTGCTACTACCCATCATAAAAAACCAACTCTGGCCACCATGGACATACTCTACCATGGCCTTAGGGCATCATATGGAGCAAGGTGTCTCCACATTCTACCCCTTCACACTGTTCTGGGCATGTCCCCCTTAAAGAGCCCTTAGAAGCATTAATAATCGAGCATGAGAAACCATCAGTGTGTTGAGGAGACATAAAACCATGTGACTGATCTAATGCTGCCCAAGTACCATCCTTCCTCATGCCATCATCAGTAACAAGTAAAGCTCCTAACACTAGGTTAGGTAGGACATTAGATCTTCCCTTTTCTGTATTGCAGAATTTATGGATTCACTCTCCATTTCTAACAAAATTGATGTAAACTGCATGTAAAATGAATGTGTTTTAGCTTCCCCACTTATTAAATGATGCCTCAGCGATAATAAGTGCCAGTTTTCACGTTCAAAAGGAGTTCTAGAGGTTGACACTGAATTCAATTAAGACAAATCAAAATATATTGAGACAATATTAAGTAATATCTATATAATGTAATTCATTACACATTTTCATTCTTTACTATGCGTACAAAATTACATGTTAATCAAATGAAATTTTACTATTCGATCAATACACTCATATTTTGTGAATAGCTTTAAAATACCCAAATTTTGAAATTTATACATTTAACTAGTGAGATAGTTATTGATTTTTGATTATCTTGAAATTTGCAAGCATATTAGATTTAAAGAGAAAATGTAATGCAATATAGATTTATCAAAATACACATAATAAAAAATTTATTGAGTGGTGTAACTTGATAAAAATTACACTAAGTACAATTTGAATAGGACCTAAAAAATTTTTAGATAGGATATTTGGTAAGCATTATTGAGTGATGTTTATCCAATGACAAAATGTTAGTGTTATTGAATCCCCCTTTTTCTTTTTCTTTTTGGGGGTAAACTAAATTTTAAACTCTTAATTATAGGAATTTTTTCAAATATACCCTATAGTTGCAAAGGTTCTTAATTGAATTCCATGTTTTAAGACTATTACAAATTAAACCTTTTTGTTTCGCTAGTTTCAAACCTAGTTTGGACTTTTTTAGGGTTTGATTTTTTTAGTTTGGTTGGGAGGTTTAAATTGGTACAGTTTTGAAAGCCTATAAATCAATTTGAAACTAATGAAACTATAGGGTTTAAATTTTAAAGCGCTCTAAAGGGTTTAAAATGTATTTTGTCCTTTTTTTTCAAATAAATAAATATAAACCTAGTACCAAAGTTGTTAACAATGTAGTGGAGGTAGTTTCAGTTTGGCTATGGCTTTATCTCATGAATTTCTAATTATTTTCAATTACATTCTAATCTTAAAAAATAAACCAATGGATTTTTGACATGAAATTAATCCAATTATGGACCAATCAAAACTAATCACTCACAATCACATTGTTTGTGCCTTGACGTGTTAGAATGCATATTAATCGTTAAATATTGATGTGGCTCGATCTTTTAATAGAATGTTATTATGTCGTTTAAATCATGGTGAACTCAATTTTATTTGAGAATGAAATTCATGTTCATTGGATGGTTCAAACAACATTTTTACTCTTGTATTCTTCAATTGCAAAACAAGGTGTCTATACAGGCGAAGCCCCTCACGGAATGGTACAAAGGTAATTTGGGAAATTTTTATTGGGTAGGGTTATTATATTTGTAAACTTGTTTTCTTAGATAATGGATTATTAGCAACTCTCTCTCATGGATGTAGGCAAACTATTGAACCACATAAATTCTCTAAGTTGATTTCTCACTTCTCTTTTCTTTTATCTTTACATTAAAAAGTTATTTCACAACAAGGAATACGACCCAACAGATGAAAGAAAATTGATTAATAAGATAAACCTTAATGGTGTTCAGTTCTATTATGTCAAACTTTGCCTTTTTTGGACAGGTTTTTTTTTTTTTTTTTTTTTTTTTTTAAGAAGATTCCGGATGGTTCTTTGTATGTATTGGATTGCAATTTGCAAATACGAATAGTGATAGTGATAAGACAAGGAATCCTTAGAAATACTAGCAAACAGGATTAAGTATAATAAGTAAAAGTTAAGTGTTTATTATACAACCTTATTACATGCACCCTTGAAATGCACTTATATCGTGACTTGAAGTCACGATTTCCAACTGTGTACTCCCGTACATGACATGGGTTATTCACTAGTATACAATAATACAAGAAATTCATTTATTCATTATCCACTGTGTTTCTTAATAGATTTTGTACCAAGTTTGTGTAAAAGAGAGGATGAGAAGGATGGCAGCGACCGCAGTTGAAAGAATAGCCCAAGGAGTGTTAAAATAATTGCGCACAAGCATAGCACGCCATCTAGGCCACCTGCGCTTGCAATAATTATTCAAATCCTGACGAACCTTCTGGTAATAGATTTCCTTGAGAAAAGCATTGTAGTAAAGCTTGTTGAAGAATGGAACAGCATCCGCTGGATTCAACCAGTTATCGATGATCTTATTCTCACAGAGTATGTCCACGTCCTTGGCAGTGTTGATGAGGTTGTCTATGAGCACAGCATAGGAAGTGAACCTTGGTTCACAATTTGGGAAGCATTGTTCAAAGCAGATGAGATTTCGAAAGAAGGTTTCTGTTATCTCATGAATATACAAACCAGGGATTTCCAGGACTCCATTATTAAACTTTATGTCTAAGATGCTTTTGGACTCACGCCTCTTAATTTTGACTCCAGCCTCTACAAGGCTCGTCGCAGAGGGCATGAGGAGAGTCCAATCTAAGTGGCCTCTTTCCTCTTCAGTTGTTGAAACCAACCAGTTTCGAAACACATGAGGATATGCTTGATGTCTTGGATAGGAGGGTAACCAGAACGCGGCTTTGAAACGAAAAAGTCACCAAAAAAATATTGGGCAAGTTCAATTAGGGGCATCTTGTGTCTAGGATCCAGGGTGAAGTTGAACAAACGCTCCAAAACCATCCATGGTACTTCGTTTTCTAGCAATATCAAGTCATGAAATAGATCTGAAGTCTTCACAGCCATATTTAGAGCCACCCTATCATATGCTTTACTCATATCAAGCTTTAGAGCCATCCATGCTGCATTATCTGAAGTCTTCACAGCCATATTTCGGTTCTGTTTCCTGTTCCTTTTTTGCCTCCTTAAACTGCTTCTTCAGGAATGACCAAAAAAAAGGAAGCAAAAAACAACACAGCAGTGTGGTTTTAGGCCCAATTCCTTTCAAGTAGAAGTTGACAGATAAAAGTACGAAACTGTTTGAGAATTATTAGATACTCCCAAGCACAATAACATGATTCTTTTTCTTCTCACATAAATGATGGATCTCATCACAATTTTGATTAATAGATCTTGTTTTATGTGAGACAAGAGCGGCACTACATACTCTTTAGGTGGGTTTCATTTGAACCCCCTTATTTGAAAAAAAATTATATTACTAGCTTATTTATTTGTATATAAAATATTTTTTACTAGTTTATTTAAATATTTTTATAAAAACAATGAAAATAGATAATGACAATTATATAAAATTAAAAATGTTATACAAACTTAATAAAATAAAATGGTCAGACTTACTCACATTAACAATAGATCATGACAACTGATAATAAACTATCATTTAATTATTTCAAAATATAAAAACTTGTAGAAAAAATTGTAAAACTTCATATATTTGCATTTGTTCTTTTTTCTTTTCTTTTTTTTGTCAATAACTCGATATATTCAAATTCTCTTTTTATTAAATTTGAGTTTCTTGATATCCCCCTAAAAAAATTGTTGGAGCTGCCATTGATGTGAGAGGACTAAGGAGGGAATACTAATACTAAATAAGGGATAATTGCAGTTAACCCACCTATGGTTTGGCTGGTTTTAACTAAGCCTACCCGTGGTTTAAAAAGTGTCACTTAACCCACCTGAAGTGTCCTCCGTTAGACATCCGTAACCCACCTCACCATTTTCCGTTAGAAAAACAAGGGTAAAAATGTCTTTTCAATAATATTTTATGTCTCTCTCCTTCATCTACTCTTTTGAATCCAGAGCTTAAAAAAAAAAAAAAAAAAAAAAAAAACCATTTATACTAAAAATCTCAAGATCAAAATTTCGCAAATTCATCCATTAATATGAAGAATCCCCTAGCACAAGTTAGTTTTGACTTTTTGTGCTTCTGGGTTTCCATTTTTGAATTCAAATGTATGAAAAAAGGGCAAAGATAAAGAAACTTCTACAGATGATGCTGCTGAAACTGTGAAAATATTTTGCAAATGTATGAACAAAGGGTAGCAAACAAATGTTTTGGGTGGGTATTGGGTAGTCACGGCATTGGTGTGGGTTTGTGTGTCCTTAGTTGTGATTGTTTAGGGAGGAAAAAAAAACAAATTAGGAATAAAATACACCAAAGAGATGTTTTGAAGCTTTCAATCTATCAAAACATAACCCAAAACTAAAGCAACCCCACCTTACATTTTTTTATGTGTTGTTTGTCTACCAAGAGGCTTTCTTAATACCAGCAAGAGCTCCTTAATTTGCTAAGCACTACGACCCGCAAACCCAATCTCCACCACTAACCCCCATCCACACCACCAGCCAAGCACTACAACCCATAAACCCAAATAAAAAACCACATCTCATCAAATACACCCCAAAAATCCAAATACAAATACAAAGAAACAACCACCCTTTCCAAAAACCAGCCATCAGAGAACCCAAGAGTTCCAATTCATCACCATGAACAGATCGAGACAAAATAAAAGAACACACAACCACAAAACCACTTGGAGAACGACGGCAATGAAAGGGACCTAGCGAACTTGAACTCAGTCAAGCAATCAAAGTAAAGAGAGAAAGGGATAATGGGTTTGGGGATTTTTAGGGATTCTGAGGTAGAGAGAGGGAGAGAGCTCGTTCTTCTTTTTGGGGGTTTTATTAGGGTTCTAATTTTGGCTTAAATAGTAAAGGGGATTTTCTAACAGAAAAGGCAGAGGTGGGTAACGGGTGTCTAACAGAGGGCACCTCAGGTGGATTAAGTGATAAGTTTTAAACCACAGGTGGGCTTTGTTAAAATGGGCCAAACCACAAGCGGGTTAAGTGCAATTTCCCTACTAAGTAATTACTCAAAATTGTTTAAAAAAAAAAAGAGGTGTGTGTAACACTGACACATAGAATGTTTTTTGAACTCTTGGAGCCAGCGGCATAGGGCCTGTTTTGCCCTTAATATGAATGACAAAAATTACATTCTGGTTATTAACTCCCTTAATTTTGAAAGTGAAAATTGCTTTGAAATTTTGAAAAAATAATGGCAATAGTACTTATAATTTTCAAAATTCAAATGCAAGGCAAAATTGGTTAGCATTAAATTATATACCAGATAAGAATGCAACTATTGCAGGCTTCACCACTCTTTATGCTGCCTTTATTGTCCTACAAACAAGAGAAGTTGATGTAGACCCATCATGAAAACTGAATTTAAATAATGAGAAGGTATTTTAGATAAGTTCTACATAATTAGAGCCCATACTTTGGTCAACCAAAAATGGTGGAAACAGAATAGAAAAAGAAAATAAGAGGGTAACTCTTACTGAGCAAGGCGATTCTTTCTTGAGCAATTTCTTTAGAGAAGTTAACTCGACTTACCAGTGGCAAATGCCAGTGTTTACATAGTGAGTGTTTGGATTCACGTTTGCACGTCTGCGTTTTCACTTTTCAGCCTTTTCTTCTTCTTCTTTTTTTTCTTTTATTTTTTTTAGCCGCAGTTGTTGACTTTTCTTCTGTGAATAGTGCACATCAGTGGGTCCCGTGCACTGTTCACAGAACTTACAAACTTCACTTTTCAGTAATTTTTTCATTAAAAATAAGTCCCACGGCACTATTCACACATTTAAATATTATTTTGCTACAGTGTTTTCAATTTTCAGCAAAATAAGGTTAATTCCTATGATACTTTATTCCTTGATTCGTAGATTTAAAATACACTTAAAAAAAAAAAAAAAAAAAAAGATTCATTAGAAGTGCGTTTTCAACTAGAAATGGTAATGCTAGAATAATAACTCTCCAACTTAAAGTATAAGGATCGGTTCAGATTAAACAGTATAATTCTTTCGATGTGTTGCAACACTCAATAATTTTTTTTTTTTTTTAGAAACAACAGTCACTAACTTGAGAAAGATATTTTGATAGATTTATTTATTGGGAAATTAAGGGATTACATTATCTCCTCAAGGCTCAAACCTAGCAAATTTTGCAAAATAT
Source organism: Notholithocarpus densiflorus (assembly GCA_030021035.2). Taxonomy (NCBI): domain Eukaryota; kingdom Viridiplantae; phylum Streptophyta; class Magnoliopsida; order Fagales; family Fagaceae; genus Notholithocarpus; species Notholithocarpus densiflorus. The sequence goes on from JARYZH020000009.1 coordinate 10,149,542, forward strand.
CTAGATAATACACATTAGAAACTTCAAGGTTTTCTTATTATAATATATATGGAAAAAAAATTTTGAGTTTGTGAATTTGGATGTCAAGGACATTCAATTAAGGCCAAACTTTAGCTACAAACTTGATTATAACAAATGGCTATAACTTCCACTAAAAAAATTAACATGAGTATATATTTTGAAATTCTAACGGTTGGATTTCAAGTTTTTTATGTTTTTAACACACATGTCAAATTTTGTGCTAATCAGATGTTATTTACTATTCAATCGATAATTTTTATTTTTTATGCATAATTTTAGATTATAAAAACTTAAAATTTAAACATTTTATTGATGAAATAACTATTGATCATTGATCTTTTGGAATTTTGCAAGCATGAAAGATATAAGAAGAAAATATAATCCAATAATAAATTTATCAAAACTCACATTTAATAAAAAATATATTGATTGGAGTTGTAGCTATTGGCTACAAACTAAGTTTGTAACTAAATTTTGTCATTTAATTAATATGAAATGTGACATAGATTTGAAGTATAAATCCTACTATGAGATTATAAGTATCAACTGATTCTATACTATTACCACAAAATTAAGTGTAACTTGGACATGACTTATATTGAAAAAAAAAAAAAAAAAAAAAAAAAAAAAAAAAGGCAAATTACAACTTACCCACCTATGGTTTAACTGAAATTTAGGTTGCCTACATGTGGTTTGAAATTTGAAACTTTACCCACCTAAGGTTAACTTTTATTAAAAAATGGGCTAAATATGTAATTTTGCTTCACTTTTATATCTCTCTCCTCCAAAAACACAAAAAACATAAAAATACAAGATCAAATAAGATCAGAAAGAATCCAGCGAAATACTTGCATCATGGGTTTTCAAATCACAAGTAAATAACTTAAATTTCGGTCAAATATTAGATGTGTAAAGTGTCAAATTTCAAACCACAGATAAGCAACTTAAATTTCGATTAAACCACAAGTGAATAAGTTATAATTTGCCAAAAAAAAGACATTCTATAATTCTCTTTACAAAAACACTCTTAAGTATGATTTTAGTTTTTAAAAATCTCTATCTAGTATTCCATTTTATATCTAAAGAACCATTTGATAGATTTGCTTTAACTTAACGCAAAGGAAATAAAAATTCCATTCTTTCAACTTGACATGTACTAATGCTAAGTATCCATAACATGGACCAAAGTTGTGTAAAGCGAATATGCTTCTAAGTAAGCTTGCCCGTTTATTAAATGATGCCTCAGTGCTGGTGCCAGTTTTCATGTTTAAAAGGAATTCTGGAGGTTGACATTGAATTCAATTATGACAGATCAAAATTTATTGAGACAGACTTAAGTTATACTTATATCTAATGAAACTCTTTACAAATATATCATTCAAAAAAAAAATTTATTAGATTAATATTTTAAAAATCTCATCATTAAAATACACATTTTTATTATTTATTGTGCACGCAAGATTTCATGTTAATTAAATGAAATTTTACTATTCAATCAATAAACTCATGTTTAGTGAATAACTCTAAAATACACAAAATTTAATCATTTAATTAACAATATAGCTATTTATTTCAAATTATCTTGAAATTTTGAAAGTATAGAGGTTAGAGGATATAAAGAGAAAAAGTAATACAATAGTGAATTTGTCAAAATACAATCCAATAAAAAAATTGTTGAGTGGTGTAACATTATAGACAAGATATTTGGTAAACATTTTCAAGTTATGTTTATTAAGTGACACAGTATTAGTGTTATTGAATTTCCCCTTTGTTTTTTTTTTTTTTTTTTTTGGGGGGTAAACTAAAATTTAAACCCTTTAAAATAGGAATACAAAGCCTATAGTTAAAAAGGTTCTAAATTAAATTCCATATTTGAAGACTATTATAAATTAAATTTTATAGTTTCAAGCCGAGAGCTTTGGACTTTTTTAGGGTTTGATTAGGGAGGTTTAATTTGGAAGGATTTTAAAAATTCAAAATTCGATTTGAAACAAACAAAACCATAGGGTCTAATTTTAAAATCACTCTAAAGTATACAATTTAAAATTTAATTGGTCCTTTTTTTATCAAATTAATTAATTAATACAAACTTAGTAACAGAGGTGTTTTTTTTTTTAGAAGAAAATAGAAGCGAACTTATTATTAAGTTAAACTGGCTATGTCTGCTTGAAGTACAGAAAAAAGCTGTGGTAAAACATCCTCCATCCATGCTAAAAAGTTTGAGACATTAACAGCATGCTGAGCCAGACCATGAGCAACTTTGTTACCTTCTCTCCTAGTATGAGAGTAGCGTAACTGAGGCGTTAATAACTTAGTGAAAGTAGTTCGGTTTGTCTATGAGATATATTTAGAGGTCTTAATAATAAAGGTTTTCCTTATCATGTGGTTACCACGATATATATTAGGTCAATCAGAGTTATTTCTATCGATTTTCAAAAACTCTCACCAATCATTAATTCTAGTAAAATCACTACCAACCACTACCATAAACCTTAATGAAAAACCATCCCACTCCAAACCCCTCCCTATCCTACTTTAAAAACATCTAAACATAGTTCTTTGCACCATTCCCTCCCCTTCCCTCTACTCCCTTCTTCTCCCACTCCATTCAAACAATTTGTTAATTATTAAAAACTAAATTCGCATGGGAAAATACCAAAAGATTTATAGTTTAACCAACATTTTTTTTTTTTTTTTTGTAATAAAGACATTTAAAATTCAAATATTTTTACCCAAAATACTATTAAATTATAAAAGAATTGAACTAGTGCGAATCACAAAATATATACTAAACTTTGAGCCTAAAGCATCTAAAGGCCCAATGGGCTACTTCTTAGAAACTTATTAAGCAATCAAATTCAAAAGCCCAATAGTACTAAAAGAGATTGCATAAACGACATATTTGAATTTTTACTCATCGTAAACTACAATATAAACAATTTAGGACTTCCCGCAGCCCAGGCCCACCCACGTTTCTCTCACCAATCTCTCCCACAAAGTACGACAGTGGTATAAACGTAGTTTCGCGGCAACCCAAATGGCAATTTCCAAATCCCCCATTTCTCCACACACACACTCTCTCTAAAACCTCACATTCATTTCCAAAGCAACCCCTCTCTCATCAGACTCTGCTTTATTTTCTTCTCTCTAAAAAAAAAAAAAAAACTAAAACCCTTGCACTTTCCACGCCGCCGCCATGTCCGTACTCAGCCAGCTGCGCTTCCTCGCGCCGCGGCGCCTCGGGCTCCTCCCGACCCGAGCCTACGGATCGGCGGCTCAGCTCCAGTACGACTACAGCGAAGAGGAGGGCTCCGAGGACGAGGGAGCGCCACGTCAACTTGGGATGGCTGAGTCCGAAGGGTGGGGGTGGGTCCCAGAGAGAGGGGTGCAGTGGGTCCTTATGGGGGACCGTGGAATCAAGCGACACGTGTACGGCGAGAGGCTCTCGAAGCTTCTCGAAGTTCCTCACATTTCCATGGGCACCTTGGTCCGTCAAGAGCTCCACCCTCGCTCTTCTCTCTACAAACAGGTCAGCTCAGGTTTTTCCAAGTTTTTTGGAAATGGGTGTTTAAGGATGTGTTTGGATGGGAACTGAATAATGTGTTTTTTTTATTTACTATAAAATGTGGGGTTTGGCTTTTCTTTTTGTTTTTTGGGAAATTTAATGTTGTTTGAGTTTAATTTGAGGTTACCGTTGGTGATGGTTACTTTATAAAACATTGTTTTTCTTTGCCAAGTCGAATGGGATTTAAGTTTAACCAGTTTTTTTTAGCTGAGAATTTAATTTTTGTTCCGATTAGTGATGAAAATACATGGAAGATTCAAACTTCAAAACGTGTGCTTGAGCCTTTGTTTGTATTTGAGTTTTGAATTTATGTGATTCATGTAAGTTTTGGGTGCGTCAAGATGAGAAATTTAGAGTGATTGAAATTGATTGGGCATGACATGGTAGTAATTTTGTTCTCTGTATTTTTGCAATTTCAGATTGCAAATGCAGTGAATGAAGGGAAGCTTGTTCCGGAGGAGATAATTTTTGCCCTGTTGTCGAAAAGGCTCGAAGAAGGTTACTGCAGAGGCGAAACGGGGTTCATTTTGGATGGGATTCCTCGAACAAGGATGCAAGCTGTAAGTTTAGTTTACATTCGGGTTACTTGTGAACTGTTTGCATTCTAGTTATTACACTTTTTACTCTCAAATGATTGATTTCTTACGTATTTTTTTGAATGCTGCAATTTATTTCTTTTTCAGGAGGTTCTTGACCAAATCGCTGATATCGATTTAGTGGTGAATTTCAAATGCACAGAAGACAGCTTGTTGAAAAAAAATCTACGAGCTGGAAACTTTTCTCATCATCGTGATCATCTAAGCATGAGCAATTATCCTGGGTGTAATCTAAATCTGCAGTCACAGGACAAACAACTAGATTCCTCTTCTGCTGATTCAGGAGCTACCTGGAAGGAAAAGTTCCATCTATATTCAGAGGAGGTATTACCATGTTTTTTTTTCTTTTTTTCTTTTTTTGGGAATCATAATTTTTGCCATTAAGGTACATAGTCAACCCCAAAAAATTTTGGGACTGGTTATTGTATATACCAATATGGTCTAGTTTGATGATTTTAACTTGATTCTGTTTATATTTCTCTATCTCATGCCTAGAAAGAAAGTGAAAGACGGTCACGGTCACTGATTGGATAATTATTTTTTGTGCCATTCAGAGCAAGCCATTGGAAGATTACTATAGGAAGCAGAAGAAACTTCTTGATTTTCATGTGGCAGCTGCACCTGGAGAAACCTGGCAAGGGCTGTTGGCTGCATTACAGCTCCAGCATATCAATGCTGTTAGTTCTTCACCAAAGTTGACCGCTTGATTTGTTTTCATCAGGTCTTTGGCTGCCCTCCTATCCATTTCGTTATATTAGTATATATGAATGTGAGAGAACCACAGAGAGTATTGAAGCACTTTCGGATGCAAATATTCCGATTCAGTTTTGAATTTTTGACTTTTTGAGTCTTGTTTTACCTACCTAGTGTTCATGCAATGTTTGTAAGTGTGATGTAGTTCCGGTGAGAGATGAAAAGCAGAGAAGAATATTGGCATGTATGACCGTTATTTTATACTTATTAAAAATATTTTTTTTTCGTTATCTGCTTTGTTAAATTTTGCTTATTGTTATCTTAAATTCTGACTGTAATATATCATTCTTTCTTTTTAATCCATTGTATGAGTTTAATTTCGTGGTTTTTCCTTCTCTTTCCCTATCTCTACATCTGAACTGATGATAAATATCTTGCAGTTTGTTGGCATAAAGATAGAGAATGCTTACAATTTACAAAAACTAAAAATGTGTTAGTGCATCTGTGTCTAAGCCAAAATTCTTAACGGCTATGTATTGTATGCTAGGACAATTTATATGCCAAATTGGCCTTCTCAGCTAACTTAAAATTAATAAGATACAAGTCTGTCTGGATACCGTTTATTACTGAAAACACTGTAGCAAAATAATTTTTAAATGTATGAATAATATCGTGAGATTTATTTTTAATGAAAATTTTGCTAAAAAAAAGAGGTGTGTGGGTCTCATGAACAGTGCACAAGACCCATTGACAGACACATTTATTAGTCTTGGGCGTGGGTCCCACGGAGCATAAACGCCAGATGCAAAATGTTGAGGGATTCAGCAGTATCCAAACGCTCACTTAAAAGGTTTAGTAACAGTAGAAACAAAAAATGAAGGGGGAATTAGACTTAATAGTAAAGAGATATTAAAGAGCAACCGATTTCGATATCTAACTCATAAAGATGGAGAGATTGAAGAGGATGTGAATCACAAAATAAGAGCAAGGTAAATGAAGTGCAAAAGCGCATCATGAGTATTGTGCGATCTTAGAATACCTCTTTAAGTTAAAGGAAAAAATTCGTAAGACTGTTATATGACCATCTATGTTTTATGGTATTGAATGTTGGGCTTTTAAAAAGTAACATATTCATAATTGAGTTTAGCCTAAATGAGAATGTTTAGATGGATAAGTGGAAGATTATCAAAAAAAAAAAAAAGATGGATAAGTGGAAATACATGGAAAGATAAGATTCAAGGTAGAGAAATTTGCTTAAAGATGAGGGTAGCTCCTATCTATGAAAAGAAAAGGAAGAGTCCTTTAAGATGGTTTGGTCATATTTAATAGAAAGCAACTAATGCATCGGTAAAAAAGAGTGAGTTGATCCAAGTTGAGTGAATGAAAAAATGTAAAGAAATACCTAAAATCATATTAGTAGAGGTAATAAAATAGGACATGTCAATTAAGAAAGTAATAAAAATTATGACTTTATTTTATTTTATTTTTTTGAGAAAAAAAAAAGTTTGACTTTAAATATGGTAGAATTATGTATAGTTGTGTACATTCTTTAAAAAAATTTGTATGCTAAATGTTCATAATTTTAAAAAAATGTTCATAATTTTAAAAAAAAAATGTTCACAATTTTTTTAAAAAAATACACATTATCAACATTTAACATACACATTTTTCAAAGATTGTACACAATTCTGTACATTCAACTTACACAATTATTCGAAGCATATACCAAATTATGTATATTCAAATAACACAATTTTCAATGAACGTAGACAATTCTGTATATTCAACGTACAATCTTTTCAAAAAGTATACACAATTTTGAGCATTCAACATACACATTTTTTCAAACAATGTAAGTAACTTTATACAATTAACATACACAATTTTCAAAGAATTTAGAAATTTGTGTATTATACGTATACAATTTTTAAAGAATTTTTTAAAGAATGTACACAATTCTGTGTATTCAACTAAACATTTTTCAAAAAAATTTAAAAAATGTACCCAATTTTGTATATTCAACTTACACAAAATTTCAAAAAATGTACTAAATTTTATACATTTAACATACACATTTTCAAACAATGTACACAAAAAATGTATAAAATTATGTATATTCAAGGTGCTCGATTTTTCAAAAAATATAACAAATTCTCTTAAGGTTGTTGCCGAATCAAACTGCAGCCCCGGTGCATGGTCATTCCCACTAGTTGGTGAAACTATGCTCTAAGCATTTATGATTTCTAGACACCATTTTAGAAAACTCACTTGTATTCAATTCTATTCATACAAAATGATAAAGTTCATTGATAATATCTTGGCAAAAATCCAAAACTGACGCTCTAAGTTTTAGCTTTTGTCATTTCAGTCCTCTAAGTTTTAGTTTTGTCATTTCAATCCTCTAATTTTCAAATTTTATCAATTAAGTCCTCCCTTACCCTTCTGTTAGTTGTTCCGTTTACTAAGGGCTTTTTTTTTTTCTCAATTAAAAAAGAAAAAGAAAAAGAAAAATTGTTATTACAAAAAAAAAAAAAAAAAAAAAGAGAAAGAAATAAGGGGAACGATGTCGTTCCCACTAAAAACAAAACACAAAACCCAACCCCATCCTCCCCACCAATACTTTGCCTCACCGATTTCTGAGAGAACAATTAAGGGGCTGAGGGACTGCTTGAGGTAGAAAGAAAGAGAGGGAAAGTGAAAGAGTGAGAGATCAAGAGGGGGAGGGAGACGGTGAAAACAACAAAGTTCTTCGGCAATTTGGTGGTGCAATACTTGGCAAGGGAGGCCGACGGCCAGATTCCAAGACGGGATTTAGAAATACCCACAATGAGGGTCGCCTCACCGTGAGATTTCGCCTCCTGGACTAGAATTTTCTGGGCCTTTAAGCCCTTAATCAACTTCAACTTCAACTTCAAATCAACCTAAACGAACAAAAGTAAGCCTATTTGGGTACTGAGGAAAAAAAAAAAAAAAAAACCCCAAAACTCGATTGCAAGTCAAAACAGAGAAACTGGAAAGCACCTCTCTCAATTTGCAAACAAATTCATATACAGAAAACATGAAATTAAACTGGTTCGCAAGCGAGAGAAGCGCAGCCGTGCTCTGTACAAAACCAAAAGAGAAAAACCCATGAATTTCTTGTTAATTACAATCATATCCATTTCACAGAGAAAGAGAAAAATGCTAAAAGCACAAACCAGTGGGAGTGTCGATGACGTGAAGGGCAATGACACGGTCACCGAATTGTGCGACATTGCAAAGTGCCCATGTCAGGAATGTTCCGGCTGGGCGAGTCTAACTCCACCCTCTGTCCCAGTCTCTCCCTCTCCCTTTCCCCCTCTTGATCTCTCACTCTTTCACTTTCCCGCTCTTTCTTTCTCCCTCACTCAGTCCCTCAGCCCCTTCATTTCTCAAAAATCAGTAAGGCAGGGTATCGGTGGGGTGTTGTACTTTGTGTTTTGTTTTCAGTGTGGGACGACGTCGTTCCTCTTTTTCTTTTTTGCTTTTTTTTTTTGTAATAACAGTTTTTCATTTTTTTTTTAATTACAAAATTTATGTAATAAAAAAAGCCCAAAACTGAAATGACAAAACTGAAATTTAGAAAATTGAAGTGACAAAAGTTGAAACTTAGAGGGTTAGTTTTGGATTTTAACCTAATATCTTTCTTTATATTTGATGTCTAACAATTAATTTAGAACTTGTGTGACAAGTCCTTATTAACTTTTTTTTTTCAAATGATTGTTACTTCAATTATTTGTTGCCTATAAGAAGTATTGCTTGATTTTTCAACTTATTTTCTTGTTTTCCTAGAATTTTTCCATGACTTTTGATGGAAAGCATGTGATATAATCTTTAATTATTAATTATAATGTATTAATCAGTTGGCTTTCCTACCCTTGAAATCTTCAATAACAGGTTACAATAAACTGAAAGAGTATTGCAAACGTATATATTCATTTTATAAACTGATGAGGACCATGCAATGTAATTAAACTATGGTAGGATTAGTTATTTTAGGTAAACACACTAGGGATCAAGGTCACGCCGAGGGGTGTAGGAATTTAACAATCTAATTGTAATAGAATCTGATATTTTTGCCAAAGTAGTTGCAGTAGCGACAATCTTGGTTTGTAAATGAAATTAGGGGTGTCAATGTTCGACCCAACCCGCGAACACAACACGAACCCGACACGGATTTTTTCGGGTTAGGGTTGGACCTTCATGGGTTTGGGTCATAAACGGGTCAACCCGAAAGTGACTCGATAAGAAACGTGTTATAAGCGGGTCAACCCGCATAACTCGCAATAGACATATTTGACTCGCCAATTTATTTGTGTCAACTCGAAATGACCCATTTAACATAACCTGTTTAACTTGTATAACAAATAAATATTTATTTTATTTTAGATTTGTCAAATACCTTTTATATCCAACATATATTTTAATTTTAAAAAGAAAAATGAGTAATTACAAAAATTTATAAGGGATATAATCGGAAATTGAAACTTTACAGACCCTAGAACTACTAATACTTTCTTTTCTTTTTTTGGCATAGAACTTGCACAAATGAAATTGGATGAGCTTGTGGAAGATGTTATGAATTTGGACATCAACAAAGAATCTATGAATTTGAACTATGTTATTTTATTTTTGTTAAACTTTGTTATTTTGAATTTGAGTTGAAGTGTAGTGTATGCACTTCTTTTGGAGTGTAAAGAACTTATTTTCTAGATGAATATTATATTTTTGTTGAACTCTATTATTTTGAATGTGGGTTAAAGACTTGAAGTGTATGCACTGCTTTTTGAGATGTAAAAAAAATTATTTCTAGATGAATGTTATATTTAATATTATGCAGGTTGAAATGAGTTGTGTTACATTCATGTCAACTCAACACAACTCGTTTATTAAGCGTGTCAAATGGGTTGGGTCAAGTCAACCTACCTTATTAACAGGTCGAGTTAGGGTTGAAGGATCATAACACGATTATTAAATGGGTCGAGTTAGGGTTGAGTCATTTAGTCGAATGTCCCTACCTCGACACGACACGAACCCGACACGCTAATTCGAATTGATACCCCTAAATGAAATCAGCCTTTTCTTTGAAGTTTGAACAGACCCTTTTTAAGTAATGATTTTGCAATGGTCATTATCAGAAAATAGACAGCATTTATCATTATAATAAATTCTTTATTAAAAAAGAAAGAAAGAAATCACATCAAAGTATCGAATGCGGCATGCTCACTCTGTTTATTAAAAAAACATATTACTCAGTATAATAGTCTCACTTGCTAAGACGATCAATGAAATAATAACCAAACAAAGATCATATACAAAATAATAATATATGTACTTACGATATGAAATTAAATGTATGTCATCTATCGCCAATAAATATTTAAAGACAGTCATTGAGTCTTGTAAAAAAAGATGGTAGTTGGGATTGCAAAGTCGCCATTTATTCATGCACCCTAAAGGTCATGTGTTTGGTTGGGATGAAAAGTGGAGAGAAAATAATAGAAATGACTGTTTGGTTGATGAGGGAAATTGGGAGTCGATTTCTCTTTCTTTCTTTCTTTTTCTTTTTTCTTTTTCAAAACCTTTGCCAATAACTAATGACGGCTCTAGGAATTTTTTCCAAGATGGGTATTAAGAAACTTAAATTATAAAAATCTAATAAAAAGAGAACTTCATATATTGACAAAAAAAAAAATACACAAATACATAAAGTCTTACAATTTCCTTATATGAATTTTCTTATTTTGAAATCGTTGCATGATTGTCTTATTATCAATACTGCAAGCTACATCTCTTTCAAAATTTTAGTTAAATAAAATTTTTCTTGCGCTTTTTTTCTTTTTGTTTATAAAGTCCTAATATACTGTTAAGGGAACTAAAGTTTAAGGACAAAGTTTGGCTATATGCTTTAGTTGTAGAATAAGGCTACAACTCTCACTAAACAAATTAACATGGTTACATACTTTGAAAATCTAACTATTGAATTATATGTTCTTTATGTTCTTTATATTCTTAAAACATATGTCAAATTTCATTTCAATCGGATATTATTTATTATTCGATCCATAAACTTATTTTTTATGTATAATTTTAGATTACAAAAACTCGAAATTTAAATATTTGATTAATGACAAAACTATTGATCTTTGATCTTCTTGAAATTTTGCAAGTTAGGAGGATATTAAAAAAAATACAATCCAATAGTGGATTGTTTTTTTTTTTTTTTTAAGGATAAAAAAATAATTAAATTTTTAAATTTTATATAAAGGTAAAATACTATTTTGATTCCTAAACTTTACCAAAAGTTTTTTTTTTTATATTCTTAAACTTTAAGAAGTTCATTTTTCGTCCTTAAACTATTGAAAATGTTTTATTTATGTTCTTAAACTTTACTAAAAGTTTATTTTTCATCCCTAAACTATTGAAAAAATTCTTTTTTCATCCTTATTTTTGTCTCTATACTATTCAAAAAACTTTTTACAAAGTTTAGAGATGAAAAAAGAATTTTTTAAAGTTTAGGGATTAAAAAAAAAAAAAAAAAAAGTAAAGTTTAGGGACTAAGTCAGGGTGGTCCTATGACCACCCTGAACATACTGTGGAGCTGCCGCTGCCAATAACCAAATTGGTCTGATGCACCTCCCTAAGTATTTAGTATTAGTACGTAGGGGTTGAGGAGGAGGGGAGGGGTTCTTGCAGTAGCTTAGAAGATTTCTAACCATTTTACCGGAGGTTTGAAAATATTAGAAGAAGGAAAAACATTTTTTTTTTATTAAAAAAAAGAGTTTGTCAGATATGACAAATTAAATATTGACTTCTAAATTTTTCATTTTAAACCATTGACTTATTAGTCATGACTCTTGACAATCTAATCCTCCATCATCTATTGAAAACCACTATTTTTTTTTTTTTTGGCTGAATTATTGAAAACCACTAAGTGAACAATCTATCTCGCAAAGGAAAATTTTTCACAAGCGCCAATTACACCCAAATTTTGTTGTGGACAGTTTGATTTTTCTTTACATTAGGTAGAGTGGAACAGTAGAGAGAGGAGATAGCATGGAAGAGAGAGAAAGAGAGAATAGTAGAGTTGGCAAAACAGTGTTGCTTGGGTGTAATGGGTGCCTAAGAAAAATTTCCTTCCATCATAATATGAGTAATTCTTTTAGTGGTTTTTAATAGAAATGGATGGATGGGGTTAGATTGTCATAACTTATGAAGTTGGGAATTTAAAATGAAAAAAACTAAAAAGTAAGGGTTTGAAGGGACTAGGGTTTTTTTTTTTTTTTAATTAGCTTTTCCCTTTATTAAAGATAGGGTGATGTTGGAAAACTACAAATTTTATTACATGAGGCTTACAAACTAACGTATTTCCAATCATAAAAACATAATTCAAATATTCATTTATCATCATGTTGTTATCCACCCATTGTATTTAATATTTATTAGTCATTATCATAACAATTTGTAAATATTTTGGAAACCTTACCAAAGACTCTATTAGGCATATTTGAACTAATAAATGTGATATTTTTCTTATATATAATCATTTTTTTAATAATTTAAAGTCAAAACAATTGAGGAGGGGGATTCGAAGCATTCTCCTCATAAGTGAGACAATGCAATTTCGCTGAGCTACCAACCTCTTGACATAACAATATTAAATTTTATTTTGTAATAATTCGAATTATTTATAATAAACCCAAAAACTCTGGTGAATATGAACTTATGAAGTATTTGGGGTTTTGGGTTTTAGCTGGAAATAATGTGCATTGTATAGAAGCCAACTTTATGCAAAGCCAATAATCTTGCGTTACCAAAATGTCTCCTCCATCAAATCAAAATGTAAATTCAGCAATGGTTCCCATCGGGGAAATAACTTCTTCTAATGCACTAGAGTAGAAGAAGGGAAATCTTCTTCAATCCTTCTCCATGACTTGGTCTTGTAGACAATGACATCAATTGAGTCCTACTCAAATATGGACTGGTTTTGAGCCTTCTTTTTCCTTCTTCATAACTCCAATACTGGAACAATTTTGTCACTCCTCGTAGTTAACACGGCCAAGTTGGGGCTCCTTTTTACTTTTAAAAGTGAAGCCCTTGTACAAAAGCCATTTTCATAGTATAAGAAAGAAATCAGCAACACAATGATGTATCTAAATCCCAAAGCCAATCTCTCATGAGATTTCATCACTGACATCAATGGCCAGTGGAACCAATATTTTATGAAATTCTCTATCACCCCAATTTATAGGTTTTAGTTGTTATATCATATATGCTACTGCAACTGCCCCCCACCCTTTTTTTTTTACAGACATTGACACCTAAGACGGTGAAACCAAAACCGGAGTACAAACATACAACTCCAAAGAGATAAATTCTACATATATACCTGTAATACATATATTGAGTTAATCACTATTCATCCATATGTCACGAAGGAGTTCATATCTCACAGTTTGATGGCCCTTTTCCTTTGATATCCAGCTGGGTTTTGATAGAACTTGTGAAGAACGGGAACCATCAATGAACATGGAAGCAAAGGGTGAATTCAATTCATCAAGCTCATCATCACTGGTGTTCGATTTCCTAAGCACCGAGGAGCCACTTCTTCTCAGGTGCGGTTGGCTTCCAACCTCTCCAATAATCTTTGCAACAGAAGCTGCCAAAGGTGGTGAATAGACTATAGGAGCTGCAATGCATGGGAAGTTCATCAGCGACTTCTCCCCTTCCTCCAGATGATCCTATATAAAACAAAACAAGAGCAAGAACACAGGAAAATCAGGCTAATCCTTATGCAATAGAAATGCAAGAATACAGAATAACACCATGGTAGAGAATTTTGGTCCGGAGTCTGCCAAACCTCCTAATTCCCAAGGTAAAACTAGTAAGAATGCATTAAAAATTATCATTATCATGCACAGATGGAGCTATTCTTCTGAAGTACTTCTGGATGGATAGCTGAATGGACAGGGGCGGGGGGGAACAGATTCAATTGACTGACCTCAGAGTCCAGCGCTTCACGCACAGCATCTGGAATTGGGTCTGGGCAAAACTCATCTGGAACAAAATTGTCGAGAACTCTCTTGATCAATGGCGCACCAAATGTAGGGCACACCTTCAAAAGTGGAAATAAAGCACCATAAATAACAGCTACAAATATTAGCCATCCAGACCAGAGACTAAAAAGTGTGGTTTAAGTTCCAGCATTATACCTCTTTCCTAATGGATTCATTCAAAAGCATGTCCTTTGGAAGCATCATGAGATCGCTCAATGCATTAAGGATATGGAAAGGCTTGAAGTATGTATCTTCTTTTTCATCATTGTCATAATGGTTATTTACATCTTCAAGTGAGTCATCATCGTCCAAACCAAATAAGTCACTCAGATATCTAGACCAGTTTCCAATCTGTTATGCACAGAACACAAACGTTGAAAACAGTAAATTAGGATGTCCAATTTATATTTGCTCAAAACGTTGCATTAGTAACTCCCCGATCCAATGAGCTTTGGGGTACATTCTAAGGAATTAAGCACTATTGAGGAATGTCACAGGTCAATTATAAAATTGGAATCCAAATTTGATGGATCTCAAACTGCAAACATCTGATTTGGTATGATGTGATCAATATTTAAAAGTATGCAATGCATGGGTAAATGCAGTGTCTAAAAGGCCCTTTGTTCCCCCAAAATGTTGGCATTCAAGGGCAGCCAGATGTAGCACATTTACAGGATATATTTATTAACATATTAGGGCATACTTAAAGAGAAGAAGCATGAAGGAGTGATTCTACAATTCCAGGAAACAGTACTCAGTTGACACACTTAATTGAGAGGATCAAGAATATCTACAATTATGAGTAATGATCTGCTTTTAGTTAGCCTCAGAAAGTACAATTTGCATGGTTTACCGCATTTTTCAGTTGTGCACCAGCCCCAAAGCTTGATTTCCCAGCTGGAATAGGAAGAACCTTCAAATCACTGATGGGGTCAGATACAGGATCTGTTGGGATCTCATCTGCAGATTCACGAAGAATAGCATTGAGCATAGCCACATCTAATCTTGCCACGCATTGCTCCATTATCTACACCCACAAAAAGATGCATTTTAATGTCAGATTTTTAAAGAGAAAAATGGGGAGAGGGGAGGGGGTTGATAAATTTTCATTTTATGAAGAAACATAATGAGAAATTAGTAGGGATAGATCCATGTATTAACAATTAATTTTGAATTTTCAAATTTACTAAAAGATGTTAATTTTTTGACCAACCTTTGTCATTAATGTACAGCAATATACCAACATGTGCTTGAAAGAGAGAGGAATGCATCTAAAAGTAGTACATACATTGTACTTTCACAACTTAGCATAGAAGAGATTTAAAAATTGAGGTTGTTTACATGTATTAGGAAACTATACACGGATATTTTACGATCTGATCAACTGACTTAATTTACAAATAGTCAAGACAAATTTAAAACGGAGCAGATGATAGTTACCATTGCTACTTTGGTGGTCACTTTTTGTTCACTAATTTTTCATAATTCATTTGGTGCAATGGGATTAATAGCATCAACATATATTGAAAATAAATCACACTTTAAGGAATAATACTTGGACTAAAGTTCACATGCGAGAAAACATGTTGTCTGGTTGTGCCTAAAGCATCATTTAATTAAAATATATGTTACTTATTAAGGATCACAAAAATATTAAAGTTGAGCAAAAAATGTGATGAATGAAATCTCGATCTTAAAGCTTTTGTTAGTCTATTATGATCAGGTCAATTTGATACCATATAGGAGTAACTTTTATGCTAAACAAATTAGTGGATCTGAATGTTTGCCCTGATATTTTCCTTTAAAAAAAAAAGTCTATTGTAAAAATTTACCAATCTAGACATCAGAGGCAAGCAGCCACACTCATGCCCTCCAGCTCGGACAGGACAAAGTCTTTCACAGGCATCCCTGAAAGCCTGCTTCCAAAGGTCTAACGAAATGTCCCCTTGCTCTTGATCACCTGAACTAGATAACTTTCCAAAGTTTTTACTTGAGCTGGAACCCATACCTTTATGAATTGCTGTTGCAGCAGCAGACTGCATATGTGGAGTCAGAGTCTGGAAATAAAACAGTAAACTAAATCAGGTGAGATACAGAGGAAAGTTGATGCCTTATTTAAAACATAGTGTTTGCTATCATACAGTTGTAGGAGAATTTAAAAATTGAATACAAAAGGGAGAAAAGGATTTGAGAAGTTACCTGCCACCAGATAGACTCAACGATTCGGGAGAAGATCCAACCCTCTATTTTTTCTAGTGCAGATGTAAATGTATGTGGGTCCTCCCATTTGCCAAAACTCCCATACAGAGTTTTTCCATTTTCTTCTCTTCCAGGAGAAGATGCTTTCCATTTTAGCGTGGATGATACCTTGTTATTTCCCTTTACCCCACCATTCCTTTCAATATAAGCTCCAGCAGAGAGTGGTAGCTTTAGGTCCCCAGTGGCTTGGCTTATAATTGTTCTCAACACAACAGAATTGGACAACCAAAATGTCAACCTGTAGTCAAAAAATAGGAAAAACAAATGAGTTTTTATGAAAACCATATAAAACTTAATCTCATAATAGATAGAATAGAAGGCTTAAATACACTGTTGGTCCCTAAAGTTTAGCCCATGAGCAATTTTAGTCCCTAAAGTTTAAGTGATCACTTTTAGTCCCTTAGATGACGCGGCCAAACAAAAAACTAATACAACATCACTCCATAGGAACTAAAAGCGATCACTTTAAATTTGTTAGCAACTAAAATCGATCACTTTAAGTATTTTAGGAACTAAAAACAATCACTTAAAGTTTGTTAGGGAATCTATACTTTAGGGACTAAAATCACTCATGAGCTAAAGTTTAGGGACCAATAGTATATTTTGGCCAAAATAAATCTTATGCAGAAGATGATGCACAAGTTGAGTCTCTCAAGAAAATATCATATTCTTCTGATTTGTCATCTTTTGGTTATTGGCATATTTTTATTGTGTCTATGTAGAATGATTTAAATCAGCTTCAATTTTATGTCTGGGTAAGACCATAGATAGCAAGTTCACACCCCCAAGGTGTATGATATTTCAAGATGCTGACAATGAGCAAGTTCTCTTCATAAGTAGGTGGTTCTAATATCCACAATCAACTAATCATTAAAGAAAACCAGAAAATAATGTGGTTTAGATATACCTTGGAACATCATTTCCACATGATTTTGCTACCAAAACTAGTCCTGAAACAGAACTTCTGGCTGCAGATGCCCTCTTTGATAGAGAATTTTCCCTACTAGCATGAAGATACAGCCTTGAAAGGCGCCGAGCTGGAGCGTGGACCTTACTCATGGAACTTCCATGCTCAGCAACTACTGAATAAAGAGCAGCCTCAACAGAAGCCACTTCCCTTAATTCTCCCTCAAGCTTCTTTATTCTGTGATCCAATTGCTGGATTTTGCTGTCTAAAAGGGCACTTCTGGTATCCTTTGGATAAACTTTAGATTCTTTTTTATCATTGCTTCTGAGGTTTCGTGCAATGTGCAGTGCATCTCCAGGTACACTTACTTCCTTTACTTCGGTTTGCTGATTACTACTTACTGATCCATTGGTCCTTGCTATTTCTGTTGTTGACCTAACAGACTTGACATTCTTTAATCTGTCACTTTTAAGGACGTTGCTCTGCATTCCAAGATTTCCCCTGCTTAAAGAAAATGTATCACCTTCTAAAGAGACTTGCACTCTGGTAGCATATTCAATATGTAATGGTTTATCTTCTGTAGAATGCCTCTTCTCATCCAAGTTTATTCCATCTCCATTTTCATGTGGTTCCTTTTCATCCTCTGTAGCACTATCGTAGGTATCATCGCCGGTTTCAGCCTCCTCTTTGTGATCCCTGCCAATTTCCTGACCTTTCCCATCATTTTTCCCATTAACTTGAGAACCACCAAACCTAGTGGAGTCTAGCTTCTCAACTACCCGGGAATTATTGTCTGGAGATGATACCTTGATAGAAAAATTGTTAGATATACATTCCTTGATGCTCTTTTGACCATTGCCTAAAACTGCACTCATGCTATTAGCAACCTTTTCATGAACTTCCTGAGTCAAATGCCCATGGTCATTGCTTCTAATGCTGGCATCAGAATCTTCCTCCATATTTTCATACGCCAAAGATGAGGAGGAAGACTGAGCACCCTGAGAAGCAACATTTTGTTGTATTGGCATTGAACTAGAGTTAAGTGAGTTCAATATAGGAGCAGGAACATTTACTGGGCTTCCCAGATCAGAGGATAAGTCTATTGATGATGTGCAAGATGAACTCCTTTTTAGATTTTCATGTGATCCTACATGCGGCATCATATTTGATTTTTCAAGCTTCAGTTTTGAAGCCAGGGCATGTTCCTTGTTACCCCCTCCAGTGCTATGTGTCACCATGTCTGGTCCATTCTGTAATACAATTCCAATTATTATATGACAAATTACAGGAGCGTAAGTAATTTATAACAAAAAAGAGAATATAAATATGTAGTACAAAACCCTTAACCAATAGCATGATGATTATTTTATAGGCACATGCATGTACTCATGTTAGGCCCACCGATATAACCAGAGAAGCAAAGACAAATTGAATTTAGACAACATGAAAATTTTTTGCTATAGCATTTTGTCTAAACTTTATGTCCATTATTCATCTAACAATTCATGCACAATTAATCAAACAATTTACAAATCAAATGCTCTCTCTCTCCCTCCTTCCCTTCCTCACATGTTTAAAGATCCTATTTAATATATATATATATTTATATTTATATATGTATGTATGTATGTATGTATGTATGTATGTATGTATGTGTGTGTGCGTGTGTATATATATATGTATTTATGTATGTATGTATGTATGTATGTGTATGTATATATATTTATACATAATATCTGCATATAAAGCCCGCCAAAGAATATGAACCTCTTTTGTAATCACAATGTAGATACAGGCACATTAGTTCATTCATAGTAGAATCAAAATTGGCAAGTAGCAAGGAAAAGACTATGGAAGAAAAAAATAAACAAAGAATATGAACCTCTTTTGTAATCACAATGTAGATACAGGCACATTAGTTCATTTATAGTAGAATCAAAATTGGCAAGTAGCAAGGAAAAGACTATGGAAGAAAAAAATAAACAAGGGTACCTCTTCATTTTGAGGATGTAAGCCCCCATTAGAGTCTAGAGCAGAAGAAACCGTCTGAGATGAGTGAGACGAAATATCATCATCAGTGAAAGATGCACTCTCAGCTTCCTCAGCATACTCTTCATTCATCAAGCCAGAAACAGATTCACCACCATTATTATCCAGCGATGTCCCACTCGATTGGTTGTCCCTCGACAAGGAACTAGTGCGTTTCTTATCAACAGGTTGAATTTTGATAAACAAAAGCGGTTGATCCATGTTCCTATAGTTCCTCTTGCAGTTCATTGGAGCACTAACGGTTAAGGTCTCTTTCACAAGACCATACTCTGCCAAATCTATTATGGCAGTCGCCAACAACTGGCCCTTCACAGTCTTATCCCTCCTGGGCTCATACAAGTTAAACTCTAAGCAATTCTTCTGAAATGTATCACCATCCCCACCTTTGACCGACATGTCCCTAAACAAAGTCACAGGCAGCCTAAAAGACTCATTGAATTCAATCTTTCCCTCACCAACAACCGACCCAAGTGATGGTACAACAGGGTTGGTAGAACCAGAATTCCGATCACCATTTTCCCATTGAATCAGGACGGAACGGAGTGATTTAAGCAACTGTGATGGGGGCCAAGGCTTAATCTCTTGAACATGGATCATATAATTGATTTGAACCGAGGTGCCACCCCGGTTCTTTGCTCTCAAGCCTAGAACCATGTTTTCAGAAAAAAGTTGAATAATTCCTAGTTATAGTTCCCACTTCAATCTGATCAGATATGTATAGTCACAAGCACCAAATGTCCCACACTTCAACCAAAAAAAAAAAAAAAACCCAAAAGTTTGTTACACAGTAGAGAAAATTACAATTACAAACAATGAATTATCAAATAAAGAGTAAAAGATGAACTAAGGCAAGCTCTTTTCAAAGTTGTTCTTCCAATTGTTCAAGTAGGAAAAAAATTTTAATCACAAGTAAGTGCTTTAAAATAAAATTATTAAAACAAACATTTAGAATAATCTCTTCTAAACTTTGAGAAAAAACAAAAATCAGCAAAAAATGAGCTAAAAGATTAGAGATTGATAAGCACAAAGTTTAGCAATAACAGCAGCATTGGAATTTGAGCAACATGTAAATGTAGCAGTAAATAGTAATAATCAGCTGCTGAGTAATTTTCACAAATTGCTTTACAAGCATCAGATCCAGATTAATGTAAACAAAATTTAACAAAAAATAATTATACTTTGGGCATAAAATAGCTCAGACTAAGCAGACTAACTACAATGCAAGCATTAAAAAAAAATTAAAAAATGTAGATGAAATAAAAAGACAATTTAGGAAAGTTACCAGTGAAGTTAGTAGCTAAAGATTCGGAGCAATGTCAGAGACAGCGAAAACGGTTCGTTTTGAATCCGATGGTTTACCATTTTTGAAAGAGAGAGAGATATTTAGCTGTGAGAGAGAAAGAGAGAGAGACAGAGAGAGAGTGAAGAGGCTCAAGAGCTGGAGTGAATGGTACCGACTACCCAGAATGTGTCTGCTTAAAAAACAAAAACAAAAAAAAACATAATTACTTTTTTTTTTTCAAAAAAGTGGAACTGAACAAAAGAGAATTTCAATGAATTAATTATTTTTTAAGGGAAAGAAAAAATCAAAAGACAAGTTCTATTACGATGTAAAATGTCACAATAATGGAGTAATTTTTTTTTTTTTTTTTTAACAGAGAGTTTTAACTTATAGCGTCCGCTCTTAATAATAGCCATTTATCATCAGACTAAGACACCAATTAATTTTTGGTGTAAGCGGAGATTAAACCCCAAATCTATTATACAACCATAAGAGACTTTTCCAATTGAGCTAACTGGAACCCACAGTTGTTTGTTACTTTTATGTGAACTTATTATTTTTTCTCCATCACTCATAATATGTCATGTGAACATGTAGGAAACACAAACACATATATGAGTATAGATACGAATACGAGTAAGACATGATGATATAAGCAATTTTTAAAAAATTATAACATAAAATGATCGTTATAATATCGGTATAATATGGGTACGACACTGGTACGACACCCTAAATAAAATGTTGGATAGTTGTAGCACAAATTTTGGCATTTTATGTGATCTTAAAATTTTTATTTATTTAAATAATTGAGTTTCAATTAGTTCAACCGTAAAATCTACATTTCTTAACAAAAAAATAAAAAATAATAATAACAAAGTTGAGAGTTGAAATCCGCCACACTAAATTTTTTTTTTTTTTTTTAATTTTTTTGATGAACACTTATGACGTTGGCTGAGATAGGGACGCCTTGGCGGAAATGGTTTTTCATTGAATTTAATAGGTTTTGAGAATAATAACGTTAAAAATATGCTCAACAGTTAAACACAGCTATTTATGAAATGAAAGAGAGGACATTTCACACGCGCGGGTTATAGAGTTTGACGAACAGTGTCCGAGAGAAGTGTCAGTTAGACTCGCGCCTTTGGCTTTTGCCCAAGGAACATTTTGGAAAGTAGTAGTTTGCTGATTTACTGAGATATCGAATCAACAACTGAGTTGGTGCCCTCTACCAAACTTAGAAGTGTCTCTTCCAACACACATTTTGGACACAAGCAAAAGAAAGTAGCAGTAAAGGAGCTCCTAAATAACAATAGTGTAATCGCTCAAACTCTCATGAGTCATGAATGACTATTGCCCTTTGAGGGCGCGTGGGGATTAAACTGAAGGGGTTATTGCGCGTCGCTTTCTTGCTTGGTTGGCACTCACCGACATAATGCCTGGGGATGGTATAACCGACACACCATCCCAAGCAAGAATTATGGTTGCTTTTTGTTCTCTTTTGGGCCTTTCTCGATTCCTAATTCACAATTTCATTCCCATTCAATTTAAGGACTATAAACTGGGCTGACTTAGTCCATGACTCACCCGTGTAAACTATATATTATGAGACTCAGGTGTGAAAGACTTTGATACTTATATTAATTTTATTATAAATGATTTACAAATTAACCTGACAATCTAATTAGTGTCAAATCAATAACATAATAGATAAATTTTTATAATTATCATTTTTATTGTGAATTAAAAGTTAACATATCAATTTGTGAGACTTCTATAATATCAGTATGCTTGTTAAGTGTTAGTGCGGAGACGAAACATGAATGAGAAAGAGGATGACCAGTTTATTGTTGTATACAGAGAAAAAAGATAAGCTAGATTTAATCATGCCATTTTCTAGAAATTAATGACTTGTGTAATTCATTTTTAATTTAATTTTTTTACTTTTAATTCAATTAAGGCTAGTCGAAATTTTGTGATCAAAGTCTTGGTATTGAATGTTTTATGATCATTACTCAATAGGCATCCTCAGCCAATATTACCTAGTATATGCATGAATGATAGCCTTTGTTGATTTAACATAAATTAATTTTCAAGCAATGCAAGAGTTAACTGAACTAGGGCACATCAAATCAACAATTTTCACCTATTCGTCATCAGGGGCTTTGTGCTTAATTATGAAACTTACCTGATGTATCAAATACGAGCTTAAATTTTACGCATATAATGTAACTTACAAGAGGAGGGGGTAGGTTGAAATGTCCACTTCTAGATGATCAATGCTGGCCCTTCATTTTCTACATAATTCTATATTTATTGGAGATAAATGATATACTTGGAGCAATTTTGGGTAAATTTTACAAAATATAGCTTGAAAAAAGTTTTTATGCAATCTGGATGGGATTACCCGATATTGTTAGTTGATCATTTATGAGAAGAACAAGATTCGAATTCTTATCTTCCGTTATTGTAAACTATCAACTGTCATTATAGTCAAAAATCTTATAACTCAACTAATACTTTCTCGTGTTTTTAAGAGAGATGTTCAGGTTTAAAAACGATCATCTTTAGTTATTGAATATATAAATAAAAATCAAATTATCGAAAACAAAAAATATAAAAATTACTTGTGTAATATCACGAGGATTGGTTGTACAGGTAAGATTGGACAGCCCTCCTTCCCTTGTTTTCAAATATTTAACTTGCAACGTGTTCAACCACATCTAATCTCTCTTTTAAGTTTTAATATTCTTTACTTTGAGTTAAAGCATAGTAACAAACAACCATGTAACCCAGTTTAGCACTTTGATTTTCCTTCCTAAAACTTCATAATTGGGTTATTCCAATTATCAGGAGTAGATAACAAAGAAGATTTTGATCAGTCACCCAATAACTGTCACAGGATACAATCTACAAATGCGGCTAATCAATTTCCTTCTAAAATGGTTGTGTTACTTTACCCACAAATCCCAATCAATTATCAGTGTTCTTCCCAATGAAGGACCGACATTGCACATATACTATCTCAAAACAAACCATTAAAGCAATTTGCTCTTTATTAAATAAATATTCTTGTTGTCGTTTGAGGTGGGTTGAATTAATACGAGCCAAGCTTTTGTGTTTGTGCGTGGGCCGACTTTTGTGATTAGCTTCAGATTGAAAGCTGTCTTGTCTTGTGTGGCAATTCGTGACCATCTCCAAAAACATTAAGCACAGGAATTATGGTAGTATTACATAATTGGCACAATTGTGTGCCACAATTTGTCACATGGTGAGTTATAATTGGTAAAAATGTGTCTCCATATAGCCCACTAATACACATTTGCCAATAACAACTCCTCATGTGGCGAATTGTGATACAAAGTTGTGTTCAATTATGTGATACTAACACAACTCTTTATATATATATATATATATATATATATATATATATATATATATATATATGATAAGGATGTTATTGTAAGAGATTTCTGTCAGCTTCCTGTGGGTAAACAGGAGGACAGAAAAGCAGCGAACACCATAAATCCGACGACCCCACCACGATACTCGACGAGCGCCTCCATAAGCCTACGGGGAACTTTCGGACGAGGCAAGTGGCTGACGAGGGAGAAGAGGCCGACGGGTGCGAAGAAGCCAATGGGTGTGAAGAAGCCAACAGGTCTAGCCTGGCGTAGCTTGATCTCCACGAATGCCTATATATGGAAATGTCTTGTACCCTAGTTAGATGAATCTCTACAAGGAAAGAATCTCGTAAAATATGATCATTAATAAGAATTTTCTCTATAAGGAAATACCTCCTCCGCCAAGAAACGAATGTCAACTTTACACTACTATAAAAACCCCAGAGCCCTCACAAATCAAGGTACGCATAATTTTCCAAGCTCTGACACTCTAGAGTTGTAGAAATTCTCTCTAACTTAACCTTTGAAGGGTATTTGGCCGGTACCATACCGGTACTCTCTGCAAGGTCTTCTTTATCTCTGTTTTGCAGATTCTGTTTAGAGCATGTGAGGACTATGTAGCTTACTGACGATTTTTGGCATCATCAATATATATATATATACTTGTTTTTAAATTGAAATGATAGTATATTATATATACTTAGCTTTGTTGGGCTTTGTGGAGTCTAGTTGTGTTTGATTCAGTTGACGACCTGACCTGACTTAACTCGAATAATGTTGCGTGGTTTTTTTAATGGGAGATTTATTGAGGCTTAGTCCATGGAGCGGAGGCCCAAGCCTCATGGACAAGCCTCTTGGGGGTCCGAGGGCAACGCCCCCGGGAAATATTTTGGCCCATTTTGTAGTCCATTATGAATCCTGTGCGCAGGATATAAAAACCTTTTTTTTTTGTGATTAGGGTTTATGTTGATGTTGTCGTTTTTGAGAGACTAAAACACTGTAGCCGCACTTTGTATTTTCCCTGATAATAGTGAAATCCTTGCAACTCCATGGACGTAGGTAAATTGCTGAACCACGTAAATATTGTCTTGTGCGTATGATTGTTTTTCTTTGGCGTGTGTTTTCTCTATTTTTTTTTTTTTTTTTTTATTTCTCACAGGTTGGGATTTCAGTTAAATTCCCTACAACTGGTATCAGAGCCTAGGGTTAGGTTTAAGTGGAAGCAATGGCAGAGGAAGCAGGAAAGGCGTCTGGAATAGAAAAGTTCAATGGCACAAACTTTGGATTTTGGAGGATGTAAATCAAGGATTATCTTTATGGGAGGAAGATGCATCTGCCACTTCTAGGGGAAAAAGATGAGGCTATGAAGGCTGAGGAATGGGCTTTTCTTAACAGACAGGTACTGGGAGTTATTAGGTTAACTCTGTCTAGGTCTGTTGCACACAATATTGTAAAGGAGAAGACCACAGCAGATTTGATGAAGGCTTTGTCTGATATGTAAGAAAAACCGTCAACAAACAACAAGGTGCATTTGATGAAGAAACTGTTCAATCTGAAGATGGCAGAGAACGCATCAGTAGCACAACATCTGAATGAATTTAACACTATCACAAATCAATTGTCGTCTGTAGAAATTGATTTTGATGATGAGATTCGTGCTCTGATCGTCTTGGCTTCTTTGCCAAACAGTTGGGAGGCAATGAGGATGGCAGTAAGTAATTCTACAGGAAAGGAAAAGCTCAAGTACAATGATATATGAGATTTAATTCTAGCTGAGGAGATTTGCAGAAGAGATGCAGGTGAAACCTCAGAATCTGGTTCTGCCCTAAACCTTGAGACAAGAGGCAGAGGTAATGACAGAAATTCAAATCGGGGCAGATCAAAATTTAGAAATTCTAATCAGAACAGAAGTAAATCTAGATCAGGCCAACAAGTACAATGCTGGAACTGTGGGAAAACAGATCACTTTAGGAGGCAATGCAAAAGTCCTAAGAAAAAGAATGAAGATGATTCTGCTAATGCTGTAACAGAAGAGGTACAAGATGCATTACTTCTTGCAGTAGACAGTCCACTTGATGATTGGGTTTTGGACTCAGGAGCTTCGTTTCATACCACTCCACACCGAGAAATCATACAGAATTATGTTGCAGGTGATTTTGGTAAGGTGTATTTGGTTGATGGTTCAGCCTTGGATGTTGTAGGTATGGGAGACGTCTGGATATTGCTGCCCAATGGATCTGTTTGGTTACTGAAGAAGGTTCGACATATTCCTGACCTGATGAGGAATCTGATTTCTGTTGGACAACTTGATGATGAAGGACATGCAATACTATTTGTTGGTGGTACTTGGAAGGTTACAAAGGGAGCTAGGGTATTGGCTCGTGGAAAGAAGACTAGTACTCTATATATGACCTCAAGTCCAAGAGACACAATTGCAGTTGCTGATGCAAGTACTAATACAAGCCTATGGCACCATAGACTTGGTCACACGAGTGAGAAAGGGATGAAGATGCTACTGTCAAAAGGAAAACTACCATAATTGAAGTCCATTGATTTTGACATATGTGAAAGTTGCATCTTAGGAAAGCAGAAAAAGATGAGCTTCTTGAAAACTAGCAAGACACCAAATGCTAAAAAATTAGAATTAGTACACACTGATTTGTGGGGGCCTTCTCCGATTGCATCCCTTGGAGGTTCAAGTTACTACATCACTTTTATTGATGACTCAAGCAGAAAGGTATGGGTTTATTTTCTGAAAAATAAATCTGATGTATTTGAAACTTTTAAGAAGTGGAAGGCCATGGTTGAGACAGAAACAAGTTTGAAAGTAAAATGTTTGAGGTCAGATAATGGAGGAGAGTACATAGATGGAGGATTCAGTGAGTATTGTGCTGCACAGGGAATTAGGATGGAGAAGACCATTCCTAGGACACCACAACAGAATGGTGTGGCTGAACGCATGAACAGAACTCTCAATGAGTGTGCTAGGAGTATGAGGTTGCATGCTGGACTACCAAAAACTTTCTGGGTTGATGCTGTTAACACTGCAGCTTACCTGATAAACCGAGAACCATCAGTTCCCATGGAGTTCATGAAGGAAATATGCATGTGCGTAGCGGAAAAAATTAACAGATCTACTTCATTCGCAATTGATAACATGCACTATGTAAATTTTAGAATACAAGAACAAGAGAGTGTACCTTGGTGTGGTGAATTTCAAAACAAAGATTGTAAACACTTGGGAATACTTCTAATTTTCACTCCAATTCCACTAACGCCTAAGATGTATGATCTCTCAATCAGTTATATAAAATGTTCAAAAGAGAATTCAAGAGTGTCCAACACTCACATACTCCATTTCATGTAAAAGGTTCTCTCTCTCTAAAAATTCTATATGTTTCTTTCCTTATAACTGATTATCTAATTGGGCTAGCCTTTTGGGCATTTCCAATTGGGCTCTAGAATGTGGCTTGGAGTAGGACCAAAAGGGACCAATAAGACACTAGCTCCAATGGGCCTTGGACTTTTCTGTAAACTTTTGACAAGTACAAAGTTACCATTAACTATATTTAATACCACTATATAAATATAGTTGCACTCTAGGCCTTATCTATAAATTATATCCCAAGACTTTATTGTACATGTAACCCCTTCATAAAATATTCATAGTAATATAAAGTCATAAACGTAGACTGCCACTTTGTAAATTACTACATCTTAATCCTTGAGTACCCGGTTTAATCCTTTTAAGTTATTCACTATATATTTATGAAATTCAATTTCATAAATATATACTTTAGTCTTACTAAAGTGGTTAGGCCTAATTCTCTGAATAACAAACTCATTAAACTTATCTCAAGAGAATATTTTGTATCTCCTCTAAGAGACTATGAATTCCATCTTGAGAATATATGTTCCATCAACACTAAATGTGGCTGTCCAATATACTGAGATTTTGACCGTTATTTTAGATCTCACTCCTGATATATCAAAGCAACCTACACTTCATGATCAGATCCATTATTCTCTCAGGATTAAGAGTTCATGCAAATATAAGTCGTGAGATTTATTATTCATTTGACAGTTGTTAGGAGAATAATAAATCTCACAGCGGTCTAGTTCAATATGTTTTAACTCTTAAAACATATCAACATATCAACTAGAAGTCTCCACTTCCATGATCAAGACAAATCATCGTAATTGATATATTATAGTTTTCGCAAATGAAATGCTCAATTTCATCACTAACTACGAACTACAATTTTGAGTTTATAAAAAACTTGTGACTTATATCTTCTATGACTAAATCACATAAATCACATACTATGCATCTCATGGACTATATGATAATGTCCGAATATTCATGTTACTATTATTTCAGATAATAATAAAACAACTTTATTAAACACAATATTAAATCATATATAATGTCATACTTAATATTATACATAGCATCATACAATAGGATTTAAGGGC
Source organism: Notholithocarpus densiflorus (assembly GCA_030021035.2). Taxonomy (NCBI): domain Eukaryota; kingdom Viridiplantae; phylum Streptophyta; class Magnoliopsida; order Fagales; family Fagaceae; genus Notholithocarpus; species Notholithocarpus densiflorus. The sequence continues at coordinate 10,177,868 of JARYZH020000009.1, forward strand.
ACTTATCCTAACAGTTCAGACTTCCTGAGGAGGTTTGGAGCGGTAAAGAGGTAAAGTTTTCACATTTAAAAGTTTAGTGTTGTGTTTCTTATGTTCATATTGATTCTGATGCTCGTAGTAAACTTGATGCAAAGTCTAAAATATGTTTTTTCATTGGCTATGGTGATGAGAAATTTGGCTATAAGTTTTGGGATGAACAAAACAGGAAAATCATCAGAAGTAGAAATGTGATATTTAATGAACAGGTTATGTACAAGGACAGGTCAACTGTAGTGTCAGATGTTACAGAGATAGATCAAAAGAAATCTGAGTTTGTCAACTTAGATGAATTTACTGAAAGTACTGTCCAAAAAAGGGGTGAAGAAGATAAGGAGAATGTAAATTCACAGGTAGATCTGAGTACACCTGTAGCTGAAGTTCGCAGATCTTCCAGGAACATTAGACCTCCACAGCGTTATTCACCTATTTTAAATTATCTCTTGTTGACTGATGGTGGTGAGCCAGAGTGTTTTTATGAAGCCTTGCAAGATGAGAATTCAAGCAAGTGGGAGTTAGCCATGAAGGATGAGATGAATTCCTTGTTGGGGAATCAGACATGGGAACTGACTGAATTGCCAGTAGGAAAGAAGGCTTTGCACAACAAGTGGGTATACAGAATAAAGAATGAGCATGATAGTAGTAAACGTTACAAGGTTAGATTAGTTGTTAAAGGTTTCCAGCAGAAGGAAGGCGTTGACTACACAGAGATATTTTCTCCAATTGTGAAGATATCAACAATTAGACTGGTACTGGGAATGGTGGCTGCAGAAAATTTACATCTTGAGTAGTTGAATGTGAAGACAGCATTCCTTCATGGTGATTTGGAGGAAGACCTTTACATGATTCAGCCAGAATGGTTCATTGTTCAAGGACAAGAGAATCTAGTTTGCAAACTGAGAAAAAGCTTGTATGGCCTAAAACAAGCTCCTAGACAGTGGTACAAAAAATTCGACAGTTTTATGCATAGAATTGGGTTCAAGAGATGTGAAGCTGATCATTGTTGCTATGTTAAGTTTTTTGACAATTCTTACATCATATTACTGTTGTATGTGGATGATATGCTTATTGCAGGGTCTAGCATTGAAAAGATTAATAATCTGAAGAATCAATTGTCCATACAGTTTGCAATGAAGGATTTGGGAGCTGCAAAGCAAATCCTTGGTATGAAAATCATTAGAGACAAGGCTAATGGTACATTGAAGCTTTCACAGTCAGAGTATGTGAAGAAAGTTCTCAGCAGATTCAACATGAATGAAGCTAAACCCGTGAGCACACCTTTGGGTAGTCATTTCAAACTAAGCAAAGAACAGTCACTAAAGACAAAAGAAGAAAGGGACTATATGAGCAAGGTGCCCTATGCCTCAGCTATTGGCAGCTTGATGTATGCTATGGTGTGTACAAGGCTAGACATTGCACATGCAATGGGAGTTGTGAGCAGATTCATGAGTAGGCCTGGAAAGCAGCATTGGGAGGCAGTCCAGTGGATTCTGAGATATCTAAAAGGTTCATTAAATATATGTCTTTGCTTCACAGGTGCAAGTTTGAAACTGCAGGGTTATGTAGATGTCGATTTTGCTGGTGATATAAATAATAGAAAGAGTACTACTAGGTTTGTTTTTACTTTGGGTGGTACAACTATATCATGGGCTTCAAATCTACAAAAGATTGTCACTTTGTCTACTACAGAAGCTGAGTATGTTGCAGCAACTGAAGCTGGAAAGGAGATGATTTGGCTACATGGTTTCTTAGATGAATTGGGTAAGAAGCAGGAGATGGGCATTCTACACAGTGACAGTCAGAGTGCAATCTTTCTTGCCAAAAATTTGACTTTTCATTCAAAGTCGAAGCATATATAGATAAAATACCACTTTATCCGTTACCTTGTTAAAGATAAGCTGGTAATACTTGAGAAGATTTGTGGATCTAAGAACCTGGCAGACATGTTGACTAAGGGTGTCACTATTGAGAAACTGAAGCTGTGTGCAGCTTCAGTTGGCCTTCTAGCTTAAGGACAGGAGGATGAGTTGCAGGGATGAGGGATTGTTTTTAGAGGATTGCGGTTTGATGTTGGTGATTGAACTAGTCTCCAAGTGGGAGATTTGTTGGGTTTTGTGGAGTCTAGTTGTGTTTGATCCGGTTGACGACCCGACCCGACTCGAATAATGTTGCGTGATTTTTTTAATGGGAGATTTATTGAGGCTTAGTCCATGGAGCGGAGGCTTGGGCCGATAGGCCCATTGTGAATCCTATGCGCAGGATATAAAACCTTTTTTTTGGTGATTAGGGTTTATGTTGATGTTGTCGTTTTTGAGAGACTGAAACACTGTAGTCACACTTTGTATTTTCCCTGATAATAGTGAAATTCCTGCAACTCCATGGACGTAGGCAAATTGCCGAACCACGTAAATATTGTCTTGTGTGTGTGATTGTTTTTCTTTGACGTGTTTTTTTTTTTTTTTTTTTTTTTTTTTTTTTTTTTTTTTTTTTTTTTTCTCACAGGTTGGGATTTCGGTTAAATTCCCTACAAGCTTAACGCACTACAGATAGATAACGCAAGCAGCAGCCAAAAAGAATATAAAGCTGCGAGAGAAAAGATTTTTGCCGGAGTAGCACAAAAAACTGTATGTTTCTTTATTACTCTCGTGTTTTTTTTTTTCTCAAAAAAAAAAAAAAAAAACTCCCTCCTTTTTAAACTTTGGTCATTGCTACATAAAAGACATAATTTAATGTAAAAATGAATATAATTAGTGGATTTAAACCATTTAATAAATAAATGTTTGAATTTTTCATAGTTTGTAACACAAAAATTTGTAATATCTTTAAGATTATTCTACTATTTTGGTTTTTTTTTTTTTTTAAGATTTTGTTAACGAATACCCTAAGGGCAGTAGGTAAGATGCATTTAATGCTTTATTCTATTATGTTTCTATACATTTTTAAAAAAATAAAGTTAAACTGTACATATATATCCAAAAAAACACATACAACCACAATGAATTTGTGTTTGTAAGCCAATGAATCATTAACATGTGTATTTTATTTTTTGAAAAGTGTGCATTACAACTCATAATTGAACATTTATTAGTCTTTAACTTGATGTGACATTAAAATTTTTGGTTTTTTTTATTTTTTCTAAAATTACTATAATCTAAAATTACAAAATATATCAAATCATATTAATCTCATTACCTTCCTAAACAATGTAATGTTGTATTCTTGTATTAAGATTATACTAGCTTGTAACCCCATACATATGCATGGATACACTAAAAGATATACGATAAGATACATAATATAATTCTTATATATAATTTAAATATTATTGATAGTCATTTTTATATTTTGTTAACTCTTAAAAAAAATTTGTAAGGATAGTATTAGATATAAAATGTAAATTGTCCATTTTTTTAAAATTATTGTGAAACACTTTTTTTTTACGATTCATTTATTCTAGACTATTTGGGTTTTATACTTAATAACTCACTTGAATGAATATTTATGATGTGGTCCCACATTTAATTCTAAAATTAAGAAATAAAACTCTTTAAGAATAAATAATTTAGGACACATGTCACAAAATTAGAAATCTAATTTGGAATTATAATTTGAATTTCTCTCAGCTTCACCTATTATTATATATATAAATTAATGTAAGATTACAATAATATAATATTACGGTGTAATGTAACAACACGGCAAACCAAACGCCCCCTTAAACCGGTGAAGGTATCTTATGCGTTAGGCATATGAGACATCTCTCTCACTGATAAGTGGATCCTACATTTTAATAAAAAAGATGTCTCATACGCTCGACTCATATGAAAATTTCTCCTTAGCTTGAAGTCTTTCCAAGAATAATCCTAAATTGATTCCACCTACATAAATAAATAAATAAAAGAATAATCCTAAAGGGAACACAGCATGTGCGTGGGTTACAGTTAGCTTAATTATTAAAATTTTAATCATCAAATAAGAATTTTAGAAGTAAAGTCAAATACTCCTTAGGCAAAATTATAAAATACACTCTTTAACTTTGACCAAAATTCAATTCAAATATCTAACTTCATTTTCATTTAATTAAATCCTTTTAAGTATCAAGTTTTTATTCAATTAAAGCCTTCGTGTTATACTTCATTAAATGTTACGGTCAAGTGTCCCAATTTTGTTTTTGGTTTTGGGTTTCAAATTTTTTGAATTAAAAAAGGTTCAGTTAATTATCAAAAAATAGTTTTCATTAAAAAAAACACACACACACAAACACATAGAGAAGAGAAGCGAATCATATAGTGGTGATGTTTGTAGGGTCGCTGTCAAGAGAAGAGAAGCGTCGAAGTTTTGGAATCAAGAGAGAAGCGAATCATACAAGCTGCAACCAGTCGAAGTTTTAATTTTTTCGGCGATAATGGCTCACCGATTCACCAGTGGTAGGGTCGGCACTACTTCACATGGTGATGGTGGTGATGTTTGTAGACCCAGTGCACCATTTCAGAAGATGGGTTATTTAAAAAAAAAAATGGTATAAAGAACAATCACCCAACAAGACATGCATCACATGCCAACAGACGAGGCAATGCGTTGCTTAACTCTCAGATAAGAACGTAAGGCAATTAACAAGAATTGTCAAGTGAAATATATATTACTAGCATATTAGTTTTATTTTGAGTATAAAATAATGGGTTTCCTTGAGGCAATTGTTAATAAACTATATTAGGCAAGTTTTAACATAACTTTTATGGAAAATATAATAAGCTATCAAAAAAAATTAATTGTTTATCACTTTCTCATAAAATGTTTCTAAAAATTGTTCCTAAACCAATGTTTCCTTAACATTTCCTTTTTTTTTTTTTTTTTTTTTAATAATGAGATAGGCCTTTTAATAAAGGGTAAATTTTTAAAAAAATGGGGGCCTTGGGCCTAGGCCTAAATTGCCTAGGACTTGGGCCACCCCTGGTTGTACCCAACACAATTTAATTATACCTGTGCATAATTTGATAATTTAGTGTATATTTGGCAAAAATTTAAAAAATCAACTTATTTTACTATACAACTTATTTTTTCTATTCATAGATTTCACTTTACTATTTCAACTAACTTTTACCTTTATCTACAGTACTTTTAGCAAAAAGTTTTCAGTTTCAACAAAATAATCAGATCCCAAACAGACCCTAAGGGTAATAGATTAAAATTAACTTGGGGTCAATCTTTCAACCCAACACCTATATAAACACAAAATAAAAATGAAGGTTTTAAAATAATCCAACCTCCTATGGGATAAAATAATAATAATAAAAAATTTCAAAATAATTTTGGTTGTAGTCCGACATCATTCAATCTTTCTTTCTTTTTTTATGGGGGGGGGGGGGGGGGGTGTTGAGGTCTGAATATACCATTCAAAAAAGGCACTGTGCACAAAGGCCTACCACTATTATATGTCTTAAACAGAAAATGTAACTAAACAACTTTTATTCTACCAAAATTCAGCAGTATAAAAGGAAAAGCAAACAAAAATGAAAATTTACAACTTTTTACATTTCACATTGCTATGAGGGAAGGCAGCCCAAATGCAGGCATACCTTGTGTGGCTACAAATTTCAGGAGGCTTCTTTAGAATGAATCTCAGGTGTTGCGCTAGCCATAAACTTACAACTATGTTGTAGAATCTGATCTCTGATCAGAATCAGCAGTGGCTTGGATTTGAGCTGCATATTGTAAGTTCCAAAGGACATCTTCAAAAGAGGGACGAGATAACAATTCAGGAGCTATACATTTGTTTGTGATGGATACCACTATTGATAACGACTCTTGCGAGCAAGTGGTCAACACTATTGGATCCACAATTCGTCTTCGACCATCTTGACTGCCAAAGGATGCCTGTGGTTCATGACTCCAGGTCTTAGAAACATACCATCTCAAACAAAATCAATAAAGATGGTATCTAAAACAAATATTGAGGAAAAGAAAAGGAAAATATTCAGAATGTTTAGGCAATTCATTTTGATCTTATGACATTTTAAAAACATGACCAGTTTCAATCGTCATGTTTTCTAGACCAAAATTTATAGCAGCTCAACTAAAGCTTTGTTAACAAAGAATTTGAGATCTCATTTCATTATCAATGAAGACAAAATTGATGTTGAGACCAATATATATAACCTAAATATAAATTTATATGGAAAAATAAAGTACTCATCTAGAAAATTATAGATTTTATGTTTATTTATTTTTCAGACTGAAACAAATGTACAAATCAAAAGATTTGGAAATTTTATATAGTTGTTTCAAAATTATCATTCATCTGAATTTGTGGAATTCACCTCCACTAAAGCTTTGGCATACCATTTCATTTAGGAGAAATACTTCTCCTTTTCCAGTCACTATAGGCCCAACGAGTGATTCGAGCAATATGAATCCAAAGTTGTAAACATCATCCTCTAAGTTTGTTCGATGGCTGCAAAAAAGGAAGTAATAGAGTCAGCTATTTCTAAATAACTATTAAAGTGCATTAAAGAGGATATTAGTGGGCACTAGGTAGCTGCAGTAACAGTATGACAGTGGTGGTCAATGCATAAGTGAAGCAATAATTGTAGCAATAGTGGCAGTATTACTGCTGCTGAGGCAGACAGCATGTTAATTATGGCAGTGTTCATGGTGGTAGCAGCTTTGACAATAGTAGAGGTGAGAAGACCAAATAACAGCAAGGGGGATGATAAGGAAACTAATGGTACAGAAGAAAAGGTGTTTCTGATAGTGGCATGCACTGTAAATGGCACCAATGATGGTGATGTTGCATGTGGCAGAGTAATACCAGCATGAAGGTAGTGCTGAGATCAAGATGGAAGTACTGCTGTATATACCAAGAATTGGATACTCAACCTCAGTGTCATTTAAGCAGTGAAAAGGGGGCTCATCATTAATGATTCATTCTCTTTTTGGATCCAAAATAATACATATATAATGCATATACCAAGATTGCATCCTCATGCTTTTTAATTGAAGAAAATCTTCATCAGAAATGCACCATCAGTTATAATGCAATTATTATTTTTTAAATCCAACATAACAATATTTAAGATGCGACTCCAGTAGATAAAATCAAGCATCAAATTGAAAGGTATTCTATTTTAATAAATCAGGCAATTGGTTGTATCATACCATGATTTCGGGTCTTCTCTCTTCCCCTACAGAACAAACAGAATGTGTTAGAAAAGACTGCTTGGTGAACCAAGATAACATTGCACACTCAACCTGAAAAAGCCAGGCATTATACCTCAAACTTTTCAATTTCCTCTGTGATGATTGACATCCCATAGTCACTTAGCTTTGCAATCCGATGCTCATCAAGCAATATGTTGTTTGTTTTTAGTCGGTTATTCAAGCAACCAGGAATTACACCAGTATGTAGAAAATGCACAGCCTTGGCAACTCCAATTAAAATTGCCAGTCTATCTGACCATTTAAAAACCTTTTCTGGACAACTTTCTGCAAATTGTATATGTAGCTAGATTACATGTTGACAGCCTCCAATACGTAAAGCTATGATACGTAAAATATAGAAAAGCACCAACCCCCCCAACCCGGTGCAGACAAGGAGGGGCCCATCTTAATTCAAGAAAAAGAGTATGGTACACACACTAAACCAACAAAGACAGATGCGCAGGTGCACACATATTTTCATATATGAAGATAGATTAAAGTTTACTGTGATACTATACTAACCTGACAGATGACTGCGATAATTCCCATTAGGTACATATTCGTATACAAGAAATACTTTGCTGCTACTGGAATCATCTTGTCCACTACCATCAATGCCATGACCCAAGAAGCCTACCAAATGTGGATGGTGAAGCTTTGAAAGCAGATCAAGCCGAGCTTTAAGGTTTGGAATCGAACATTTCTTCACCAAAGATAGAGAGCGTATGGCTACGTAGGTCCCATTCTCCAATCGACCTTTATAAATCTAAAAATTTATAAATAAATAAAACAGAAGTTAAAAGAGCTAGCTGGCAATGGACATATATAATGTGCTCCACCAATTGAATGCCACATATACATTTTTCTCATTGATTTCACAAAAGTTTCAAGATTTTTTTTTTTTTTTTTTGAGAAACACAATTTCAAGATTTTGATAATAATTGTAATAATAATAATAACCAAAATACTAGGTAGAAGTTAGAATAGCTTAGGTGCTTTGACAAATTTCTTGCTCCCCCTTCATCTTACAAATAAAATTCCTACTTTGTATAATATGCCCCTAAAAAATATGTATGTTATGCTCAAAATTAGTAGGTTGATCCAAATGAATCCTCCTTTTTTGAAGAATCCGTGAATCATCTATATTTTCGTTGCATATTCGACTTTTGACAGATACCTTCCCCATAGAGCCTTCACCAAGAAACCTTGATGACTCAAAGTTGTTTGTGGCTTCCTTCAATTCCTCAAAAGAAAACAATCGAGAGACAGGTGCTCCTTGTGTCCCTAGCTTTGCTGCTTGAGAAATGAACCCTAAAAAAAATAGAGGCAAGGTTATCACTTTAGGCTCTCATATGCACCACAGATTATGGTTTACACAATCATGATTTAGTCTCTATTCATATATTCTAAACTACAAAATTGACAGAGTGAGTTGGACAAGCATGTCTTGGATTTTGAACAAATGATAAGAAAATAAACTGATCAATGTGGAACTTACTGGCATTTGCAAGGAGCTCAGAGGAAATCCCAGTTGGTGTGTTATCTTGCACATTCTTTAACAATACATGCTGCTCCTGTGTCCTTCTCGATCGGCATCTTTTACACAAGAGTAGAACTCCCAACCCCAAAAGCACCATAACAAGAACAGCTCCACTAATGACAGCAACTACTACTGCTATATCTCTTCCTCTGGATTGTTTACTGCTTATAAGACAGTGCGATCCTTCATGCTGATCTTGGGAATCACGGGATAAACAATTTCCACCAAATTTAACATATCTCTTATCTGAAGTACTGTTCAAGCAAGAAGGAAGTTGGCCTATCAACTTGTTACTAGATAAATCAACATACCCTAGTTTGTCACCACAACTTAACTCATCTGGAAGTGACCCGCTGAGCATATTAGACCCTAAATTCAAATAACTGATGTTTGGTAAAGAGAACAAGGCAGAGGGAGGAGTTCCACTCAGATGGTTGAAAGATAGATCAAGGTGTTGAAGTTTATGCAACTCACCAAATTGCTCAGGAATCTCTCCTGAGAGCGAGTTATTGCTCAGTAGCACTGTAACCAACTCTTTGGGCATGACTGGTAGTTCAGAATCCAAATGATTTTCTATTATATCCAATAAACGTAGATTGGTTAAAGTACTCAAATCAGGTAATTTGCCAGAAAGCTCATTGTGGGACAGGACAAGATCAGTGAGTGTCTTGATTTTGCTTACAGAAAAAGGAATCTGACCCTTGAATCCATTACTCTTCAAACTCAAAATGGTGAGGTTTGAAAATGAGTCCAACCAATCAGGGACAGTGTCATTGAAATAATTGGAATCCAGTGTCAAAGTATGAAGCTTAACTAGTCTAGATATCTTAGGTGGAATTGAACCATACATAAAATTTGAGCTCAAATCCAAAAGTTCAAGCGAATATAGCCTATGAATCTTATCAGGAAGTGGTCCCCAAATCCCCAAAGACACTAAGCTAAGAACTTTTAAATTGGTTAACCTCGCCAATGTAGTAACAAAGGAATCAATAGAGAAACTTTCAGATAGTGTCATATTGGGAATTGCAAATCCATGGAACTCACTGACCTTGACAAGCTTACCCCCCATAATTTTGAGCTCAGTAATAAAACTGTCCTGGCATGTGATACTCACATGTGCTGATTTAGGCAAGTTGCAGAGGTCTCCATAGTAATTTTCCCAAGTTTGCAATGAGGAAGGGTACTCCAAAAGCTTCCTTATCTGCAATAAAACTTGGGTCTGGGAGGGATGTAACTCATAAGAGCTTGGAATGAAGAAAACCCATAAAAGAACCACTAGAAGCAGCAAATTCAAATATCCCATTCCACAAGTGTTTGAAGCTGTAGACACTGAAATCAGAGTTTTTAAGGTAAACAGAATCAGACCCACCAAAGATTGTTAAGAAGAATCATGAAAAAGAGAGCTCCATTAGAGAATTCACCTGAAAAAGAACGTACTTTACAGTGACTTGGAAGGAAAATCAAGAAACTAAAACCCCAAATTTAGCCTCAGATGCTCTCCAACGATTCTTGGTTAACCAAATTCGAGAAAACCCACGAAGCAGAAGGAGCTGAAATCCAAGACACTGACAGAAAAACAGAGAAAGAAAATATCTTCCTGAGGAAAAATCAAAAGGGTAAGTTTGCTTTCACGGAAAATAGTAATACTCAAACTAGTTGGTCAAAAACCCATGTAGCAGCAAAACAAGGAAGCATGGAGAACAAAGCAAAGTTCATGAAAGAATATCTCTTTTATGTAAGTAATAAGTTCCAGATAGTTAACAGGAAAAACTTAAAAGATAAACATTGGGAAGATGAATGCAATAAGAAAAGTCGTAGCAATAATGGGTTTTCTTGTTCACCAATGAATGTTTGCGGCAATGAAAGAAAATTGAGGCTATAAATGGAAAGGTAGTTGGAGAAAAGCCGTACAAGACAGTGTCAAGGCATTTATTATTAGTGTCTCTCAGAGGGAAAATAATACCCGTTGCATGATATAACTTCTCCTCTCAGAGAGGTCTCTGTGTGTGTGAGTGACAATTAATGGGGTCGGTTTTTGCCTTGGAGATGACCATTCAGAATTCAAGACTCAAGTGGAAGAGTGAGGAATGATACAAGAATGGAAGGGAAGGCACTTTGTCTTTGTCTCTGTGTGTGTGTGTGTGTGAGTGTGAGTGGACAGCGTGTGTAACTAAGATACTGGCAATTTTTTTTTGTTCTTGTTTCTTTTTGGCATTGTTTGTTTATCATTGGCTTATTCTCGTGGATGACCCTAGGATTCTTCTCTATTTGCAGGGGTGCCATCACATGTTTTGACCTTTTCAGTTTTTTTTTTTTTTTTTTTTTTTTTCCTCTCCGTTAGATTATTTGATTAGTTTGATATGACTAAAATGACCCTGCTTTTATCATCTTACAGTTAATACCATTTTCCATTATTTTTTTAATCTATCTATCTACCTTACTAATTACTAATTACAGGATTTCTGTTTGAATTTCATCATTTTACGTACTAAAATATCGTTACACAAAATTTTAAACTCTCTAAAATATCTCTATCTTTTAGTTAAATAATTTTAAATTTAAAAACACAAACAGTTTATAAAAGTAATTTACTATTTTTTAAAAAGTTCTTAAATTTTAGACTTTTCCTTTTCTTTTCCAATCTCACAATATCTATCTCACTTTATATATTTTATAAGACAGATGAGAGTTGAAAAAAAAAATCAAAAGCCAAAATAAAGAATTAGGACACCATCTCTATTTAAACATCATGCACACTAAACCCAAGATAAAAAAATAAAAAAGATATAGAAAAACTTGACTTCTTGACTCTCCAAAAGCTACTACTTTTTTATATAACAGGTTTGGGGATTCAAAATTAGGTTCTTAAAAAAATCTAGAGGTTTTGGAGAATAGAACTAGTTACAAAGCTTGAAATTATCAAATTATGTGTGGGCTCAAATTACTCTTATACGATAAGAAATTATCAATTGTTTCAAAAAATTTCAAGTAGTTAAAAAATGATAAATTTAGTCATTTAACCATTGTTTTAACAATAACGAAACATAACTTATTGTAAAATAAATATTAGTAGTATAATTAAAAATACATAATTTATAGTTTAAGAAAAAAGAGAACAACATTCTTTTAGGTCAATAATGGTAAGAGTAATCTTACATCCATATGGTACGTGTTTTTTTTAATGAAACCATATAGTATGTTTATGAATGTGATTGCAAGCTGCCTAGATAAATGAAGAATGTCGATAAGCATGCAAAGATGTTTGATGTTTTTCAGAAGCAATAAAGACAAGCAGTAGCTTTCGCAATTAATGGAGCTTGAGTACAAAAATGTGGAAGTAGCATCATTTTAGTTTCAACGTTGTATTTTGCAAAACTTTAAAGAGAGAATGAGGAATATGTAACGGGTCCAGTTAGAGCATACATTAATTATTCATTTTGGGAAAATTTTTATAGAGAATTGAAAAATCCGTCAAAACAATTAATATTTTTTCATTTTTTCATAAAAAGTTTTCAAAAATAGTTTATTAATGTATGCCTTAAGGGCACATATTAGTAAAACTCATATTTAATTCGCTATAGTAGGTTGTCCAACAATAGCACTCTCATCGTTTAGTTTTTATTTATTTATTTATAAATATGATAGTGTATTGTTGAACATAAGGTCAAGACACTAATTGAATTTTGTTATAGGTGGGTTCGAATTCTAGATTTTTTATTTAACAACAAAAAATTTTACCAATTAAACTAATTGTTCTTATCAAAAAAAAATTAAACTAATTGTAACCACTCATCGAATTACATATAAACTTGCAACTTTGATATAAAATATATTAGTCTCTTCATAACTACTATGAGTAAGAAACTCTCATTCTTAGATCTTGACTATTTTATGGATTAAATATTTATTGAATTCCTTTAAATTAGGCAGTAGGGTTATTTTTTAAAATTAAAAGTGGACAAAAAAGATCCTATCTTTGAGGTGATTTTAAAATTATTCATTTATTCAATATACTTTTATATCCTCCATATTTTGACTTTTTATTGAATCACAATTTTTTTATAATTTGATAGTTAAGAGAGAGGGGATTTGAACCATAAATTTTTCCATGTTAGACACCAAGAAGTACCTACCAACATAGTTATAAGGCTCTTGGCGAATCAATTTCAAATATTTTAAGAAAATTGTTACGAAAAAAAAATTCATTTTTTTTACTACTTTTTATTATTTCACATAAAAATTATATAAAGACTTTTCTAAAATGATTGATTAACAAAAATTCTATAGGCACCTGTTAACTAGACTTATATAATAATAATTGGTGGGTTCCTCAACTGATTGAATAAAAGATTTGGGGTTCAATCCCTGCTTACATCAAAAATTGATAGTATCTTAGTTTGATGATAAATAGAAAAATCACTAAAAGTAGAAGCCATAAATTAAAACTCTCTCTCTCTCTCTCTCTCTCTCTCTCTCTCTCTATATATATATATAATATAATTGTGTCTTTTCCATTTGATTAATAAAAGGAAAAAAATTGTTTTTTTTTTTTTTTGAGAAACAAACATACACACAAGAGAAAGGAAAATTGGTTTTTACACAAAGGCACACCACAACTCCACCCAAAAGCCTTGGTAACTTTTAAGCGAGGATCGGGCAAGTTATACTATACACAACATACTCTCTTCAGCATATATATATATATATATAGATAAATATATATATATATTTATATCATTGGAAGCAGGGGATTTACTGAATGAGGGCTTTAAAGTCCAAAATTCTAATTAATTGGGGGGCCCAGCTGCTCGTTACCGTTAGCCAGCCTGTGTTCGAATGTGAAACCACGTTGTACGAAAGCACCTAGAGTCTAACTTTAGAATCCCATGAAAGTCTGAAAAACTACTATAAAAATTAGAAAAAGTTTAAAACCAAAGGATTAAAAAATAAAGCATCCCATTCCCATGGTGAAATAAGAGAAAAACCATAACCACGCGCACCATTCACAAAGCCAGCAATATGCATCAGATCAGAACAGCCCTTTGTTGCTTGCCTCCAAGTTCAAGTTGTGTATGCATTATTGTGAGTGAGGTGGGTTTTTTACTTCACGCTAAGGCACATATATAATAGAAGTGGGGAAGATCATGACTCGTGAGGCTGTTTTCCAGAAAAAGAGGCATGTTGGTTTTGGGAGAGAGGGGGGGGGTACCCTACTATAGCTGGGTGACCTTCGAATTTTCCTTTTCTTTCTGATTAGATTTGGCATATCTGACTCAGTCAATCCAATCTTTATAATGAAACATTACCAAATATCTTCCATGCACCTTTTGATTTTATATGATTTGCCAGGGTCCACAATGTTTCTAATGTGCCTAGTCTTTTTGGGTGATCATTTTGTTTCATTAAAGCAAGATTGGGTAAGAATTAGGAAGGGAAAAAATAGTTTAGTTATTTTTCATTTAGTGAGTGCAGATTTTTTTTTCCTTTAATTTCTTTATATAATATTCTAACTCCACTCAACACTACTTACAGAGAAATACTATGTCCGTATAAAATAGTTTAGTTATTTTTCATTTCGTGAGTGCAGATTTTTTTTTTCCTTTAATTTCTTTATACAATATTCTAACTCCACTCATCGCTACTTACAAAGAAATAGTATGTCCATAACATTTTTTTTTTATCAACAAACACACAAATATTTGGTTTTGCTCGCACATACGCACCTTATTATATCTAAATCACCCGATAAATTACTATAAGCATTTCTCTTATAATAAAAGAGTTTTATTAACGTAAGTTATACGTTAGTAAACCATTTGAGTAAACTTTTTGTGGGAAAATATAATAGTAGCTAACTTTTTTGATAATTTTTTCAATTTTTCATAAAAAGTTTTTTAAAATCGGATCCTAAAATACTGACTGCATACACAAATTTTTTTTATAATATTTTTTCATTTGTTGTAAATTGCAATGATTTACTGTGAGTAAACCAGTTAAAATTTAAAAAAATATATATGGTTAAAAAAAAAAAAAATCGTGTATGTAACATTATTTCTCTTGTATGGCCTCTGTTAGTCTTAAAGGGCAAACCAATATAACCCAGTAACGGCTCCTCCTAGAAAATAGAATATAAATTTATAAATATTTGACATGATTTATATTCCTTTTTATTTGTTTGTTTATGAGCATAATTGCCATGTTGATTAACACCCCTTTTGACAAATGATTAACATTAATCTGAATGGCTAATCATATGCTAGTCAAGTAACCGAGATCTGTCCTATCATGTGCACAGCACAAACAAGGACAGACATAATGATGAAAGTAAAGTAGTAAACTCTTATTTTCAGGCAAGATATTGCTGCTTTCACTGAAAATTCAACACCTAATACGTATATAAGAAAACATTAACTTTATAGGGAAAAGCAAAAACGAAAACTAATGAGGAGATGAAGAATAGCTAAAAGTACAAAAGAAAAAGACAATGGATGTTGTTTTGAGCAGCACGGACCACGGTTTGAGTGCCATTAATGAACAATCACTATGGGCCAATATACTTGCATTTATCAAACCCAGGCATCAACTGGAGACCCATTTTACATCAACTTATATGACAAATTAGTCTGTAAAATCATCTAAATCCCAATTGTTACCAAATTAAACTGCTATGTTATTCTTCCTGAGGCTATGAACTTTGATGGGCACCAAGTGAATTCACTGGAGGGATCCAGGTTATAGCCAATAGCTCATTGATCATTCCTTCAATTAAAGAATACATGCTCAAGTGAATTGGGCCAGTGAGTGCATCCCCTTCCACTATGTCTTATGCACTCCTGCTCAAGCCGAAGCAGCTGCAATTTTGTGGGCTTTAAACTTGGCTAGCTCTAAAAATTAGTGCAATTTCATAATAGAAGGGAATGAACCATTTGACTGGTCTATTTCTATTGTCATTAGTAATGTTTTTGATTTAAATTTGTGTTTTGCTAGTTGTGAGTTTTGCTAAGTTAGAAGATCTCTTTAGCAACTTGTTCTGCTGCTAAACTTTTTGTTGTTTTTAAAGCTAGTTTCTCTTGTAATAATTGCAATCTGCCTCTTGCGGTTCTAGAAACTTGCAGGTGCGATTGTCGTACTACTTTTTACTTATTAATGAAATTGCAGTTTATCAACAAAAAAAAAAAAAAAAATGCTTGGTGCTAGGGTCATCGGTTAGAATGGTGCCAATTTGTGATTAGCATTCATTTAAATGAAGAACCTATAAAGTTTAAAGTAATTTTGACACATTAATTTGATAAATGACATATAACGCAGTGGAATAACCATAAGTAAAATACATCTATCTCAAAAATAGCATAAGCATGCCTAAGTAAACCCTCAATCCAAAGGCAAAGAAAGAGAAAAACTCTTTGAAGTTTTTATTGATAATAACAAACTTGATACTCGACGTTGTTACAACCTCCAACTTATAAGAAAAATATACACAAACCCTAAACACAAAATTACGCTAGAAAAGGAGAAATTTCCAAAATATAAAAACTTTAAAAAATTACAAAAATTGATGCACTAATAACCTTAGGAAACATCCTTCTCATTTTTGAAAATAGAAAATATCACAAAAAGAAGGGTGAAGCTTGTGTCCAATGCTATTTTGCACTGAACACGATACAATTTGGACAAATGTCAAGTTTTGAATACGTGTCAACATCGCAATTTGTCCAATGCAAAAAAGCACTGAACACAAGCCATATCCCAAAAGAAAATATTACATAAATAACAAAATCACTTAAACATAGACCTAAACAAAGAAATTTGGATGAAAATTGACATAGTCACAAACGGAGGTGATGTGTTTTACTTCCTAAATCGTTTACCTTGCATGCCAAATTTCATGCAACTTTGATTTACCTTGCATACCAAACTTCATGCAATTTCGCCACTAGTGCTTGGAAATTTCTACTTCTACCATTTTACTATTTGCTCATTTTACATTGGGACTTAGGGCCAGTTTGGGAGTAGAGTAGAGGGTAGTCTCTTTGTTCAAGGAAGGGTATTCCTTCTATATTAGTTCCCTCCGCCTGAATGGAATTCAACCTTTCTTTTTTCTTAGGACCATCAGATGCCGCAAACTTTAGTTTGCGTAATCACAAATTTGGGGGTGGGGGTTTCTTTGGACCATTAGATGCTGCAAGATTTAGTTCTATATATATATATATGTGTGTGTGTGTGTGTGCGCGCGCGCGCACGCGCGCGTTTCTCAGTGTACTAGTTTACAAGTACAAGAGGACAAGGTTTCCAATGAAGACAACAGAGACAGCATATAATCTTTGCAGTTTAAGTTCCCTAGCAATCTCAGTTAACGGAGACAAGCTGAAATTAAGATATACAAGAATGAGATGTTTAACTAGTGGAGAAAGAAAAAAGGGTAATGTGCAAAAAAAAAAAAAAAAAAAAAAAAAAAAAAAAAAAAAATTCATTACAGATCCCTCATAGAGCAAATAATCAATGTGTTTGAGAATACACCATATATACATTTTTAGGCTATTACTCAGTGTTGGTTCCCCATCAAACAATTTTTGCATGAAGTACTTGTACATAAATAACTATATACATATTATACTGCAGCACAGTCCACCATTTATAAACAAATGATACATAAATAAGCCACACAATCATCTAAACACTATCCTGGAGCTGGGGGGAAAAAGCTGATGCCTGAAAGAAAAAATAGTACAAAGGAAACTATATATACAATATAACGGATAAATCATCAGCTCCTTCAAAAGCAATCAAGAAAGTCATACTCCTCAACTATGAAAAGCCTAACATGTATTGTCATTCTCCTCCTCTAACCATACACACTAATATTAGCTTTCTTCAAAATGTATCACCATCACTTCAGTCACCAAGTGACAAATCTCATTTCATGGCAACCTAAACCACTCTGGTCTCCCCATATTGTTCAGATCCAAAATAGAAAACACAAGGAGACTGTGATTCCACTCCAACTTGCTTAACCACTATATTGTGAGCTCACACCAGTTGCCAGCATATTTACAAAGTTCAAGTCTTCTTCCCTCAGATTCAAGTCTCACAATCAATCACTGAATCCCTGAAATCCTATCTTACCCTGGTATGCCTCAATCACTGCAGGGACTTCTTCCATAAATGGAGTCAGAAACTTCTTCTCAAAGTCCTCCTTCCTGTGATTCAATTGCCAAACTAAATCTATATCTTTGCTAACCAGACCTTTAGACATCAAAACTTGCAGAACAGCACATCTGGGAATCATTCTCTTCTCCACACTTATCAGAAATAAATTTGGGCATCTAGCAACATCCAATGACATCAGACCCCCCTTAGTCGTCAAGAAATCAAGCACATCCCGAATCTTCTTCTCTGAACAAATCATTAGCATTGGCTGTACTCTAAATGCCGTAAGAAAGTCATTTTCAGACCAACCAAAGCTCCTAAGAACCCCCTTTTTCTTTTCCCCATTCACTTTGCTTATTAGTGACATTGAACGGACAGCCAAAATAAACGAGCGTCTCATCGGGTTAAAACCCATTTCTTTAATTGCACATACAACCTCTTTGAACAAATCAATCCTCAACATAAGCGACTTAGGTTGCATCATCAAGAGCCCTGCAACATGTTTTTCTGGTACTCCATGAGCCCTCAGAGTGGATATATTTGGCACCAAAACCTTCTTAATGTTGCATCGAATCGCATGGGACGATTGCTTCAATGCATAGATAAGATTCTCATTGGTATGAATAATCCCCCTAAGAAAATTAATGGTGGGTATTATCTGTTTCTTCAAACTAGACAATAAAATGAATTTGTTTGAACAGATAATCCTAGGTAAGTCAGGTCCTCTAAGACCCAAGGACTCAAAATAGTCAATCTTGGGTCTTATAGTTTTCTCTGGATGAGCTAAAATCAGAGGTGGGTGTTTAGAAATCAAGCTTGCAATGTCAGCTTTTGTAAACCCATAAGTGTTCAAAAGGTTTAGAAGTAAGTCTGGTTTATCAGTGTACTTAATATTAACAACCTTAGAAGCTGAAGTAGCTTTTTCTAAGGACAACCCACATGAGTTCATGAGGTAAGAGACTGTCAAAGATTGTTTCTCTGTGGAGTTTGAGACAGAACTGAGAAATGGCATTGTCTGGATATAACGAACATAACTGGTTTTTGAATTAAAGACTCTATTTTGCATCAGTGTTTTGCATGTGAAATGAAACATTTTTCTAAGGAAAGATTGGTGGGTTTATAAATTGTAATAGAAAGAAACTACTTACCTGTGGTTTGAGAGGCTGAATTGGAGTTGAAGCTCTGAAAGAAAAACCCTAGAGAAGGAAAACGATTTGTTGGCTCACTGAGTCAATGTTGTGAGCGAGCAAAGATGGAGGAGTGATGACCACTGGCCCAGCTGGGTTGGATTTGGGACAATATCTGGTCCAACCCATTTAGTCAGGCCCATCTCATGGACCTATGCACATTTGTTTGGATGAGTTTTTGGTCCAATTATTTTGTTTATTATTTAAAAAAATAATAGTACTTAAAAAAAATGAAGCTTTTTAGGTCCGGTTAATGAGTGCTCTTACGGTATTTATTAATTCCACTAAAAAAAAAGTATTTATTAATGGATCATTTTAAGAAAATTTTAATATCAATTTTAAGGAAAATATAAAAAGCTATCAAAAAATCAATTTTTTTTCTATAAAATATTTCTTAAATCAATAATTTTAGAGCATCTATTAACTTTTCCCAACTTTTTTTTTTGTCTCACGTTTAGCAAAAAAAATATAATAAAAAAACTACCGAAAAGTACTAAATACCAAATAGACAATGAATATATCGCTTTAACAAGTACTGAAAAAATATAATGAGAATTTCATACGTATTGTGAAAACAATTTGCTAAATCTACCTCAGTTGAGTGTTTAGGGTTTCATTTAGGGTTACCTTTTTCGTTTAAAACATACCATTAGCCTTGACAAATTCTAGGTAATCCCTCTTCACAATGTGTTATGAAGACAATTTGTTTAGACGCCTAATTTGTTATGTCAAATTATTGAATTAACAAAACCTTTGGTAACCATACTTACTACATTACAAAAAGCTTCCATAAACAAGAGTCATGATATACATTAAAAAACCACATTTTGCCGGATATTATTCATTTTAGGAGATTTATTTTTTCTTATTATTAATCTTCTGAGGCACTAAAGACGTGTCCGTGCGCCAATTTTACGGTAGAATTGTGTGATATGTGTTGGAGATCATGTCCCCAAAAAAAAAAAAAAGAGCAAAATTTTTTATTATAAGTTTAATTTTATAATTTCAACCATAAGGTTTTGGAGGAAATTATAAACTGTACTGTACATTTCAAAGACAGTACAAAAGGCTGTCACAGTACAAAGAATTGAAAGAAATATCTTGTTAATAGTTTAATATAGTTTTAGGGTCTGATTGTGATTCGCTTATTTTACTGAAACTGAAAACTTTTTGCTAAAAATATTGTAGTAAAATAAGCTAAAAGCTAGCTGATTGTTTTTTTACTGAAAATACTGTAGAAAAAAAGCTAAAAGTGTTGAAAGCATTGTAGAAAAAAATTTATGTGTAATTTTAACCCTATTTTAATGCTTGAATATGCAAAGTGACTTCCAAATATGAAAGACAAATATTTAACAACAACAACAACAATAATAATAACTAATTTTTTTTATCTTAATTTACTATCAAGTTTGTTATATCATAATTATGATATATATTTCATGAAAGCCATCGATTAGAGTTACCAAAAAAATACCATAATGTTAATGGTAATTATAATAACAAGTTTTTAGATTTGGACAAAAAAAAAATACCATAATATGAATGGTAATTATAACATTAGTAACAAAGGAAGAATCTCACATATCGATGCTGTGATATTGTTCCGAACCACTTTCATCTCAGGTTCATCTAAAGAAGAGATCACATGTGTCATTTCATTGTAATAACTTTCCTCGCTACTTTCACATTTGTCTCGTCTAGAAAGCTCTTGTCCAATATTATTGTCTTCACGTGCTTTAATAAATTACAAAGAACCATTGTAGCAACAATAATGCATTCTTGAATGCGCAAATCATAGCTGAGCATATCTTTCAAAATTCTCCATCTATTCTTCCAAACACCAAAAGTTCGCTCTATGACAAAACGAAGTGATGAATGGATATAATTAAATTTCTTCTCAGAATTTTGTGCTGTTCAACCTTGTTGAAAATCGGGAAGGCGGTACTTCTTCCCCTTAAATGGTGCAAGGAACCCTTTCTTCATATGGTACACTGAATCAACAAGATAATATTTTCCTACAAATGAGAATGTTTATTACATTAGCATTTTCAGTACATAACACATACTTTAATACATTAATTAAAACTCAACAATACAAATCAAGTTGAGGTTTTGGGAAGTTATCACTCTTATTATTGAGGCAACTTAAAAATATTCTTGTGTCATGTGCTGACCCTTTCCATCCAATACATGTAAAAGTGAATTTCATGTCAAAATCACAAGCACAAATGCAATTGATTGTTGGCTCCCCTTTCCTTCCTATGTATGTATGTTGCTTATGAATTGGTAAGATCATAGGGACATGAACCCCATCAATCAAACCAATGCAATCCTAATCATTGCCATAAAGATACCATGTGAAATTTGCAACGTGTTTTCATCATAAAGATAAATTGAATAAAATTAAATCAAGATACCAAAATAACAAAGTACTCGAAATGTGGCCAATATCTATTAGAACTGAGAATATGTTGTGGCACATTAAGAAATGTAGGATTAGCATGCTTGATAATGTCTTGTGACATAACATTGCCTAACAATGTAACTACCATTTTTATGTGTCGACTTATTGTCTCACCCCGAATGCTGAAATTTATCCTAAAACATTCTATTACACATGCCATGACCAAATACCACCAATGTAGTTGCCACAGACTCTTTCAAGTGAATTCCTTTGCTACCCTCATATCCATATTGAGTGCTCAATGTATTACACAATTCTCCAAAAACATGGTGTGATACTCTAAATGCATTGCGACATTTCCGCTCATTCCCATGTAAAATATGTTGTACCCATTCATACCTTGTTTATACATTTGTATGCATTGGTACTTTGTTCATATATGTCTTGATGTAAACTATGACACTTGCATACCCAGCTAAATATATTGCGTGTACAAGCTCATTACTTATTTCAAAACTCATTTCCCTGCATATATGTAGTAACATAAACCAAACTGTACATATAAAAATTACTCAAGCAACAAAAGTTCATATTATTGTTAAAAATCAGTAACACAGAACAGACTCAAAATATTGTCTACACTGTTTTCTACACCAAACTATATTGTTTATTCAATACAAGTCAGCTCATATTTTCTACATATTATTATCAAATATTTTCTACACTGTTTATTCAAATCTGTCCCAAAACAGCATCTAGCTACCATCCTACTTGTTCTGCCGTAGCATAAGCATATATGTTAATTAGAGACCCGAATATTTCAATACCACATGCATATATGTGATTCCAATTTTGAATTCCTATAATCATATATGTGATTCCAAATATCTGATTCCATAAGCATCAAGTAACAATCATCAAGTAATAATAAGCAATTTTGAATATCTGATTCCAATAAGCATATATGTGATTCCAATTTTGAATTCCTATAATCATCAAGTAAAAATCAGCTAAAACACAAGAAAAATCCAAATATCTAACAATCGGGCTGTTCACATAAAACATAAAACATAAGTAAGACTAAAACATAAGTTCTTAACCCATTCCAGAATTAAATAAAATATAAGTTCTTAACCCCACAACATGTTTTTAAGCAATACTAATAAAAGACAAACGCCCCAGTTACATAACACAAACATGACCATTCCAATCAACCCCTTCAATACAAGTACAGTTCACCAAAGATCAAGCCTTTTTTTCGTACTGTTTCTCTAGCCAAAGCAATTGGAACATTTTATCATACTTATTTGCTGCAAACATGTACATCGCACTTTGATTTTCCATGAAAAATAAGGAATTGAACATATGGTGGCGATGACGCGATTGCACCCCAGGAAGACTCAACACCATTTCCATAACTTCTTGAACCTCAATAGCTGCTGCGGAAGTAAATGGTGCACGACTACTTACACTTTTACTTTCAATGATGACATCTGTCATGCTCTTCAAAGTGTCAGACATTTCTTGCACAACTAAATGCTTTTTATCATGCCTCTTGTGAATTCCTTTGAAGAGTTGGACATTTCTTGCCAAGCCTTTCTCCTTATTGATTTCCGGTCCTGCTCTCAACACTAGTGGGCAGTCAACATCCATTGGGTCAACGACCACAGGGGACTGACATTAGGGGTTAACAAATTCTTTGCTATCAAAAGAGTCCCCGGAACAGTTGGTGCTTTCCTTTGGTATTTGACTATTTGGGGTCCATGCATGTTTTCCTGTTGCAACAGTGCCTTCAAACATGATTTCCATAACCCGTGCATTCGGCAACCCTTTTGTACGAAACATTTTTGCTTTTGGACATTCCTACATGTTTACAAACAATAGTTATGGTACTATTTCTTAGTTGCAAAAAATTAAGGTTGTCAACATTCTCTAAAGTAAACTAACCTTGAGCTTTCTTTCCCACCATTCATCACTTGCATCAATTTTTCCAGTGTCAGGATCATAACCCAACCCAATCTCAAAAAGCTGCTTCCATACCTTCCATACACCTCTTAGATGATCCCATTTGTTTTTAACTTGCAGCTGACTCACTACTTTGTTAATCAGCTTCAATTGCTTTATCACTCCGTCATACCCTTCATTTTCAAAAATCCTCCGCTCCTATTGCCTGCTAGGACTTGAGCTACACACAAATCACAAAAGGCTTTTTAGTTCTATTGGATCTTTCCACTCTGTTTGATCATCTTTTTGTTCAGCATTCTTCGATTTCCCCTTAACCATTTTGGCTACAAATAAATTCTATGCTCATAAGCATCATTTCATATAGTTCATATGCTAAAAAAATTACTGATATAAAACCCATACACCTTGTTTTATACCTTCCAAGCCATGTTCCATTAAACCTTCCTAATTAGAATCTTATCGTTGTGTGTAAATTTTCATTATTGCACATTCATTTAAATAACAGCCCAAGTTTTAAACATTGTGTACATAAGTCTCTCAAGAAAAAATAAACATTGTGTACATAAAGACATGCAACAAACAAAAGTAACAATTTAACAAAGTTATAATTGTGTAATTGTTAAGATCATCATCAAAGAGTTACCTACTATGGAGCTGTTCCTGCTGATGTGTGAACTGTTACTGCTGTTGTGAGGACTGTGGAGCTGTTTCTGCTACTGTGGAGATGTTACTGTTGTAGTATGAACTGTAGAGCTAAACTGTGGAACTGTTACTGGTTTAGTGTGTACTATGGTCTTATAGACTGAGTTTAAGGGATGAAAAATCTATGGGCCCTTCACAAGACCAGCAAAACTGCATAGAAAGAACAGGGCACATTCAACTTTTTTTTTTTTCCTAGGGAAGTAAATGTATTAAAGAAGAAAACACAGACTGCACATACAGAAAATACACACACACACAGACTGCACCTCATAATTTTCTCCAAAGTATCAAAATCACAGACTACACCTCATAATTTGATCCTCCATATTTCTCTAAATCCAACTACAATTCTCCATTTGCAAAAAGCCCCTTCCTACCTATTATCTGTTGGAGAATCTTTCCTTCCTGTGATGACTGATGATTAAGCCTTTAGCTGCACGCTGCAAAATGAATCTTCAAATCCCCAAATTATCAATATCTGTCAATCCAAATGCAATTTTTGCAGAGCCTATAGTAAATGTAGATACCAAACTCAAATTCTTCAAGCTAGACAAAGCCATGAATAGATTTCATTTTAACCAGCAACCAAAACTCAAATCATTTGAACATAGCTATGTTGCAGATGTGCTTATAATATGACCTTTCATAAAGAGATGGTACTCATACCCAACTAAATGCAATTGAGTCCTGCATTGTAGCAAAAGAATTTGATTGACATATTGAGAAACATCTCTAACCGCCTCAAATTCGAGCGAATCAACTAACCAAACAATAACAGAGATTGATATATTTCTAGCATCTATCATGTTAGCACCCCACAACCACCCATCAAAGCCAATATCTGCCTTTGGCTTCTCAAATTAATGAGCCAAAATATATAGAAGCAAGAAACCATGTATAAAACTGAAGGCATCTAGAGGACACAAATTAATGAAAAAAGAATTAACAAATTTTCATTGAATTTTTCATTTGCAGGTGTAACAACTAACAAATCAAAGAATATTGTTGGTCTTCTCTGTCAAGAATAAGCAAGAATCTATTTAAAACAAAAGATTCTAAAGGAAAATAAAGTCAATATTTGAGATTCATAATCTTTAACAAACTAATAAATCACAATATTTGACATTCATAATTGTCAAAGTATACCCATCATAATCACCAAAGAATACCCAAAAAATTGATCTCTAATCTTTAAACATCAAAGTATGCTCATCATAATTATCAAAGTATACCCATCATAATCATCAAACAAACCCTAAAAATTCAGCCACACCCAACAAAAGGGAAAACACATTAATAAATATAAAAAATTTAAATACAACTCACTGACACATCGGCTGATCTCCCTCACAGTGGCAGCATCGATTTCTTTGTCTTTCTCGATCTCTCACAGCCTCTAATATCACTAGTAGGGGTTTGTCCAAATAAAGGAAGAAAAGAGTGGCAGACAGATGTGAAGCAGATATTTGGATTGTTGGTGGATAGATGTAAAATTGAAGAGCATTGAAGATGAAGAAGTTGTGGCATTGATGAGGAGAGAGTCGGGCTGTGGAAATTGAAGAGCTGAGATCTTGCAAGATACGCATTGCTGGGCTGAAGAGAAAGGGAAAAATTTAAAATATTACCGTTGCTAAACGGTTCATATTGGGCAAAATAAGGTGGCTTTTTTTTACACAGTGAATGGGCCCCATGGTGAAAAGGGACCCACTTGATGCTAAAAAATAAGTTAAACGCAGAATATGCTAGAGAAATCAGTAATGCCAAATGCACGCTTAATATCCGCTTTCTTTTTGGATAAGATGACAAGCAGAAACTATATATAATAAAAGTATAACGCTGTTGCAACTTAAAAATTACCCCTTTTTTTGTGTATGCGCGTCTATGTAGGACACATTTTTTTTATTGGTAAGTTCCACACTTCCACACACACCCGATGGCTGATGGGTTTTGAATCCATGACCTCACTCTCCGCCTATCTCCTATAAATGGAGAAGCCTAGAAGGTGCCAATTGAGCTAGAGCTCATTAATGTCTATGTACTACACAATTGTGTTTCACTCCCAAGAAAACAAATGAAAAACCAAGATATAAAGGCAGCACAAAAAGATCTCAAACTTTATTAGTATTTACTTGCTCCTTACATAATAAAAGGAAAAAATATTATCAGAAATGAGAGGCTACATGAACAGAGAGTGAGTTAAAAGAAATCCATCCAAGAAATGAGGCAACTAATTATCAATAGTACCAGTTAAACCAAAAATCATATGCTGAACACATGTAAGTTCCAAAATCTAGCATAAAGATCAATAGATTATGCATCATGTCCGTAAAGAACAAAAATTTTGGTTCTCCTAGTCAAAGTCAGTAATGGAAACACCATTGTAACTAGTAATTATGATATAATCTAAACACTACAGTGTATCTGTAAGCTCTTATTATTATATCTTCTTTTTTTTTTTTTTAATGATAAGTAAGCTCTTATATCAAATTAAGTAATTAACCAATTATTTTTCTGTCCTTTTTTTGGGGTGGTGGGTGGGCGTTTCCCCAGGGGGGGGTGATCTTTGGACCATCAGATGCTCAAGCTTTAGTTTTAATAATTTATATAAATATATATATATATATATATATATATATATGTTTGTAAATGTATTAGTTAATAAGTACAAGAGTAGAAACACAACAGGGCAAGGTTTCCCACGAAGATGACAGAGACAGCATATAATCTTTGCAGATTAAGTTCCTTGCAATCTCAGTTAATTGAGACAAGCTGAAATTAAGATATACGAGGAAGAAATGTTTAACCAATGGAGTGATTGTTCTGAAGAAAAAACTATATACATATTATACCGTAGCATGGTCCACAATTCCTAAACAAATGATGAATAAAAAAGCCACACCATCATCTAAAGACTCTAAACACTATCCTGAAACTTGATAAAAAAAACGCTAATGCAAAGAAAAATAGTACAAAGGAAACTATACCATATAACTGGTAAATCATCAGCTCATTCAAAAGCAATCAAGAAAGTTATAGTCCTCACCTATGAAAGGCCTAGCATGTATTGTCTTTCTCTGCCACTAACCATACGCCAACATTAGCTATCTTCAAAATTTATCACCATCATCACTGTCACCATGTGACAAGCCTTATTTCATGGCAAGCTAAACCAATCTGGTCTCACCATATTGTTGAAATCCAAAATAGAAAACACAAGGAGACTGTGGTTCCAATCCAACCTGCTTAACCACTATATTGTGAATTTGTGAGCCCACACCTGTTGCCAGCATGTTTACATAGTTCAGGGCTTCTTCCCTCAGATTCAAGCCTCACAATCAATCACTGAATCCCTGAAATCCCATCTTACCCTGGTATGCCTCAATCACTGCAGGGACTTCTTCCATAAATGGAGTCAGAAACTTCTTCTCAAAGTAATCCTTCCCATAATTCAAATTCCGAACTAAATCTATATCTTTGCTGACCAGACCTTTAGACATCAAAACTTGCAGAACTGCACATCTGGGACTCATTCTCTTCTCCACACTCATCAGAAATAAATATGGGCATCTAGTAACATCCGATGGCATCAGACCTGCCTTAGTTGTCAAGAAAACCAGCACATTCCGAATTTTCTTCTCTGAACAAATCATTAGCCTTGGCTGTAATCTAAATGCCAAAAGAAAGTCATTTTCAGACCAACCAAAGCTCCTAAGAACCTCCTTTTTCTTTTCCCAAGTAACTTTGCTTGTTACTGACATTGAACGGACAGCCAAAACAAACGAGTTTCTCATTGGGTCAAAACCCATTTCTTTAATTGCACAAACAACCTCTTTGAACAAATCAGCCCTCAACTTAAGTGACCTAGGATGCATCATCAAGAGATTTGCAACATGTTTTTCTGGCACTCCATGAGCCCTCAGAGTGGATACATTTGGCTCCATAACATTCTTAATATTGGCTTGAAACGCATAATATTGCTTCAATGCAAAAATAAGGTTCTCATTGGTATGAATAACCCCCCTAAGAAAATTAACGGAGGGTATTATATGTTCCTTTAGACTACACAATAAAATGTATTTGTTTGAAGAGAGAATCATAGGTAGGTCAGTTCCTGTAATACCCAAGGACTCAAAATACTCAATCTTGGGTCTTATAGTTTTCTCTGGATGAGCTAAAATCAGAGGTGGGTGTTTAGAAATCAAGCTTGCAATGTGACCTTTTTTAAAGCCATGAGTGCTCAAAAGCTTAAGAAGTAAGTCTGGCTGGTCTGTGCATTTAATGTTGACAACTTTAGAAGCTGAAATAGCTTGTTCTAAGGACAACCCACATGAGTTGATGAGGTAAGAGACTGTCAAAGGTTGTTTCTCTGTGGGGTTTGAAACAGAACTGAGAAATGGCATGGTATGGATATAACAAACATAACTGGTTTTTGAATTTACAATTCTGTTTTGTATCAGCGTTTTGCATATGAAATGAAACATTTTTTTTTTCTTTCTGAGAAAAGATTTGCGGGTTTGTAAATTGTATTAAAAGAAACTTACCTGTGGTTTGAGAGGCTGAATTGGTGTTGATTGAAGCCCTGAGAGAAAAACCCTAGAGAGAGGAAAACTATTTGTTGGCTCACTCACTGACACTGAGTCATTGTTGCGAGCGAGCCATGGCAGAGAGGAGTGATGGTCAAGACAATTTGTAAGGGCAAATTTTGTTGCCTTCGTAAGTTTGAAAGTCAAATCCTTAAAAGCCCGGACCTTTCCTCATATTATCCACTTTAGAAGAAATTTTTTTTTTTTTTATATTATTATCTTATATAATTTTTTAAGTTCTTGAGATCCTATTTTGACAATGTAAAATAATTTTATGATAAAATTGTGTGATATGTAAGACATGTTTGGATACCGTTTATTTGCTAAAAACTGAAAATTTATTGCTGAAAACGCTGTAGCAAAATATTTTTTAAAGAATCAAGCGTTTTGTGCAACTTGGTTGGTCCATGAACAATGTCATGAGACTAGCCAAACGCAAACGCTGAAACCATAGTACGCAAACGCACACGTAAAGTAGATGATAATAATTTGATAGTTAAGTAAAGGGAAATTGAATCTTAAACGTATTTATTATTGGAAACATCAAAAATTGCAAGTCGAACTATAAAGCTCTTGGCCCAAAAAAAAATTTTCCTACGTAATGGTTCGTGTAAGTTTAATTCCAGCCATAAGGTTTTTTTGTTTTTTTTGACGGGGGGGGGGGGGGGGGGTGTGTGTGGAGGGTGGGTGTGGAAGTAATAAATTATACTAGTACATTCTAAAAGGCAATGTCACAGCGCAATGAATTATATTATCTTTTTAGTATGACATAGTTTTAAAATTTAAATACAACTTAGTAGATACTCACTTCTATAGTTTCTCCACACAAAAAAAAAAAACTCATATATGTTGATGCAATTAATCATATGGTGAGGCAATCCATTAAACACGTACAAACAAAGGGAAAAGTTGGAGTGGTACTAGTGTGATGCTAACCTTTTTTTTGAGAAAGAAGTGTGATGCTAACCTAAATCACTATGTTGCTTTACTTAGAAAAGGATTATGAGGATCATAACCAAACTGATTATGATTCTCGCTATACTTATGCTTGGTGGAAGTGGAACTTCCCTTACACAGAATGATTATTATTATTTTTTGACCAAAAAAAAAAAGAATAAAGAAAAAAAGAAGCTTTATTCGGGGTCTATTAATACTGGGCGTTCCCTTGTTTTCTGCCGTTTTCATCATTGCAATAATGCTGCTTGAATAGAAAGGATCATCATGAATACCGCAGATTATTCTCAACGAGTGCTGTTGCAAAGTTTTGAAGTTTTAGGGTGTACATTGCAAGTACCTAGGGTGGATAAATGCGATCAACCTCACTGGTTTTTATTGTTTTTTAACTTCAAAAACTCAGCCAAACACACTTTTTTTTTTTTTTGCGGGCCACTGAGTTTGAAAATTGAGTGATGAAAACTGAGTTTTGAGTTAAAATTATGCTCAAACCAAACACCCTCTAATTAAGTTTTCGTTCTTTTTGTTGCTATTGGATTAAGCTAATTATTGACTCTCATTTGCCGAAATGTCGACCACAAACAAAGGATGGCTTGGCCTGGTTCCCAAGGTTAGAGCATTCTCTATTATAAGCCTATTCTAATCAAAACTGAACTAGTGGATCCTCTTTCGCCTATCGGCCGGCTTTAAGCAATTTAAAAAAAAAATTAGAACCATCAAATTGTAATCTTGGAAGAACTATTTATCCCACAAAATGGAAAAAGGGGGGGAAAATCTTGGGACTTATTAATAAACAAAAATGTCACAATAAGGTAACTCTATCATGCACAAAGAGATAATGTTCATTGCTTACCCTTCAAAAGAGGGGAATGGTATACATTCTGCAAGAGATAACCCATCCTTATATTCTTCAAAGAAGAAAGGTTAGAAAACATTTTAAGTACCAAGGATACACTTCCTATTTCTATAACGTTGGTCCTTCCTTGAGCAATTTGTCATCGGAAGAAGACTCCAAATAGGAGATCACAAGATCAGCTGCTTTGCACCCAGAGGCTATTGCTTTGCCAACAGACAGTCCACCCTTATGGTTACCTAGTCCATACCAGAAAAGAAAAATTAAAACTATTGATGGCATTAGCTGAGCATAACATAATACGGTGGACAGAAGCAGTTCTTGTTTGTCTCTGTCCATATATGTAGTACACAAATAAATATCAAGAATTCAAGATAAAAATCCACTCGGAGGATTCCTTAGCAGCAGCATAACATTTCTCAGTCAAAATCATTATTTTCCATAATTTTATCATTTTCACAAATGTAGGATAAGAAGCTTCATTATATTCAGAGGCATTTACCCAAAATCTACAATGTTTTGAAAATAGTATTTCTGTACCCAACACCATCTAATTCAGTTGGATAAGGCCACGAGGAGATAAGTTCGGTTCTACTTCAGGGCTGTATGTAATCCTATCATTTCATGGACAAACCTTAGGACAAGGAATTCAAGGAAAAGAGTAAGAAGAACGGTAACAATACAGATCCTCCAGTTTTTGTTGCAATGTCATTAACTAGCATGCTAAGACAGCATAAATGGTGATATTCACAACTTATAGTGATATAATGGTATGATGTGCTGTTATTTTCTTACATGAATGTCTTAAAAAGCCTAATAGAAACCTGATCATGTTTAACAACTCTTGAAGCTAAGGCATATTAAGATCTTACAAGTTTATTAAATTTGAAAAGTTGGCCATCGACTCCCTAGAAACTTCAGTTGGTTTGGCCCAATCCATGGGCGTCCACAGGGATTGCTAGTTTATTAAGATCTTAAAAGTTTATTATCTAAATTTGATTGCAATTTCCCATAAAAGTGACCGCCCTTGAAGTTAGGCACTATTCCTAGAAAAATAATCGTTCTTTCTTTGTCAATAAATGTTCAACGTTAAGTACATGTTGGATGATTCTGTTCACTCTCTCCTTCACAGATGATTGCTCTCTAGGGATCTATCTTACACCCTAGTTATTAAAGTGTGGAAATATACCAAGTGTTCTAATAACAGTGTAGTCATTGATGTGTATTAAGGAGAATAAGACAAGCCGTATTTATCCACTTTCACATTCATATATAAGTTCAATTCAATAAGGTAATTATTTTTCATATACCTTTTTTTTTTTTGGATAAGTATTTTCATATACTTTTCATTGAATTCCTTCACTTATAATAAGTTGATTTTTGTATTGGTCTAAATTTGAACTTCTAGTTATTTAATAATAATAATATAACTTTAGGAAACGGCAGGATCAGCCAGCCCTTCATCCAGCTGGAGATTGAAAATGATTGCTTATCCAAATTACAAGTTATTACATGCAAGCTTCAAGTTGATAAGTGATTACCTGCATAGAAGAATCCAGGAAGATTTTTCTCTATCGTTTCAATTGCTTCTAGAACTGAACCATAGTTACGACCATACAAGGGAAATGCTTTACTCCAGTAGAAATGACTGCCATTAAGTACACTTCACAATATAAGAACAAACTCAAATAAAGAAATATGGTAATTTACAGGATTTAACATATTCATTTCCAAAATTTACCACCTGAAGAAAAAGGAAAAATGAAAAAGAAGAAATATTGGTTTTTATACTTTACAAATGTGGGCTCTCCCTCTGCTCCCAACAATTGCTTGATGTCAGAAGAAACAATCTTCTTCAACTCATCCCTAGCAATATAGGTAACAGGAGAAAAATGTTAGTTGACGGGAATATATAATTAGAACAGAAATAAGTAGAATGACTAGAACTTGATGTAAAAGATATAACAGTAAAGGATATGATACATAATTTATTTGTTAAATCAAAAGCATGGAAGCTTCCCATACGTAGAAGCTTTAGCTAGATCACTGTTTCGACTTCCCCCAACAAAGGTTGTATAAAGATATAGGTCATTAGGTGCACGATCTGGAAACATCATTGAAGAAAAGAGTGTTCCTGTACAGCAAATTACATACAGTTGAAACATTAGAAGAATAATTTAGATTGTTCACGTATAGTGAGCCAGAGCCAAGCATTACCAAGGGTTTTTAGACCATTTTGTTCCTCCTTAGAAGGAACAAGAACTCCAAATCCCTCAAGTGGTCTCTTGACATTCTCCTTCTTAAAGGTTGTGATTAAGACAGATACTGGCATGTAAGTCACCTGCAATATGACCAGCAGAGACAGTGTAAGTCACCTGCAATATCATTAAGATTGAAAAGAACTTTTTTTCAGGTACCAAAAGTATTTGTTGAAGACTATAACTTGTTTAGTTATACCATTTACAGGTATAAAGATTAATTGAACGTCAATTTAGAGGAATGTTATCTCTGTTTAGATACTCAACCTGAAAGGAAAGCACCTACTACCTGATGCGTCATAATTCAAGTCAAACTTAAGGAATAGATACCTCAGGAAGAATGTCAAGCGGAAAGAGCGTTCCTGTTTTGGTGATCTTCATTTCTTTGACATTACTTAATGGAGCCTATAATAATTTAAGCTCCTTGTCAGTCAACAATGTTTCTTTCTTGGCAATATATATATGTGTGTGTGTGTGTGTGTGTGTGTGTGTGTATATTATGCAGCAAGTGTGAGCAGGTGAAACTACATTCCAGAATACAGAAGCATCTTCCATGCAAGTCATGTGGCTAAAGTGTAAGTATACATAATTTAGAAGCATTAAAGTGCTCTGTGGCACGGGTTCTTCCTTGAGAAACAACTTTCTTTAATCAAATTTTGTCATGGCAGTTGGCAGGAATCCAACAACTGCCATGTGAAATGGATATATTTTCTTTCTTGCTCTATTTCATTTATTCTTGTTTTATTTCTTTCAAATCAACTCGCATCAAGCTGCATAAGCTTCAGCAGCAGCAACATCAGACAAATAAATCATACATTTTTTTTGAGAATGTTAAAAATACATATTCCATGGTCTTGCAAATAAATGAGAAAAAAATGTTTCTGAGAAAATATGTATACTGACCGTCATGATTACAGCATCAACAGATAAACGTTGTAAATGCTTGTCATGGTCAGAAGCATAAGAAACTGACCAATTTTCTAATGCAGACTTCCCATCACAGCTGTAAGATAGTGACAAGACCTTTGAGTTCAGTTTAACATCATCTTTGCCAAGCTCTTTACACAACATATCAGTTAGTGTCTGCAAAAGACCAAGATCAGAATACAAGAACCAAGTATTTATTCTAAAAACTAGCAATGTGCAAAATAAGATCACATTAAGCATTACATTCCTACATCTACAAGAAGCATGCTACACCTGAGTGATGTCAGGTACAACATGCAAAACTACATAAATTCTTAAGAGGTATCAGTACCTGCATTCCACCATGAAAGGAAAATGAACCACGCTGAGGTTTCTTTTTTTCTAAAGTACCCTTTGTTTCACCACTTTTTACCCTTTTGGCAGATATCTTAGATTGAAGCAGCCCAGCTATAATGGAGCCAAACCTGACAGAGTAGAAAATAGGCCAATTATAGACATTGATCATGAAACAAGCATCAATAAATAGAATATCAATATGTATATGTTATTAATAATTATAGATCACAATAGTTCATCCTGCCAATTCAATTACAGAAAGTTGTACCAAATTAGGTCCTAAAGAATGGTTGCAAGAAGTCAGTGAGGAATGAAGCTATAGAAGTACAATGTTATTTGCAAATAAAGAAGACATCAAGTACCAAGAGAAATAGACCAAATTTTAAAGTGCTCATGTAACTGTTAAATAATAAAATATACTCTTTGTAGCCAGATGTATCACGAATTCTTCTATAAAGAGACAAATCTCTTAAGGTCAACTGAATCATGAGCCATGACTCAAGTATAAATTCTCTTCTAACAATAGGATAGGCAAAGGCAGGGTTTGTACAGAATGACACAACTGACAGCGAATCCAGATTCAAACAAACAGTTAAGTCAAAAAAAAATCTTTGGCAATAATCAATTGTAAAATGTAGAAATCGCATAAAGTACACAGTACCTTTGTTCTAGATTCCACAGATCTGGGAAAGAATGCCGGATCTATTTGAAACATTAAGAAAGCAATAAAAAGAGGTTATTGAACAAATGAAAATGAATAAGCATCAACAGTTGAAGTCATAACATAAAGAAGTCATGGCTCATAAAAGCAGCTCTCTAAAACTAAAAGTTTCTGATTGCCCAAAAAACAAAGATTAATGCAGGATAAATACACCACACTTATGCACAGGCATCTTCTTTAGTTAGTGACATAATTGATCAATTGAAAAAAAAAAAAAAAAATCCTATGCTTGTGCTTCTTAGCAATGATAAGTATGTAGGTAGTCCAAAGATCTTAGACATTACTCACAGAAAGAGATTCGGGATCTCCAGCACTTGTGCCCGCAACAAAAGGGTCAATGAGATAATCAACAACCTTACAAGTGAAAAGCACTAATTAGAAATGCATTAAATATTTCCATCTATCAATTTCAGGAAGAACAAAAGATTTGTGCTACATAAACATCATTTCATGTATAGAAATGTATGTATTACGGATTAATGGTGTTACAATACAATGAATACCTCTTTCCCAAAATGACGCTCAAAGAACCCACCCACACTACAAGAGAACAAATAGCAAATAAGAAAACAAAGGGACTACTGTAAATAGTAACAAACAAAGAAGAGAAAAAGTATGAGCAGAAAACTTAAAATTACATATTTTTAGGGTTATCACCTTTCCTGTGTATAGTCATCAGAAACTTTTGAGGAGTTAATTTTCTTCCACAAAAATGGCTCAAGAATGATTTGAAACTGCACACACAGAAATGCACATTTCGCTATACTCAAAAGGAGAGAGAGAAAGAGTTGTACTATGCTCCTTGAACTTGAAGAATGCTCACAGAAAAGATGTGCAGTGTAAAAGAAAAAAAAAATCTAATTGGGTTCCACTTTATGCAATTTAAAATTACCTTGGCAATTCAGATGCAATTTGTATACTTGTGTATTAATTCCCCAATTGTAAATAAGTTTAGAAATATATGCTTTGTCAGATACGATTCTTCTAGTTTTGAATTGGCTGTCCACTTGAAAGATTTTCAAGCAAAAAGATACAGATCAACTAAGCCAAGTTTTGTACTAAGCCTTCCAAAGTGAGTTTTGTACTTTTAAATTGTATAAAATGTGTCAAGAGTTGTAGAGAGTAATGATACAAGGCAAACACTAGCAAAATAGAAACTATCAAGGTGTGCCCTCCTATTTTCCAAATTCTTACAACAATTACAGGCCATGTACAATATTTAATATAAGTGACCTTAATATTTCCTTTTTTTTTAATAAAAAAAATTGTGGGTAAAAAAAACCTTAATATTTCTCCACAAGTATACTTTTGTGGGAAGTCTTATGCTCTAGCATGTCAAGTGTCAAGAGCTATATATATAGAATTTCATGAGTTTTTTATTATTATTATTATTTTTTTTTAAGTTAATATAAGTGTCCAAGGGGGTGTAACCCAAGTACACAGAGTATACAAAAAAGCACACTGCATACCCTTGAAAAAATAAAATAAAGTCAATTCCAGAAATTGAAGATAACAACCTAATGACCTTAAGTGTGCAATGAAACAGCACAGAGAACTTGTAGCTTCTTATTTGCACACTTTGTGTAGGGCCATTATTATCATTTAACTGTAGTGAACTCTTGGTGCCCTTAGATCATGAATCTCACATCTCATGTGCATAGTTGCCAGTTGCCATATTCTACCCAAACTTGCCAGTTTCAAAATCTAAGGAATTCATTTGATTAGATGCATATGAATGCACATATGATACATCAGGAAGCCTAGATCTTTGTTATGAATACATTATTTCTTGCAACAACCTTTGTCAACACACAAACAAAACATGTAATGATTATTGTCAATGGACCCAAAAACATTGCAAATTAATATAAATATATATATATATTTTTTTTTTTTAAATAATGGAAATTTTCTAAGGTTGAAGTGGTTTCCGAACATGTTTTGGAAACAAACCTTTGATTTGGCAGAAAGAAAGTTGCTCTTGATCAGTGCAATGGGATTTGCGGGTATCTGACATTAAAAAATGAAAGGTTGTCATCACAGTTAATGCAGCTGCATATAAACAACAGTAACAAAATTAAAATTTATAATTAAAAAAAAAAATGTGATACCATCAAAAGTAGCAAACTCAATTAGCACAATGTAAAAGGCGGGACATACCAGTACTGGCATCCCATTTCTTACAATATACCGCTTGTTCTGTGATATTGGCTGTAACAGAAGACAACAATTTATTTAGTCATAAAAGTTCCATAACAAATGAAGAGAATAACTACCACAAACTTCAAAAAATTTATTTCCAAAGCAATGAGGTATCTCTTCAAAACTCCAAGAATCAAAGTTTAGCAGTCAAAAGTCTTAAACATAGTTTGTGATAGAAGACAAATCAAAGAAAAAGATTCCCACTATAGCATGACAATGCACAAGTTACAGGTTACTCAGTTAAATGTTTGAAACAACAAAGAAAACCCTTACAAATTGTTGCTTTTCTCTAAGTCCAAGGTCATCAAGCAAACTTCTGACCTCCGGTTCACTCTCAGTCTGCACAGCAACAAAACCTCCATTACTATTGGTTTCAAGTAAGAACTCATTGTCATCCCAATCTGCAAACAAAAAATTTTTACCATTGTATTCGCTCCCTCATCCCAAATTAGACCATCATGTGAAACACTTCTTAACTTTCCTCCAGCTCTTCCTTCAGCTTCAAATACTGCGACGTTCAAACCATGTGATTTCAATTTGTATGCTGCAGCAAGCCCACTTGACCATCAAAAGATAAAGTAAAAGTCAACTTATGGAAAACAAAAGACAAATTATATTGCAAAATGTGTGAGTATCATAATATAATTTGTCAAATTGGATAATAAACTCATCACTGAAGCATAAATTAAGTTCTGGACTGATGGGCTTATTTCAAGAGAGTTTTTTTAAACAATTGGTTAAGTTACTCATGCGATGCACCTGGTGAGTCTTGAACCCAAAACCTTACATTCCATCCAATCATTGAGGGAGGACTGATGGGCTTACTTCAGCAGAGTTTAAATACTCCAGACATTCTTAAGGGACCATAATTATATTTTTGAAGCTTGGATGTCTCCATTGGAAACATCAGAAGGTGCCGGTTGATTTTGCAATGTCAATAGTTTACACTACGAGTTGTCTAGAAAGAGGCAGACAGCTGAAGAAGCTCTATTGCCTGGTTCTAGATCGCTGAGGTAAGAGTGGGTATGGTTACCTTTTATCCTAATGGCTAAAAGAGGCCACTTACCAGTCAGCTTGAGCATTGTGTGCAGGCACAATTTACAACCATTTCACACAAATCAAATTAAACAAACTAAACATTTCCAATATATAATCAAAACATTAATAGCTAATTCCATCCTAGCATTAGTCCTGCCTTTTCATGATTTCACAATTAAACCCCACATTATACATTCACATAGTTCACAATACTAATCAAAGAAGTTGATTACCACATTGATGAAAGACCCACTCAGCCTCTCTCTAAGAAAACACAGTGAATAATTTACCAACAACAATAAAAAGCCTTAACACATAAATATTAATGAATGAGGAGAGTACCTAACACCAGCACCAATAACAGCTACTCTTTTAGCAGAACCTGCAAAATTTCAAGAACCCATTATATCATTACATCATTAATCAAAGAAAAATCCTACCTTAAAACCAACCACACTTTGAACATCAAATTTCGAACAGCATCAGACAATTGAAAAGGGTACTTGGGAAACATAAGAACTTCTAACTCAAAAACGAATTACAAACTTTTTCTCTTGTACTTTGTTACTTAGAGAGAGAAACTTACTGTTCTTCTTATTTTCTTTGGTAGCTGAGGCCATTTCTGTTGTGTGTGTGATTAGAAGACAAAGGCAATGTTGCTGCTGCTAAATTCAAAAGACATGAGAGAAGAGGAGATATTGATATTTGATAGACAGAGTACAGCAACTCTTTGCTTTTTTTTGCTTTGTTTAAATGGTTGGTTTGACTTTGAGGATAGATTTTCCAACGTGGGCTGTTTTTAAGTAGGCCCATAAAAACAGGCCTGGAATAGTCCATATAAGCAATGGGTTTCCTTCCATCTTTATATTATTCTACAATTGGATTTCCTTCCAAATAAGCTTTGGGCCAAAGGCCCACCCAGCATTGGATTTCCCTCCATCTTTCCTTCAAGAACTCATATGAGTTATGAAAAAACAACTACTTTCTTCATTGAATATCCTCACAATCTTTTCTCGCAATTTTCAATTTTTTTACAAAAATACCACTAAACTCATTTTGCTGAAACTGAAAAATGTTAAAGAGTTGTTTTCGTATTCTATTTTTATTCTCACTTTTTTTTTTTTTTTTTGATATTGAAAATGAAAATGAAAATGAAAATGAGAACAAAAAAACAAACCCAAACATGCTTTTCATAAGTGAGTCCCACAAAAAATAGGAAAAGAAAACATAAATACACTATTTTTTCAAAAGGAACCAAAAATCTCAATTCATTTTAAGAAGTGGTTTTTTATTTTTCCTCATAAACCCTATTCTAACACGCCCCCTTTTGCTTTTGGGCAGCTTCACCCCACCACCACGACGTCGTAACATTTTCCACAAATGCAACTTCTTATTACCACCACGTGGCCCATTTCCCATCCGGTTGATCCCACCTTTAGAACCCTTTGATTTCTTTGAATGTTGCACATGCTTCAATAGCCCTTCCATCAAACCATGAAAATGTCCATCCTGATGCTTCCGTGGCACACTACTCACCGTTGATTTCTTCACCTTCTGAACCGCTCTACTATCATGCACATCCCTATGGTGTAACATTTTCTGACCATTCTCATCATCATCATGGTGATGATGGTGATGGTGATGATGATGATGATGATGAAATATAAGTCCTAATTTGTTCTTGAAATTCCTCAACCGTCCAATTGCTTTTTTTGGGCTTCTCCTACGGCCTGATTTGAATCTTCTAGTAGGACCCGCATATGGACCGTTTTTAGTCTCTTCTGAGCTACTTTCACTTGTAATTACAACCCTTCTCAATGTGGGACCAATATAACCGTAGCTTTCATTACTAGTCCAGCTACTTTCACTCGTGGGACCAATGTTACGATAGGCCCGAGTTTGATTTGGCAATGAGTAACCATAGCTTTCAATACTGCTCCCACTACCTTGATTTTTCTCACTAGCCCAACTAGTTTCACTTGTGGGACCAATTTGATGGTGGGTCCAAGTCTGACTTGGCGATGAGTAATCAAAGCTTTCACTGCTGCTCACACTACTACCTTGTTTATTAATAGTGGAGAAGTAAGAATCTGAAGAAGAGCTAGGACCCTCTAATTCATCAAGCACCTGACGTGGCAAGATCTTGTTGTGTGGGCCCATATGGCTGATTTTGTGGGTCCCTTTTCTTTGATCTAGTCCTAGTAGAGTTGGTTTGATTACCATCTGAGGTGGCAATTTTCTCTCATTAGGACCAAGAGAAGAAGTGGATTCCACTGATTGAGGTGGCATGGATGGTCTAGATCTAACCCCCTTCCTAGTTGTCTTTATCTCAACCGTAGGATCTTTTTGTTTTTCACTCTCTTTGGAAGGCTGACTCATAGGAAACCTCAACCCATGAACATAATCACCGCTCTGACTCATTAAATCGTCATTCTGACTCACTGCTCGACTCAGTGACCCAATTCTACTCCTCACACTTGGCCAGCCACGTGCTCTTGAAAATGATTCACTGTCCCCAACACCACCGATCTGACTCGCTAGCTGACTCAGAGAATAAATGGGCTTGCGTGCTGGGCTCAAACGACTATCATGTTTCCTGCTGAGTTGACTCACCTGCTGACTCGGCAGATCATTTTGACCCAGACCCAAAGCTACAGGCTCACCAAGATAGCCCAGCTCGCTTTTTTTAACAAACCCATCTCTTGTTTGTGTCAAAGGAGTAACTGGCTTAGACATCACAGCCAAACTTGCACTAGTCATGTTAAAATCCACAATACCAGAACAAGGTTTTAAAGCTGAAATGTGGAATTCGACTTGTTTGAGTGTACTAGCAACATCCTTTGAAAAATCACTGGCCTGGTCCGGTTTTTTATTCCCAAGTCCTGGTTCAATAAGCCCAGTTGCCAAATAGCTTGAGGAACTAGCAATGCTTGGACTATGTTGGAGTTCATGCATTCTTTTCTGTATTGGGTTCTCTTTCACTTGTGGTATTTCTTTTGCTTGCACATTGACCACATTAGAAGGGCCTAACTGGTTGTGCAGTTGATGTTGACGAGTACTATTTAAGTTTGAACTTGTGGCTCTAGCGTTAGCTATGCTGTTTGTGTCCTCAACTGAGTTCTGCCTCTTCATACTGCTTTGCTCATAAATCCAACATTGTTGCCTTCTGCCCTCGGGTTTGTTTGAAGAAATGCTGGGTTTAGAGAGCATGGAAGTTGCTTTCTTTAGTGTTGGTTTCCTGGGTGGCAGCTCATCTTTCTGTGAAGTAATTGATTGGAATTTGGACCCTTTACTTGAGGCTTGAGTAATGATGGGAACAGATGTTGGAACAGGAGGGTTTAACTTTAGCATAGCCTTTGGTGTGTTAGAGACACCAGATTGTGCTGCTATAATCTGTGATACCAGCATGAGAAAATAAATTAGGCAATAATCCTTTGCCTATTAAGATAATAGGATCCAATATCATACTTTGTTTTCTTAAGTACAGTCTGCTCTAGAAACAAAACCAACAAGAACTTCATTCACAGTACTGAATGACAAAATGTACCTTTGAATGGGTCTCAAAAACTCTTTCTGTTGCATTGTCAAGCAAAGTTTTCAAAAAGAGTTGTGCTTTCTCATCCAACTGTTTAAGAAGAAGAAGATCATGTAAAGATTAAGTCATACCAAAAGAGCACTAAATGTTTTTTATGTTGCTATATACTATAAGACGTCCATTCCTTGGGAGTAAAAGTAGGGGAAAAAAAGACAGAAAATGCTAAAACTACTACCAATTTTCTTATAAAATAAAAAAATAAAAATAAAAAACTTACAAAATGAAGTGACAATGAATGTAATTTGTGTCAGCACAATAACATAATAAATATTTTTTTTGGTTAAATTTTTTTCTCATGTCTAAAAATTGACACATTGGTTTGTAGAGCTTATGTAGTAAATTTTTTAGTATTGAAAGCACCACTCAAAAAAAATATCAACAAGAAAGAAAAAACAACTATACTCAACAAATGATTTCTTCATTAAGGATAAGTCACAGACTGCAGAGAAGAAATCAAAAACAGTGAATGGCAAGAAGAGTTCCGAAGATATTACTCACCACCAAAAGATTCTTTATAACTTATTATGTTGTCTGATCTTTTATTTGATTTTTGAATGGTTTGTTATAGAAACAGAACCCCTCACCTGTTGTACTAATAATAAAAGACATGAGATGTAAAACTAAACGATTATATCGGTGAATACAACACCAGGTAGTTGTTTTTCTAGAATTTATCTTCTATCTCAGAAACTATATTCTTCGCACATTTTCGATTCTTCAAAGTATCTATAAAGACTATAATCAAATCATGCAATGAACAAAGAGGTACAATTCAAGATTCTTCAAAAGGATAGAGTATATTACCACCACAATGCCTGGGGCGAAAAATTAAAATTAAGAAACAAATAAAAGAAAAGGTTTATTAATTGCTTCTTGTTTATTTTTCCCATAGCCAAAATAATGAGTGTGGTACTGAAGTAATACAATTGAAAGTCAAGACTTCATGACATGGTAAGTCAAAGGAAAACAGATTGTTTCGAGATAAGAGAGCTTACATTTTCTGAACTTTTGCTTTGCAGGCCTTGACCAATATTTTGAAGGAGCCCATATAATTGTCTTAAGGCAAGGAGATCAGATTCTACTTTCTCAAGTTCCATCTTTTCTCATTGGAAAATCTGTAAAATTTATTGAAATCAAGTTTAGCCACAACCATAAAACTTCATTAAAGGAAGGAGGCACAGGTGTTTCCTAGTTTAGGAGTTGGAAGTTGGAACCATATATAATTGATTGTTTGGTAAAACAATCCAATTCCAACCTCTATAGAGGAGAGGCAAAAAGAATCAAAATAAAGTAAATTGAATATCACATGAAACAGTGGAAGTGTGTCATCTATATGGGACATAATTTCATCCCAAAGGTCCCAAACATGACCACTACACCAAAATCATCATTCTGCAGGTAATGTTAGCATACAAAAAAAGGACCATTTAAGAAAACAAGTTTTTGGTACAACATACACACGCATGAACCATGCCCCTGGTTGTATTTACAGATACAATGGAAATTAACCAAGATAATATAATTATAATAAACAAAAACAAAAAACAAATCACACATAAAAATCTAGAACACACTTATTCAAAAAACAGCAAAAAAAAAAAAAAAAAAAAACAGAACTTGAACAAAACACATATAAAATCTAGAAAAATGGAGTTAATTCAGACTCAAAAAATTAAAATTCTCACATACATTGATACACCCAATTTTAACAATCCAAATCATCAACCCAGACGTTTAATACAAACCAACCCAAAAAAGACAGAAACCTAAATATCAAATCATTCACAATACATTAATTCAATTATGAAGAAGAATGAGTCAGTTTAATCAGAGTAAGAACTCACAAGCAACTGCTCTACATATGGAAGCTATGAAAGCAAATGGTTAATGATGAATCAGAAAAACAAAAAAGTGCCATCTTCTCCATTTCCTGCCCTGTTTTGGTCTGGTTTTGGGTAACACAAACAGAGAAGGGCTTTTGGAAACACTAACACTTGTTTTGTGAGGAAATTTTTGGCGGTTGGGAACGTTGAGAATAGGTGTCTGTTGATGAATGAGAGTGACTACACGTGTCCTATGAGTAATGATTGTGTTTGTTTGTTTGTAAATGGTTTGAATTTAAGGATAGATTTCAATTATCCAAAAAAAAAAGTATAGATTTTTCAACGTGGGCCGTTATTAAGTAAGCCCAACAGGTCTGGAATTGTCCATATTGGAATAAATAAACAGTGGTTTCCATGTTTTTATTCTTCTACAATTGCTAACCCACACTCACAAAAGTCTCACTACTTTCTTGTCTCTTTAATTTGAATGCTTGAATTGTAAAGATAATAGATTTATGCTGTTTTTTTTCAATATATTTATAGCATACCAATGCCTTATTTTAATGCTTTGCAGACAGCCTATGTATTGCTTGATATATTAATTGATTCAGACCCTGATGATGGCTTCCAATATATTTAGAAGAATTCAAAACTACCCTTTGTTGCTGTACCAGACTGCATTGTTTAGAAGAAAGAATGGTGCTTTACTATATTGCACTATGAAAACCACAGAAGCCCAAACAGCCGCTCAAGAAAAACAAAAGCCTCCAATCAAAGTTTTACCTCGTACCCAGATTGATAAAATATTAAAAGACTATGAAGCAATCATCGGTATAGAAACTCATGTCCAGCTCAACACTCACCAAAGCCTTTTGTGGTTGTCCATACAATTATGGGTCTCCACCAAATACTAGTGTTT
Source organism: Notholithocarpus densiflorus (assembly GCA_030021035.2). Lineage (NCBI taxonomy): Eukaryota > Viridiplantae > Streptophyta > Magnoliopsida > Fagales > Fagaceae > Notholithocarpus > Notholithocarpus densiflorus. The sequence continues at coordinate 10,222,255 of JARYZH020000009.1, forward strand.
GCCCCATTTGCATGGGTTTGCCTGGTGCTTTGCCAGTTTTGAACTCAAAGGTCATTGAATTAGCGGTGAAACGGGTCTTGCACTGAATTGCAAGTTTTCTCTATACTCAAAGTTTGATAGGAAACAGTACTTTTACCCGGACCTTCCAAAAGGGTACCAACTATCTCAATTTGATGTTCCAATTGCAAGTGGTAGTTACATTGATTTGGATATTCCTGTGGAGTTCGATGGTGAGCATAGGAGGTTTGGCATTACAAGGGTTCACATGGAGGAAGATGCAGGCAAGCTGCTTCATTCAGAATATGGAAGTTATTCACAGGTAATTACTTCTTTCCCTTTGCCTACGTACCGTACCAATTTTTACTATATTTTATATTTTAACCATGAGAAATTATCGATTCTCTAAAAAAGTACTAAAAATAATATATTTAATTATTTCTAAATTACTAAAAAAATAATAAATTTAATTATTTGCTCATTATTCTAACACCGTGCCCCTTTAATAGGTGGAGCTCAATACATAGATTTTTAATTTTTTAAATAGGACGTAAACTGGAAACATATATAAAACTCTCTATGTTATGATAAATTATTGGTTCTTCCAAATATTTAAGCAATTAGAAAATAGTGAATTTAATCACTTTATTATTATTATTATTATTATTATTATAACAAACTATATTCTCCTTTTATTTTCAAGAATATTTATTGCTGACTGTTTTCATGTTTAATCAGGTTCCAAGTGTTAGTCATGTGATTTGTGGGTTAAGTAACTTAAGTTGATTCTATAAGCATGCTAATTTTGCAATTTATTGCCTTATTATCTAGCAGTATGTATGAGTTGGTATGCATTGCAAAAAGAAAATTTGTTTGTGACACATATCTTATATATAGATTTAGAAGAGTTGCAATTGGTTATTATTATTATTCTAATTTTGATGATTTAATAATTGGGGGAAGGGGGATTTGAACCCTCGATGTCTCCTTTGGAAACACCAGGAAATGCCAACCAGTTGAGCTACAAGGCTCTTGGCGAAATTGCTGATTACTATGTATGTTATAGACTTGTTGATATGGTTGATTTTGTTGCAGGTTGATTTCAATAGAGCAGGGAGATTGTTTCAGAACCTGATATGAGAACTGGTGTTGAAGTTGCAGAATATGCAGCAGAAATACAGAGGTTAGCTCATTATTTGGGAGTGAGTAATGGCAATATGCAAGAAGGTTCACTTCGTTGTGATGTGAATGTCTCAGTTCGACCAATTGGGCAATCACAGCTTGGGACAAAGGTAGTTTAATTCTTGCTTCTTACTGTTATAGGAGGAAAAAAGTCTTATTTGAGCTAGAGCTCAATGCATTTGATGTGCATAGTAATTGGCAGTGCGCTGGTGCCTTAACTAAGCCCCTCTTGTATTGTCAGGTTGAGATAAAAAAATCTGAACTCTTTTTCGTCAGTTAGCAGGGCTATTGATTTTGAAATTTCAAGGCAGGTGCTTCTTCATAGCCCAAGGCCAGAGTGATCAAATTACACAGGAAACTCGTCTCTGGGAAGAAGGCGCTCAGGTTGTTGCTACATCTTGCTTTTATTCTAGTGATGTAGTGGAAACAAGTACTAGATTTATGGTTCACTTGGTCATTTTGTGTCTACTTTATGTTCCATTAACCTGTGTTATACTTTTTAGAAAACAGTTACAATGAGGAAAAAGGAAGGGCTTTCTGATTATCTATATTTCCCAGAACTTCCAGAAGTGAAGAGTAGAAGGTATGAGAAGATGGGCCTAAGCATGCAGATGTTCTTTTCCTAACAAATGACATTAATGTGAGTCCTCTTCATTACTTTGAATGTTTTTACTATCTGGGGACTGTTCAATTGGCATTTACAAGCTTTTGCTTTACACATTCAGGATTTTGAAGGTAAAGGCCAACCAAATAAAATAGAAAAAAACCTCTATGATTAAAAACAGTCTCTTATTACTTATCAAAAAAGAAAGAAGAAGAAAAGGAGAAGAGTAGGAAAAACCCAATTCATATTCATTACATAAAATTAAAGGAATGGCTAATAAAAATAAGAAAAGCTAAAGTTTTTGTTAGTCTAGAGAGATATTGGCACTGGCAGTGAGAAACAATATTATTTTGATTTTATTTTATTTATTTTTAATTGTTGCATAATTTGTAATTTTTAGCTTCCAAGGAGTAGGTTTAGGAATTAGTCAGATGTAATGCTTTCTATTCAATGGGGAACATGAATAAGTTTTCTATATTTCCAGAAGCTTTGAAGTTTGTATGAGATTTTTTGTGATACAACCTTCTCTGAGGTATGATGCCAAGGTGTAATGCCTAGAAGTTTATTCTTTTTTCCTTTTTGTTCATAGATTCTCAGCAACTTAAAATCTTGCGAATACAGTCTTTTTTCACCTATTAAATCTTAAAATCTAAACTTCAAAACCCGGAACTACCCATCCATCAAATAACCCCAAATACCCCATAAAAAGATAAAACCTAGTTCGCAGGTTATGTTCACAGTCCAGGAACAGCAACCCAGACCTTGGTTTTTTCCTTTTGTTTCATTCCCAAATCCTATTATTCATTTTCAGCAGAAACCCTGTAGTTCTTAATATTTTCCACCTTTTTGCCAAAAACCAAGCTGTCCAAGAACTGCCACACCTGACCCAGGAATTTAAAATCTTATTTGGCTTGTTCCCTTTGTCCTAAATCATATATGATTCAGTAATTCTCAATGTAGAATTGTGCCTAAGGTCCTTAATCTACATGCATTTATTCAAAATGAGATGTAAGTAAAAAAGTGGAGAGAGAGAGAGAGTTAGCTCTTAATCCCGTAATAGAAACTCCAAAATTTGCTTATTCATGTATTTCAGTCATATATCACAAGCTTCAAGCATATTCCATGTGCCTCTTGAATGTCTCAGGATTTGAAAGGTGGCCAAGGTCATTTAAGCCTCTAATGCTGTACCTTGAGGCATTTGCCTTAGTCTGTCTTAGAGGCAAGCCTGAAAGATATTTCTTGCATGCCTTTATGACCATGTATCTGTTGCTTTAAAGTATTTGTTTTGGACATATGTCATGCTAGAATGATTTGAGATATGGCTCTTTTGCTGAATGAATGTCTCAGGTTGCAAAATTTTTTGATGCAACTATTGCAAAGGGATCTGATGTGAAGCTGGCTGCCAATTGGATAAAGAGTGATATTGCTGCCTACATGAAAAATGAAAAGTTGACCATAAATGAGATTAAGTTAATCCCCCAGGAGCTAGCTAAGTTGATTGCTTCAATAAAAGGTGGTATCATTAGTGGAAAGATAGGGAAAGAGGTAAGAGTTTGTCGCTGTACTAATGATTACTACATACTACATTTCAAATTTCATTTGAACTCTGATGTCCTAGTTGATCATCATATGCGCATCTGTCATTGGATCACGTTTGTAAATGTTTGTCCTAGTTTTTTTGTTTTTTGTTTTTTGGGTCTTGTCAATTCACTTTATTTGTAAATATCTCATCAGTTAAAAGATTTTCTTCTTTTTTCTTCTTCTACTCCCCCTTCCTCCCTTTTATAATGTTATTGGATCATAAGAGCCTCTCTAATCTAACATATAAGTTGGTAAAATATCAAATAACACTAGCCTAGATTAGCCTTGTAATAGCACGTGGCTTGAGGGAATTGTAAGGATCACAAAGGAGCAAGATTTTAAGATTTTTTTTATTGGTAAGCTATACAAGCATTGAACCATGACCTCATCCTCCTACTTTTTTCTTACAAGGGGAGGAGGTGTCATTTGAGCTAGAGTTCCTTGTTGGCAATGTTTTAAGATATGGTAGCTGCAAAATATGGGGGATAAGTTTTAAAACTATAATATCATTGGGACCTTATGATAGTTTAGCTATGAGACAGCTCAATTGGTGTCTGGGGGACTGAGGTTTCTGCAGGTATAGATTTTGTGGTTGTGCTTTGTGGGGGCATGGGGCTGTGTTAGCCTGTCTAAGTGAATGGAAAAGGAAGCAAGACCTTATTATAGTTTTGCTATAATCCTATCCTAGTCTTGTTTGGACACGTTTTACCATTCTGTTTTCTTTATGAATAAGTATTAGTACTTATCAAAAAAAAAAATATTCTTACCATATAATTTATAATTTGCAGATATTGTTTGAACTACTAGCCTAAGGTGGAACCATTAAGGGACTAATAAAAGAAAAGGAATTGGTTCAGGTAAGTTACTTATAGTAACTTGTACAGATATTTCTGCTGTTTTACGTCAAAAAAAAAGTATAGATACAATCCTTCTCAAATGATAAAAAGAAAACTTTTATTTCCCATACCCTTGCCATGAAATGCTCACACAAGATGTCTAAATTTGAAATACCTAGGATTGGCTGCTCAATTTCAAGGGTTACATGGTCTTGGACTAATGTAAGAGTGAGTATGCAGGAAGCAAGAACAACTAAATTTAGTGGATGCCCTTGTATCTGAGGACTTTAATGAAACAAAACCTTTTGAAGTAGGATTTGTCTATGGTATTGCTTATATTATGATGCAAGGAGCACCAAAATCTTTAAGATTTTATTTTTTTGAATTTGAAATTATTTTTGTTTTTGAATTTGGTTTTACTGTTGAGAGTTTAATAAGCATTTCAATGTCTTGGAGATATGGTATGAGCAAGAGAAGCTGAACGGTTTTTAAGCTTGTGTATAATTGAACTTTGAGTATGCTAGTTGACCTGATTTCAGCCTATTCAGGTTATGTTAAGGTGATATGAGCTAAAACTTGAACTTCTTTACGGGTCTAACTGAGGTTGGTTAGTGGCCTTATTTGATCATCACTTTTATGTTAATTCAATATTAATTCTAGTAAACTCCCCTCCGTCCTCCCCCAAAAAAAAGCACCAAAAAAGAAAAAGAAACTTGCTTTTGAAGCTATTGTGTCCTATAGTATTGTTGATTGACTGTATGAATTTTCATCATTTCTTACTGACTCCTTGGCAAAAGATCTTGAGGAGTTGTTATTGCAACTTCATTGGATCATCAACTGATGTTAAAGCGTACAGCTGTCAAGTTTTGTCTTGTTAGGCAATCAACCTGATATATGAAAGTGAGTCGCATGTTGGTGAAAAAGCCCGAGCAAGTGTTTCCCTAATTTGGGACTAGTTTCATTAAGTGATGTTCTATGAGAGAGATGGTTTACACTGCCAATCAAATGGTTGCAATTATTTGAATGATAATGACGATATAGTAATATGGTGTAGTAGACATTGTGCAAAGAATCCTCTCATTGTTTTGAAAATAACAGATAGCAGATCCAGTGGAGATTGAGAAAATGGTAGATAGAGTGCTTTGAGAGAACCCAAAGCAGCTGGAGCAATATCGTGGGGGCAAAACTAAGCTACGAGGTTATTTTGCTGGTCAGGTAAAAAATTTGCTGGTCTTAATATGAAACTTGTTATCTATTTTATCCTGGTTAATTTGTTAATATTTTTCCTATATACCAAGATTATTCTGCATTTTTGGGGATGTGCAGGTAATGAAATTGTCAAAAGGTAAAGCAAATCCTGGGCTTCTAAACAAGATACCTTTGGAGAAATTAAATGCCAAAAGCTGATGCTTTTGTTGGTGGGTATCTGTCTCCATATATATCCTATCACAAGAAAATGAAAAATGCATGCAACTTTGTTACTCATGGCATAACTCTTGCCAGCTTCCATCATTGAAAGTTGTCTCTCCTTGGGTTGGTCTAGCCTACATAGTGCACTTACTTGAGGCAAATTGGTGTTGTCCCAGTGATGTGATTTTGCTGACAATGGCACCCCAATGAACTTTACAGATGAATTTTATATCCTCTTTACTGATGGTAGAAGCATATTTTAACTCTAACCAGCTTGTTCGAGCTTTACTTCTGAACTCATAATACTTCCCAGCAACTTGCAGTTTTTACCTGTTCTGCAAGAAACATGGAGCGGAATTGCATGGAAGAGACTGGGGGCATGCTTCTCACTTATACATTATTTTGTCACTTGATTGGCTTTCCATAGTAGGATAGATTCATTGTGAATTGTAAGCGCATTTTGTGTTAGTATTTATATGTATCTTGTAGTAAGTCAAGCACACTGTTTTTGACCAAAAACATTTCTTTCTCTTGATGATTATAATTTAGTGGAAAGGGTTACCATGTTATTGTTACTCTGACCATTTGCAATCTTTCAACATATTTTCTTGATTGTTTCAGTTTTCATTTTGAATTATAATTGGCTGGCTGTGGCCAAGTAAATACTAGTTGAGGTTTATTGATAATCTTGCCAGTTGTCAGGTTATGGTTCCGCTTGTTGTTCACTGAGTTTTTTTCTTAGCTTGTCTGTCCAATTCATTTCTGGATTATCAATTACTTAACAAGTTAATTCAGGAGAAAAAGTGATCTATAGTAATATAATAATAGTATTAATGAAAGAAGAGAAGAAGCTCTTTTGGTTTATCTAAAATTTGGTAGTCCTAAATAATGATTTCCTCATAATGCAACGGAGACTAATTATGATAACAGTATGGAGCAATCTAATTCTAATTCAATTGCAAGGATAAGAAATTCTAATTCAAAAAATTTAATTAAAAAAAGTTCCTACTAGTACAGTGTCAATGGGTTCCTAAATTACCCGGCATTTTACTGGTACTAAAGCCAATGATATAAATCTTGAATTAATTATAAATTTTTTTCACTGTACTTTGTTGCTGAGTAACTATTATAGTGTGTCCTTATATTCTTTGGGAGCTGAGGGTGGTGCTCTATGTGGGAGGACAATGTTCCTGCAAAATTCAAAAGTCGAGGACAGGAAGTAAGGATAGTACTACCCTAATAATACAACTAGGCTGTGTAAATGGTTAGAGGATGGATATTTCTATTTGGGCCATTGTTAAATAGGCCCAAAAATCCTGGAATTGTCCAAGTTGGAATAAGTAATGCTGTAATGGGTTTCAAAACTTAAAAATAAATAGGGTAAAATATTATTTTAGTCCCTCAATTTTACCAAAAGTTTGTTTTTTATCCCTAAATTTTAAGAAGTTCATTTTTAGTCCTTAAACTATTGAAAAGTTCATCTTTTGTCCTTAAACAATTGAAAGTGTTTTATTTATGTCCTTAAACTTTACTAAAAGTTTATTTTTCATCCCTAAACTATTGAAAAAAATTTCTTTTTTCATCCCCATTTTTGTTTCTAGAAAAACTCTTTACAAAGTTTAGGAATGAAAAAAAAATTATTTAAAATTTAGAGACCAAAATAGTATTTTACCCAAATAAATAAACAATGTTTCTAAGATATCATGATTCAAATCTTCCTATCTTCAACTATTGAATTATAAAAAAAATATTAATAATAATTATTTGTTGTCCTTACAAATTTGGGGGGTGATTTCATTTTGGTACTCACAAATTCAATTGCGTCAATTTTCATCTTGATTTTTTTTCTACATTGTCAATGTTGTCTTTATAAATTAGGCGTAAATACACTTTTAGTCCTTACATTTTGACTTTTTTCTACTTTAGTCCCTACATTTTAATTTTATCACTTTTAGTCCCTAAATCAATTAACGCGTTTCATTTTTGTCATTTCCGTTAACCAACCAACGGAAATTGCTTAGGTGGCAAACTGATGCTGACGTGGCCAATTAAAAAAAAAAAAAATTTATTAGCATTAAAAAAATGTCATGTCAGCTTCTAAATATAAAAAAATTTATTAATCAATTTTAACGAAATTAAAAATGAAAAAACAAAATTAAAAACAATAAAATACATCAATTCAGATCTAATTCATTTTGAACAAGAACACAATCACATATTTAAGCATCAACACAAGAACATAAAACACAAACCCAAAACCAAACACAAAAAACACAAACTCAAATTTAAACATTAACACATGATCACAAATACAAAGAACACAATAATATACATAAATCTCCCAGCCAACCCATAGCAAATAAACCCAAATACTCCAATAGAACCCAAATCTCAAAACTCCAAAAAACTCAATAAAACACAATAACAAACACAAATCGGGAAGATATTTGGGCACTTTCATCACCGAACTGTTGTGGGCAATTTTGCTTTGACCGGTGTTGATCAAGAGCACCTAAGGTCGGTTTTCCAGCATATATTGTGGCCGTTTTTGTCAAAATTTTTGTCGGTACTCCTATCTTCGATAGGAAAAAGAGAAAACCAGTTGCAAAAATTGAAACAAACAAAGATCTTAGCATTATGAACCAAATCGAAGCCAACACAAACCAAATCTAGGTTCAAAATCATTAGATCTGAGTTCGAATTGAAGCCAACTCAAAGCAGATCTGGGCAAATCTAGGTTCGAAGGCTTTAGATCTGGGTTCAACTTGTAACCTGAAACCCTTTCCCTTTTCTTTGTTTCTTTCCTCTGATAGTATCTCTTTGTCTCACATACACACATACATTCTATGATTCTCTGCTTCACACACACATACTTACATGTTTTACAAAGCCTCACAACACTGAGCACACAAACACATAAATCAAGCTCTTACCCTGAGTTATGCACACACTTGTTCACACGCCACCACGTGTAGGTCCACGTGCCACCATTGTCTCAGTTCTTGGCAGATCCGTGAGACCTTTCACCTTTACATCCACCTTTTGTGGTTCATGCGCCGTTCAAGGCGCTTTTAGCTTGTTGATCGGAGAGTGGTTTCTGTGGTTTGAGAGTAGAGAGACTCGGTGAGACATGGCTCGGGTTTAGAAGAGAGCTGGGCTTTGGTCACAGTTTCAGAGTGTGATAACAGGTAGAGAGATCGAGAAGCTACTTTCGTGGTGGCTTTAGATCTGGGTTCAATCAATAAGGTGGTGGGTTTTCTATTGAGTTTTTTGGAGTTTTTAGATTTGGGTTCTATTGGAGTATTTGGGTTTATTTGCTATGGGTTGGCTGGGAGATTTATGTATGTTATTGTGTTATTTGTGTTTGTGATCATGTGTTAACGTTTAAATTTGAGTTTGTGTTTGGTTCTGGGTTTGTGTTTTATGTTTTTGTGGTGATGTTTAAATATGTGATTGTGTTCTTGTGTGTTCTTGTTCAAAATGAATTAGATTTGAATTGATGTATTTTATTGTTTTTAATTTTGTTTTTTAATTTTTAATTTCATTGAAATTGATTAATAAAATTTTTTATATTTAAAAGCTGACATGGCATTTTTTTAATGCTAATTAAAAATTTTTATTATTTTTTAATTGGCCACGTCAGCATCAGTTTGTAACCTAAGCAATTTCCATTGGTGGGCTAACGGAAAGAACCAAAATGGAACGTGTTAATTGATTTAGGGACTAAAAATAGTAAAATTAAAATGTAGAGACTAAAATAGAAAAAAGCTAAAATGTAGGGACTAAAAGTGCATTTACGCCTATAAATTATTGTCATTTCATTATCGAAAAATGCTAATATGTCTAACGGATTGTTTACATTTTACAAGTTATGCGCATGCTAAAACTCAGCCTTCAAGAAGATTAAGGGTACAATTAATTTGTAATATGGGTTAAAAACAATCTATAAGGGGAGATTTGAACAAGAACAAAAGTTTATGTAAAAAGCCACGTAAAAGGGCTATCTTTCTATATTTCTTAATAAAGATTACAAGTCTTTCTCTAGAACAAACTCTAAATTATGCCTATCCAGATAATCTCTATTTCTTTCTCTCTTTTTCTCTCTCCAAAATCTATCCTCCTCACTTTCTGCCCTCCTCCTCCCTTATATTTGTTCTGCCTCCTTCTCCGGTATGTGTTGTCCCTATATAGCTGGACTACTTTATGTCCCATCAGTCTCTCATTTCATTATTTTTCATGATGCAGGGAGACTCTTTTGGGGCTTTTTGCATTGTTCAGGCCTGTCATTCAGTAATAAATGCGACTGTATCAGGCAGGTAAGCTTCATTAATGTAGAGGTGACTGTAGAACCACCAGGAAGTTTCAGAAAGCTTCCTCGGACAATTTTACATGTTCCAGAATTTCTTATTTACTCCTCAGACGATGTTTCATCTTGTCCTGCTCGGTAGAAACTTACCCTCAGATGTGATCTCAGATGAGACTATGGGTGACATGTCAGTTGAACTGAGAACTAAGCTGTGACTTCAACTTTATCATTGGGGCTTGCTCTTTGGGCTTGTGTTGGGCTTTGTTTTCATATAAAGCCCACGTAGACCAGGGCTATTCGGGCCTTAAATGAAACCGTCCCCCTACAAGTTACATTATTATAATAAAAAATAACTAGTATAAGATGGTCATTTCAGCTACATAGGGAATTTATGTCATATAATATGTTGCCATTTCTATTCTTTTCTTTTCTTTTTTCCTCTCTTTTCTTTACTTTACAATCTAAGGGTTTTTTTTTTTTTTTTTTTTTTTTTGGGTAGCCAAGAAGAAAATAAAAACAAAAGCTTCATCAAATAACAATCATTCACTTCATTCTATAATGATAATAATAATAATAACAATCATTCACTTTATGGTTTTTGTAAGCGCTCTAAAAATAAAGACCCAAGTCTGCTTAGAACAACATTGCCTAGTTCCTCAAATTCGAGCCCATCAATAGAATTTCTCTAGAGAGTGGGCAAACAATTCAAGTGCAACTCTAATCTGAATTCAAATCAAAGACTGAAGAGTCTGGAATGACAGAAAGGATTAATACAAGTATATGATAAGAAAAATAGCTCTCCTCGAGCGGATCTAAGGATTAGTCTCTTGTATATAAGGTCTGAGTTTTACACCCAATAATGCACTGTATACTTTCTCTTTTTTCTAATTTCTCCACAAGAAAAAGGTCCCCCCCCCCCCTTCTAGGAGACTCCTCTCCTTTTATACCCCTCTTCTTCATATCCTAGTCCTCCATCTATATGCCTCCAAGCGTTTCTAAGGACACTTGTCCCATCAACACTCTGTTGAAGGTGGTGGAAAGGGTTACTAGTTGTGAAGATTTTGTTCAGGAGTCATTTCCTCATTAAATGCAGCTGTTAAGGTTGTTCCAGAACATTTAATGCGAAGGGGGAAGGTAAACTTCTCCAGGAAGCTTCCTCCCACTGTCACTGCCCCCCTCATGGTCCTTTCTCTTCCGCACGGGTTTACATGAAGCGCTACTCCGTATCCCCTCCCATGCTTGGGTCAGTGAAGTCCTCGAGACTAATACACTTCCACAAGCATGTTTGTGCGAAACATTTCATGTTTTAGTCCTCTTCGGTCCCCAAACTCCACAGTTTTATTTGACACTTTCTTTGAAACTTATATATTTTACTACATCCCTAAACTATATTATAAGATTTAAAATATAGTTTCCCAAAAATCCTTTCATGAACGCTACATAAATTACTTATCACCAAAAGTAAACGCTTTTTTGAATTCTATAAATAAGTTAAAGAGTCTTGTAACTCAACTGGCTGACACCTCATGATAGTTTTAATGGAAACATCCTAGATTCAAATTCCTTCATCACCAACTATTGAATTATAAAAAATAAAATAAAAATAATCATTTGTTGTCCTTACAAATATGGAAAGTGATTTCATTTTGGTACTCACGAAATTCAATTGCATCAATTTCATCATGATTTTTTTTTACACTGACAAAGTTGTCTTTGTAGTTTACTGTCGTTTCATAACTTTCATTGACCAAAAATGCTAATATCTCTTCTTCTTCTTCTTCTTCTTTTTTTTTTTTTTTTTTTTGAGAAGATGCTAATATCTCTAATTGATTAAATCACATTATTAGAATAAAAAATAACTAGTATAAAATGGTTATTTCAGTTACATATGGGCACGAAATTGACATGTCATATAATATGTTGCCTTTTCTCTTTGTTTTTTTATTTGTTTCCCCACTCTTTTCTTTTACTTTACAATCTAATTTCTTGGTAGCCAAACAGAAAAAAATAATAAAAATAAAAATTTAGTCAATCAAATAACAACCATTCACTTTATGATTTTATTTGTTACTTTCTTTGAAACCATGTATATTAATTTATTATGTCAAATGCCTTGTAACTGAATTAGCACCTTTCCATGCACAAAGTGCTCGGGGGTCAATAGGGAAAAATGGTTCAAGTTACGAGGTTAACAGTATGTTGTAATTATTTCTCAAAAAAAAAAAAAGTATATTAATTTATTACACCCTTAAATTATAATTGGGAAATGCTAACGAATACCCTTAGGGCATTGGTTAATAATCCATTTAAAGAAAACTTTTATGGGAAAATGAAATAAAACAATTAATATTTTGACAGTTTTTTTCATCTCTCATAAAAGTGGTGTCAAAACTTTCTTAAAATGGATTGTTAACGAATGCCCTAAGGACATTCGTTAGTATGACCTATTGTTAAGGTACTTTTTTTTTTACACCTAATTTTAAGTACCACTTATTTAATTTCAAACACACACATTCTATCCTATTTAAAGCCCAAGAATACTTATGCTTGGCAATATTTGAAAAGCCCATGATTCAAATCCATGACAAAACAATTTTATGGAATTCAAATCCATGATCAAAGCCCATGATTTAAACCAATGGCAATTTATTCAAAGCCCAATTTCTCATTGGCAACATCAAAACCCAATTCTTATTGGCAATATCAAAGCTCAATTCTCATTGGCAACATCAAAGTCCAATTCTCATTGGCAATATCGAAGCCCAGTTCTCGCTGGAAATATTTAAAGCCCAATTCTCATTGGCAACATCAAAGCCTAATTCTTATTGGCAATATTTAAAGCTCAATCCTCATTGGCAACATCAAAACCCAATTCTCATTGGCAATATCAAAGCCCAATTTTCATTGGCACTATTTTGTCAAAAAAGAGCCCAAAATTATCAATACTTGGCAAAGAAAAAATATCATGGTAAAATATCACCATGGCAAAAACCATGGCAATTGTCTTATAAACCAAAAAAAAAAAAAAAACTCATTGGGAGTTATCTTGAAAATTATGTTCTTATATTATAAACCCATGAAATACATGGACATCATTTGCATTGTGACATCTATAATATACGCCTTCGACACTCGTGGTAAACATTCAAACCCACAAGCTCATCATTTAAGTTATGATGCGATTATTAGAAACCATGAACATTATTGCAAACATGGAATTCATCAAAGTAATATTATTTACAAAAGTATTTTGAAACTTGTCCTATTGTTTCAAATATTACAACTAATTGCTCAAAGGCCCATTGCAAGTATCTATGAAAAACCCAAAAAAAAGAAGTATATTTACTAATAAAAGTCCATGAGGAATGAAAGCCCATGGCAACATGTGCACACAACCCAGCCCATGTGAGCAAGCCAAAGCAAAAAACACTAGCAGGAGGCAAAGGAGAACAGCCCTTGTTCATTCCTAACCAAAAAAAGAGTAACTAGGGACTCATACAAGGGAACCAAGCCTTTGAGAATGGACTAAGGGCTGGTCCATCAGTTTTCTGCCACTCTCTGCCTGATGTGAACAGTGCCCAAGGCTTGTCATATCAACTGAAGTCAAAAAGATGAAGGGGCTCCATCATCTTCCTTAAAGCTGCACCTCCAGTAGAAGGGAAGCTGAAACAAAATTATCCAAACTTCAACAAAATGATGCTATAAATGTTAAAAATGTTCTAAACATAATTCATGTACCAAGCCCATGAATCCTAAAGGGGAAAAATTGGGAACATGTGGTTTGGAAGGCATAAAAGGATCTCCAGCGGAACCCCCAGAAGTAGACTAGAACTTGACACCTGGCTTGGGGTGTTAAATCTTACTTCTCAAGGGTCCGAATCTCAGTTGCAGCATTAGGATTCGCTCTTGATACACACCCCAATCACAATAATTAAGCTCAGCCCCAAATCCTAGCATTTAAAGCAAAACGCTCTAAAATCCCATCATTACCTAAAAAGGCAAGGCAGCCCCTGAAATGGATTTTCCTACTTCTGAGCAAAAATCACTGGGAAGCTTGATTCTGATTCATCACCCCTGAGTGGTCATACGTTTTTTGGATTTTTGTCAATAAATGCTTCTCTAAAAAAACTCCATTATAAAAAGCACAAGCAAGCTAACCAAAAACCAACCTGGCTACCCCTCTCAGAGACTTTGAAATTCATTGGTCATTCTTTTTGCTGGTGGTTCAGTTCTCTTTTAGCTCACCACCCATCATCTTAAAGCCCAGACTCATCTAATCTCAAACCTTCTTCTCCTCCCTTTACACTATCACAGCTCATAAGTGTCCTCCAGCTAGCCACAAACAGCCCATTACCCATAAAAGGCTTCGGTCTCAGCATCAACCCCATCTCCCTCACTCAGAAGTAGCCCACGTTCATCTTATTCATGCCTTGTAAATTTACACTCACTAAAATCTTAGCCCATTAAAATCTTAGCTTGATACTTGCTGCACTGAGCTGGGGATCTCTCTCTCCCTTCACACCATGCCAATTAATCCTCCATTTTTTCTTCCAAGGGAACCATTAATTTTTACTTTTTACTTTACCGTTGAAGGATATGATGTATTTGTAACAATTGAACTCTTCCCTCACCTTGATGTAATGACGGCTGAAAGCACAATAAATCCCTCTTGAATGAGACACGTAAGGACCTAAAATTTGCTTAAATTTATCTAATTATTAATGGCTGGACCGTGTAATTCCATCTTTACCATTGGACAATTCATCTTTTGGACTTAAGTGTAACTTCACCCTTATCGCTGGAGAACTTATTTCCCTTGAACTATCAAAACAAAACCACTAATGTATTAACTAAGTATTGTAAAGTATTTTTCATTGGGCTTTTGTTGCTGTTTTGTTAAGTGCAGCCTTTGTTTTTCTTGCTTGGATAGGCTTGTCATCACACCGAAAGCCTTTGGGTGTTATCTCAAGAGCCCAAAGTCAAGTTTCGACTTGGTTTCCCAACATCTTATTCAGAGGCACAAGTTTCTCCCTCAACACCCATTATAATTTTACGAAATCTTTTCATTAACGCTACATAAATTACTTGTCACCAAAATTAAATGCCTTTTCAAACTCTTTAAAAAAGGATGAATTTGAAAGTAGGGGTGTCAATTCGGGTTAGCGTGTCGGGTTTGTGTCGTGTCGAGGTAGGGGTATTCGACTAAATGGCTCAACCCTAACCCGACCCATTTAATAATCGTGTCATGATCCTTCAATCCTAACCTGACCTGTTAATAAGGTGGGTTGACCTGACCCAACCCATCTAACACGCTTAATAAACGAGTCGTATTGGGTTGACACGAATGTAACACAACCCATTTCAACCTGCATAATATTAAATATAACATCTATCTAGAAATAATTTTTTTTACATCGATCCCAAAAAGCAGTGCATACACTTCAAGTCTTCAAGCCACGTTCAAAATAATATAGTTCAACAAAAATATAACATTCATCTAGAGTTTGAGAATTGGCATGAGAAGAGTAGTATGGCTGAAATTAAAAAGAAAAAGAAAAAAAAAAGAAAAAAAAAAGATATTTATAAGAAGGTTTAGAGGTTTAGGGTTTGTAGGGTTTAGAGATCTAGGGTTTGTAAAGTTTCAATTTCCAATTATATCGCTTGTAAATTTTTGGATTTACTCACTTTTCTTTTTAAATTTAAAATATATGTTGGATATAAAAGTTATTTGACAAATCTAAAATAAAATAAATATTTATTTGTTATACGAGTTAAACGGGTTGTGTTAATTGGGTCATTTCTGGTTAACACAAATAAATTGGTGTGTCAAACGTGTCTATTGCGGGTTACGCGGGTTGACCCGCTTATGACACGTTTCTTATCGTGTCGTTTTCGGGTCGACCCGTTTATGACCCAAACCCATTAAGGTCCAACCCTAACCCGAAAAAACCTGTGTCGGGTTCGCGGGTTGGGTCGAACATTGACACCCCTATTTGAAAGTGGTATGAGCGTTTCTGCTCTCATGTTGCTGTTTTTTAGTTAAATGAATTCCCCTGTTTACCAAAAAAAAAATGGTACACGCGTGTTTGACAGCGAAAACTCATATAATAGTTTGTTGTTGTGACAACAAAAGCATTGATGCTAGTTTGTTGCGTGAAAGGGCACTCTCATACAAAAGGCAATAAAAGAACTATTTTTGTTGGTTGGTAAATAGAATAAAAGAACCTTTATATATCTATTTACATATGACCTACCTTAACATTGAAATGAATCGTTAAATTATCTTCGACTTTTCAAAGTGGGTCAAACTTTTAACTAGAGATATAATTAATTGATTATAACTTAAAAGGATCATGAAAATGAGTAACACAACTAATTTTTTCCAAAGGCCTGACTTGGTCCACTCTAAAGTGAGATTATCAAAAATCAAAATACTACATTTTTTTTTTTAGAATCAAAATACTACATATTTAAATCTTTCTAATTGCAAAATATATCTATAACTTGTCAAAAACAACACCTTATACATTAGTATATGTTTCCTAAAAAAATTATTGGTTGATTAAACTTTTATTTTATTTATTAAAGAATGAAAAATAAATTATTAATTAGCCAAATGCATTAGTTTCAATTTAAAATTCAAGGGAGTGAGGAAAAACGTAATTAAATAAGAAAAGAAATACATGTCTTTTCAAAAAAAAAAAAAATGAAAGAAAAAAAAAATACATGTCAAATAGGAGAGTTTTAGAGCTGAGAGCTGCTTCTAGAAATATTTAATACTTTAAAGTAAAAGGCCATTTCATTTCCATTGTACATGATTGAAACTTGAAAGACATGCATACGATTTGCCTTTTCATACATTAAGTTGCCCACAAGAGCTTGTTTTTGGGTATCATCATTTGAACAATAAAGAATTTAGGCTCCCTCAATCATTTCCTGATAAAACCGTGGGGCAAGAAATCTGTTGAATGACTTTGATCATTGTCTTTTTTATTTTTTCACTTAAAGGGGAGGCAATGGCTTAAAAAAGTTTGGTTACCATTTTATAAAAAAAGGAAAAAATTAAAGATATCCCCCTCTCCACCGGTCCACCCATATTAGATTTAAGCCCAAATAAGACAAAATCATCATATTTGCTTAAGTTTTAGAACTTTGAAACATAAGCAACTTGTTTATATTGGTGTTAGTTGGTGTCTTAAAGATCAATCTATCTATCTATGTCCAAAACAACTTTCACTTTGCATGGCTAATTAGCTGAGCAACCGGTGAACCAAGTGGCCCCCATCATATATTTGACTATTTGAATTGTGTGGCGCCCTTATGATATTAATCATAGTTTAATCTTGCTGATTAATTTAAGCCAATGAGATCAGCAATGGTACAAAAAGCTTTTAGAAGGTCATATTGACAAAGAAAATTTATTAAATTTTGATTATAAGAATCAGAATCTATCAAGAAAAAAAGTACATGGTGGCGCCAATTGCATTTAAATTATAATAATTGGTTTTGATTTGGTAGAATTGAATGTTTGAGAATGATTAGCTTAGGCACTTCCAACTTCCAATTGTTCTAAGGTTATTTATGAGGGAAGGAGCCAAGAGTGTTAGAAAAGGAAGATTTGTAATTATCATAAAGGCTTCCATTGCCCAACTTTGGAAAACAATTGGAACCAACATCAAGGACAATGGGTCAAGTCTTTGGGGCCAACTTTGCAGGATCTTGAATAGTTCTATATCACAGTTCAAAATTTGATTTTTCTTTCTGGTCGTAAACTAATAATAAAGGGGCCCTAATAAAGAGTCATAGACTCATAACCTACCCTCGATGTTATATTTTCATCCATGCACATTTTAACCTTCGGAGTTATTGCATCATGTCAGTTTGTTCCACCAAATATAAAGTAATAAATAAAATGAATTTTCTAGTTCATAAAAATATGCATTAAATAATAATAATAATAATAATAATAATAATAATAATATATCTTGCACCAATGTGTACACCTTAAAATAAAGAAAATTGGAAGATGGTATATTATCCTGTTTATTTACTTCAAATATTGTATGAAACATTATTTATATTTATATGCTTTAGTTTTACAAGATTGAGTGTGATCACTGATCAAGTTGAGACACAGGCATTTGTCGTTCTCTTAATTATCAACTAATATAATAAACTTTTGGTCATTCTATCGCTAGGATATTCTAGCAATCTAGCCTGTCAATCCCTAGTGCTAGCTATCTTACTAATCGACATTTTAAGTACTATGATATATAGTATTATATAACTAGATATATGATATTAGTATTTGTAAATTAAGAACCGAAGTTGAGAGAAAAACACAAAGAAGAATAAATCTATCTAGTGAACTAATGCATATTTCTCAATTAAGGGGAAGAAAAAGCGTCCTTTATAGGCAGTATAAACTAGTAAGTTATACTTTTTTCAACCAAATAAAAAACTAGTATAAGTTATACAAAATAAATTAGTATAAAAATATGAAATTCATATAGTGATAATTTTCAAATAAGTGGATTTCTAATTTCTATTAGCTCAATTACATTTACACAAAAAATAAATTCATTGGTGTGTTGTCCAATGATAAAATATATATATATATATATCTTAAAATAAATATCATATATATGTTTAAAATCCTTCGGTATATAATAAAACAAATCTCAAAATAAAAAACGATCAAAGTGTAAAAATTTTATAGTGACCTTTGGCTTTTCAATTAATGAATAAAATTGATCATATATATCACTGTTTTTATTAATATATTTATATAGCTCGGTAAATTAGAATTAGAAAGCATCTACCTTTGAGTTAGAGGCTCACCTAACTTCTTCTGAAAAACAAAAGGTCACCAACATAAAAGGGGGTCACTTTTAAGTTTAACTAAACAAATTTAGTATCGATTGAAAATCAAAATTCATGACAAGACTCAACTCCACCTTCTGATCAACTTAAAAACTCATTCATCCAAAAGAAAGGAAAAGTTAAAACGAAGTAATTTCTTCTTAAAGCTAAAAGCCTAAAATTGAAGTTGTTTGCATTATTTTCATTGACACGCACAAAACAACCACACCCAAAAAAAAATCGATTTTTATTAGTAAGTAAAGGAATAATAAATAAAAAAATCAACATCCCATTTGAAGTACCCTAGTTAGCTAGGTATACAAATCACAAATGCCAACTCTTAAGACACCCAATTTGTATAGTTTGATCTTCATCAATACATTGCTTCATGATTTAGCAAGAAGTGTCACTCCACGGATATATGCAACGCCATAAATGAATTAATTAAGTAATATACGAATAATTCTTAGGTACTCTCAGAGTATGGAGAATTGTACTTCATTCTCTCACATTTATAGTGGAGTTTACTCATTAAATTCATTGTAGAGTCTACCATGTATATGAGAGGTATAAGCACTATTTTTCCGTACTCCAAAAGTACCTAAGAATTTTTCTTATTACATGCTTGCAGTAGTCAACTCAAAGTTAGCTGTTTCTGTCTCTCTCTCTCTCGTCTGTGTGGTTGACTAGTACTGAGTATAGTGAGAGTATAGTAAACGAAGTTGCAATGGCATTAAAGAGGATCACATGAATGGGGTGTACGTGCAACGCAAAATTGCAAATGTTGATTCCCCTCGTGCACTGTGTTCATCATCAATTAAATTATTAATTATGAACAAAAAGGCACGTACGAAAGACAGTGGAAACTCCTCCTTCGCATCACGTGCAGAGTCATACCTCCCCCTAAGTCACTAGTCAACCGACAACCCATGTCCATGAAAGACTGAGAGTGAGAGTATGATCAGATGAGACAATTGATAAGAGCTTCACGTTTTTGGAAATTGATAATAAAAGATTCTACCTCATTACTAGGATCAGACAATTTTTGCACTCACTCCATCAATGCTCAAATCTTGATCCACAATATACTGCTGGAACTTTGGGAATTAAACACAACTCTGAAAAATTCAAGTCCAAACCAAAAAAACTGATATTGAAATTCATTTTTAGACATTTTTAGACTAATTTGGTCAAATAGTATAATTTTAGAAAAAATTTAGAAAAAACATATCTAATCAAACTTATTTAGTTGTATAACACTTTTTTAGAATTCAAGTTTGTCAAATTTAAGTTTCACAGGAAGCTCGATTTTGTCAAAATCGAGTTCCAAACATTATGAGCTTGTGTAGCAATATGATCAAACATAATGCTTGAAACTCGAGTTTCACTTGGAACTCAAGTTTGACAAACTTAAACTCCAAAAAAGTGCTACACAACTAAATAAGTTTGATCGAATGCATTTCTCATACATTTTTTCTTAAAATTATGCTATTTGACTCCAAAAAAAAAGCCCAATTTTTACTACTAGTATGGTGTACTTACTCACTCCCAAATCTCCCAATTGCCACTTTATAGTATTATATATGTACTTACTTATATGGGCACACATATTTTAGTAAATCTTTTTATGGGAAAATAAAAACGTGATTGACTTTTTTGACAATTTTTTTAATTTTTCATAAATTTTTTTCTAAAATATATAATTAATATACTCTAAAGACACGTTAACCCGACCCTACTTATTTAAGTTCTATTAAACTTATTTGTGTTCAACTTCAACAATTAAGTATTTAAGTACAAGCATATCTAATGGCATGCAGTCTCACTGAAAAAGTTACCAAAATAAAAACTATTCAGTATTTTTTTGTGTCACCAGACTCACCACTGACATAGTCCATGACTCCATGGCAATACCGGGCATGCATGCCACGCCGCCCACGCGAGGACTTGGTTTTGCTGAGTTTATAAAAAGAGATGTGCGTTAAGTTATCATCTTCATTTTTTATTATAATTTAACTTAACTGCCAGGTTTTGTAACTGTCATCAATTTCTAGGATATAGTAGTTGGATTCATTAGTAGAAGCATCTAAAAGCAAATATTATATCATACTCAAAATTATTAAACTATATTATTGAGACAGATATAATTAAAAGGGTTGGAGATCTGATAAACAACATACATGTCTCCTCCCAGTATCGACAGGCACGTCAGTGTTGCTGTCTCCAATAAAACAATAAACATAACGTGTCTGCTGTGTTTCATGCCTTTCATACTTCTTATTGACCTTATGTAAACTTAGTAAGTAGTCACACTTTATGCCGTGTTTCATGCCTTTCATACTTCATGTAAACTTAGGAAGTAGTCACACTTTATTTAGGGTGTTATGTTTCTGTTATACTGGCTATTTTATGTTATAATTTTTAAGAAATTGTTTGTGTTATTATGTCGTATTTGTGTTCATAGTCCATACCTATGTTCATGTCTGTACTTCCTAGATGCTAAGTACTCCATGCAGGTATTATATCGACCAATTCAGCCTATATATATATATATATATATAGTATAAATTCTATTTATATCAAATTATATTAATTATAAAATAAAAAAAGTTTCTAAACAGAGTTTACTGTAACAATACACAGTCTACAGTCTACACTAGCATTATCATCCACGTGCGTGAGTATGGACTATGGTCCCTTATTGGAAAATGCATTCCCCTCATCCCAAATTACTTATTATCATCGTGGGACCTGATTTTATTTTTATACAATCCCACCGCTAGCCATTGCCGTTGTGAACTTGCGGCAATAACTTGGCTTGAATTCAGTGCTACAATATTTTTTTGTGTATTAAACCCATTTAGATAATGACATATATCACTATATCACAATTGAGAACTTGCAGCGAGGTACAGTTGGTTTGAATCCAGTGTGACAATGGGATAATGTACAAGTAGTCCTGTGTTGGAAGATCTTGTGAGATCCTAGATGGTGAGTAAATTTGGTGCATCCAGCTGAACCGGCCGGGATGTTCAATAATATATGTACGTACCATTATCTCTGGCCTCAGCAGCGTCCTCTCTTAGACACGAAACCAGAGCGGATAGATGTATGGTGTATCAAATATTTTTGGAAAATTTTGGTGACATAATTTTGTGCACAACTCACCTATGTGACGAGTTGTGATTGGTAGAGGGTGACACACCCAGAACCACTTAATATTTTTCCGCTGAATATATATGGGTCCCAATCTGTAGGATGGATACATAAATTAATGGTGATTGGCCCCATTAATTTATATAACTCAAAATTGATAACTCAAAACTCCAATTTCGTGGGCCCCACTGAGTTGTAATTTGTTTGGCGTTGTTTTCAGTCATGGTTTCTAAAACTTGTTTCTCAAAAATTTGAGACATGGGAATGAAAACTGAGAACAGGTTTCATGGTGTTTTCAGTTTTCAAAAATTGGGTTTGATGGCATTTTGGTTATTATTTCATCTATGTGGGACCTAGTGGCAGTGTATAGATACAACCAACACAATAACAAGTTCAACTAACAGCACCTATAACCAAAAAAGACAAAAGCTATTGCAGGCTGTGGCTGTGGGCTCCACCAAAAGTGAAAAAATTGGGAATTAAGATGTGGGGCACGGATTTGAGATATTAGAGCCAAACAACTTTTTTCAGTTTTGGGTTTTGAGTGAGATAGAATTTTCAGAATGAGAGTTATGTTTCTGAGTCACATGTTTTGAGTTCAGAGTTTTAAGTTTTGAGATTCTTTCAATCCAAACACTCTCTTAATATTTTTCCGCTAAATATATATGGATCCCAATCTGTAGGATGGATACATAAATGAATGGTGATTGGCCAGATATTCTTCCTCTTCTTCAAAAGGGTCCCTAGCCTATAGAGTCGTAAATAGGTGACACGAGTCATTACAGTACCACTACATTGGCATTTAATATGAGGAAATCCACTTCTACACGATAAGCTGATCAACCCACCAGACTTTTTTTTTTTTGGGTTAAAAACTCACCAGACTTTGACCCGGCCACATATATATATTCACGACACATATATATATTAACGACCATTTCACTTGTCGTAGTGCTAATTTGTGATTCGCACGTGAAAATTTTGTGCCAATACAGAATAGGACAAAATTTGGCTAATTATAGCTCTATTCAATATCTACATTTTTAAAAAATAAAAAATTAATAATTATATTGTCAATTAAATATTTAAATTTTCTAGTATAAAATTAAGTATAAAAATTAAATTTATAAATCGGTAATAAATAATATTTTATTAGTACAAAATTTGATATATATATCAAGAATATAAAGAACATATAAATTAAATGGTTATACTCTCAAAATATGTAATCATATTTAATTTTTTTAAGTAAGAATTATAATCGTTAGTTACAAACTAGAATAAACTCTACGGTGATACAATTTTTTGTTTTATTACAACTATTTTAAAGAAGTTGTGTTGATATGTTATTGCTTATAATAACTCTAGAGACACAACAAATTTCACAATTCTTGATGACATATTACTAATGGTAAGCAAAAAGTTGTGTTAGTGGTGAATGCCAAATAAAAATGAGTAAAAACTTGTCAATTTAATTATTACAAAAAAACGATGTAAAAGTTTTGAGCATGTAGCATTACTTTATGAGTCATGTTAATGGGTATCCTTAAAACAATTGTTAATAAACCTGTAGAGCAACAAATTATGCACTCAAGTCCAAAGCATGCAGGACCTGGGCCCAATAAGTCCGCTGCAATAAATTTGTAGAGAGTGGGTTAAAGAATTAGGTCCGAATGGTGAGGACTATGTTCAACCTATTCTTAAAAACGAACTAAAAAACTGATCAAATGCCCAAAGCATATCGAGATAATTTGGTATAAATAAGTTTTATTTAGGTCCGAGGAGACATCATGTTATGTAATTCACGTTCTAGTTCTTTTCTTCTTTTCTTTTATTTCGATCTTTTTCCTTTTGCCCAAAAAATAATTCCCCCCTACAATGGAGGGGGAGTTACACTATATAATCATCTTCTAATCATCATAACCTTACACTTGTCATTCATCTAAGGCGTCCCTTGATACTTGTCCCATCAGATTTTTTCTTTGGCTTCCCTGTGAGAGGTAATAGTCTTGGTAGCACTGTTCAGAGGTCTTCTCCACATAAATGCGGCCAGAAAAGTAGTTGCAGGGTATTCAATGCGGTGGTAGCAGCCTTTCTTCAGATATTTTGGGGATCTTTTCCTTCCCAGTAAGTTCACAGAGGTCATTTCTGTCATTGGGGATTCCAGGAGGATTACTTCAATCACTGGGATTCATCCTTGAACTGAACTCTTCTAATCTGAGGACTATACCCTCCTCGGACAGAATCGCCGTTTCCTATATGCGAATCTTTTGAAAGTAGAATGTTTAATAAATGCCACACTGTTCGGCCCATGAGTCTTCCTCGGATTAGGCTCACAGCCCAAGATGCGTGACTCTTGGTTATTTGTCCCCACAAAACCATTTTAAGAAAGTTTTGATACAACTTTTATGAAAAATATAGAGAGCCATCAAAACAATTAATTGCTTTTTTCTTTTGCCATAAAATTTTTCTAAAAATATCTTCTAAACCAATACTTTAGGGCATCTGTTAACTTTTTCCTTAATTGCTTTATTGCTTATAGTTCTGTATGAAAATGGATTAATGTAAAAATAGAGTCTTTAGGCTAAATATTCTTTTGCCATGAAATTTTTCTAAAAATATCTCCTAAACCAATACTTTAGAGCATCCGTTAACTTTTTCCTTAATTGCTTTATTACTTATAGTTCTGTATGAAAATGGATTAATGTAAAAATAGAGTCTTTAGGCTAAATATTGTGCAAATTAGAGTTTATTTGTAATATGGGTATTGCTCAAAGCTATTTAAGGAAATGAGAAAAGATGTAAATTTCAGCAATAATATTACCAAAATTGTGAGAAAAAGTAAGAGAGAGAAAAGAGAAATGATGTGACGAAAAGAGAAGAGAAAAAGTGATTTCGACAATGGTATTGCCGAAATATTTGTCCAATTTTTGTGCTGCCCAACTAAACTAACTGAAACAAGGAGAGAGAAAAAAAATTTAATTGTGGCAATGTCATTGCCGAAATAGGAGGAGAGAGGAGAGAGAAAAAATTTTAATCATGACAATCTCATTACCGAAATAGAGGAGAGAGGAGGAGGGAAAAAAAAGTTGAATTGTGGTAATTAAAGTGCCAAAATAGGAGGAGAGGGGAGAGATAAATAAAAAAATAAAGTAAAAAGTTGAATTGTGGCAATTCAAAATTTTTTTTTCTCTCCTTGTTTCGATCAAAGTTAGTTGGTAAAATTGGGCTGATATTTCAGCATTACCATTGCCGAAATCACTTTTTCTCTCTCATCCTTCCGTCACATCATTTCTCTCTCCTCTCTCTTACTTTTTCTCACAATTTTGACAATATTATTACCAAAATTCACATCTTTTCTCATTTTCTTAAATAACTTTGAACTTTGCCCATATCACAAATAAACTCCAATTTGCATAATATTTAACCAAAAGCCTCACTAAAAATAAATATTAAACCAATTACAATTTACTTTCTCAATAGAAACAGGCTGTGAAAACTAAAAAGAACGTGGTTGTAGTAATACTGTCATATGGAGTAGAATAATTTTATGCATTAGACCGATCGAGGACTCAGTCACACAGCGAAAGCATACGTTGACAGAGTGGAAATTTTGGTCAAAAAAGATTGACTGAAGTAAGCAGAAATTGTTGCTTCTCTAGTACTCGTATTGACTACGGAGTATCCAGGACTTGGTCGCTCGGACTAGCTCTCTTTTTTCTTTTATTTTTTGGATAAAAGATTAGAAGGCTCGGAGTCTAACTTTTTCTTTACGCAGATTGTTTTTCTTCTTTTCCCTTTAAGGGTAAGTATATGAAGTAAAAGTGAAAAAGGAAACAGAACCCCCTTGACAGTGTGAGAAACATTGATGACACTGTTTTACTATGGTGGGCAATGCATATACAATGTACGTAGGGGGTTGATTGAGTTAATAATGTCTCATGTTCGATTATATAGGTAAAAGCATTATTGCAATTCTCGAAGAAATCTCACACTCTGGCCTCTGAAGATAATATGCTTATCACAATGCAGAATGTCTGCATAGTATGTTTGTTGTTTTCTAGCTATTTTCTTTCCTGATCAAACAAAGAAGATAATAATTTATCTGCAAAAATAAGACAACTTTGGAATTTTATATGGGAAGTACTCAAAATGTGTCCTTTGAAATCAAGGGTAAATATTTGGCAAAAAAAAGAAATCAAGGGTAAATGTCTAAGAAGATTCGGTGTCGGTTTCAGTGGATTTATTTTGTATAGATAAGAAGAGATTACTCAGATATAAAACTTCATGGAAGGGGAATGAGTTTTAGATCCTTGGTAATTAGATTTGCTTGGTATGCTGATATTTGCGATATTTGGAGATAACAAAATGTATTCGTATTAATACGGGTTCTTTGTAACATACAATTCAATAGTAATGTTCAATAGTGATATTTGGAGATAACAGAATGTATTCATATTAATACAGGTTCTTTGTAACATAGAATTCAATAGTAATAAAAATGTAGTCATTTTGGGTTTTAGATTGTGGACATAGTCATTCGGTCAAATTACGTTAATTATCATACTCTCTCAATATATCATTTATTTCTTCTTCCTATTTTAACATGGTATCTAAGTCACAATATTCGTGACTATACCATGTTAATTAACCTAGACTCCTTAGATCTACATTCACGTCCTATCACCATTTGAGCATTACATACACCTTCACAAACTGTTTTTTTTTTTGGGGTGAAAATACAGTCCTAATCATGTGCTTTCTTGTGGTTGCGTACTCTATTTCTTACCTTGAAGACGTCATCCATATGTCTCATATGCACTTCAAAATTAGCGCCAGTTTTCATTTTGGCAATACACTTGACCTATGATTTGACTTTTATAGTTCTCTACTCCACACAATACGGGCCTGCTTGGTACCACAACTTAAACAACTGTTTTTAGTTTTTAAACAATATTACATGTATTTTTACACACTTTTTTATCAACATGTATTTTCAAAAAAATTAAAAACTGTTGTTTAAGTACATGTTTTGGAGATGCAGCTACTTTCACTCCCGCATCATGCATTTCATAGACTTCTCTTGCTTGGACGGTGATATTTTTCATGTTTCTTTGTGGGCCTTGATTCTTTCAACAAGCATTGGATACATTCTTTTCAAACTCAAGTTTTTGCTACCCCTCCACCTTAAGTTTGAGTGGGATAAGAGAATATATTAGCATATTACCGTAAATGTGTAGCTCATATAATATATTAAGATATTGTCATAAATGTATATTGTAAGGTTTTGCAAAATACCATAGGCTATCATAGTTTTAAGTGTACCATATTACACCTAGTATATTTTTTTCATTGGGTTCTTGGTAACATACAATTTTAAAAAGTAAACATGTAACTTTTAAGCGCCTTTTGTTATAGATGTAAGTCATTATGTTGAACCATGTTATCTTTCTCTCTCTGTATTTGTATTTTTACAAATTACATGCACTATCCTACCCAATAAAGTTGTCTTCAAGGAATAATCCAACCAAGAAGCACAACTCCATCGACCCCATTGCAGCCATCAATGGCCACAAGACCACCATTGACCTCAACCTTATCCCACTAGTATCTATAAGAAGAACAACAAGAGCAAGTGATCAATAAGTCAACTCTATGGGGCTAATTAAAGCCAACAATTTATTTTTTATTCGATGATAAGATATTTTATCAGTTAAATTATTTGAAATTCACACATATATGCGAAGATATCAATAGATCATACTTCATAGCACAATTAATTGAATTAAATAGAGAATATAATAAATTATAGCACAATTGAATGCACTTTATGTTTAAATGATATATTTTTTTTGAGAAAGATATGTTTAAATGATATAATTTGAATTTTAATTTGAATTTTCTCTCTCTACATTTTAGATTAATTTTACCTTATTTTTTAGTGTAGTTTCACTTTATCCATGAATGATTTAAATTAAATTAAATTAAATTTGTCAATCTATAGTTGAAAAAATTCATACTTTTGCCCCCTTGTAGTTTTTTTTTTTCCTTATCGGCTTAAACTTTTGGTTTGTGAATTTAAACCATAGTATTTATTATTAATTTTCTTTTTTCTATGCTTATTTTTCAAGAAACATAGTTTTTTCTTTTTTATAATTCAATAGTCAAAGAATGCTGTGTTTAAATCCATAATATTTTTAAAAATATACTAATTGAGTTACATGATTCTTGACAAATAAACATGATTTAAATGTAAGATTTGTTAATGATCTTGCTGTAAGTAAAACATAACATTTTGGATAATAGTTGAACAAATCCAATCAAATGGATAAAGTCTAATTATGGTTTCCAATATTTGAAAATTCAAACTTTTTTTTTTTTGCTGAGAAAATTCAAACGTTTTAACACTTTTAAGTTTTAACAGCTTATATTTCAAATTATACGATATTTTATCCAAGACTGAAGCCGAGCCAAGATTTACAGCCTTTTTTTTTTCTTGACCAATCGATACTGACCCAAGATTTTTAACCACCTTTTATTTATAGTATTTTATTTAACCGTAGTTAAATATTAGTAAATCACAGTAAAACCATCCCAATAAATTCGCACCCCACTCTCTCTTGTCTCTGGCGCTCACTTCTTTCAAGTTTTTTTTTCTCTCTCTCTCTCTCTCTCTCGCTTCGCATTTCCATTTCTCTCTCACACACCCGCATGCGAGTCTTTAACCTGAAGTTGCAGCCACAGTTTCGTACTACCTGAGCTCAACCTCCGCCGCGTGTACCAAAACACCATACAATGACTGTGTTCTCCGGGAAACAGGTGTTTCCGGTGGACTACGAGGCCGAAGTTTCGCAACGCCTTCTAGAAGCTTCTCTCTCCGGCGATCTGAAGTCGGCGTTGGAGCTCATCGCCGATCCGTATGTCGACGTTAACTTCGTCGGCGCCGTGTGCCTGAAGAGCAGGAAGACCGAGGTGATACCGTGCGATGAATCGGCGAGTCAGGTCCGAGTCGAGTACAACGAGTTCAAGACTGACGTCACCGCTTTGTTCCTCGCCGTACACTCCGGCAACGTCTCCCTCGTGAAGAAGCTACTGGTAACTCTCTCTCTCACTCAAGCTTGAGTTTTTCGTTTTTTTTTTTTTTTTGTTTTGTTTTGTTTTTTGTTTTTAAACTGTTTCATTCGCATTGTTGATTCTCAGTAAGTGAAACTGTTTTCTGTGTTTTGAAAAATATTGAAAGTGTTTTGTTTTAGTGATCAAATTTGAGATCCGTTTCTGTTTTTAATTTTGAATTTTTTTCTCTTTTGTAAAGTGTTCTGTTTTGTTTTTGAAAATATTGACAGTGTTTCTATATGCATTTTGGTGATTCAGATTGAGATTTATGGTTTTTTGTATTCTCATTGCTGGTTTTCACTGATTCCAAAGTTTTTTATGCTTATTTTAGAACAGTCCAAGTGTTTTTAATTTTACGTGTGATTCAAAGTTTTCATTTTTACTGATTTGGAAGCATATTATGCGTGAAAATCTAAGGCTTCTATCACCATATTTTGTGAGAGTATTTACTATTCGAAAGTGCTTTAAGTTTTTTTTTTTGGAAAAATTTGAGCATATTTGACTTTTTATATCTGCTCCTTAATTACTGTGAAGATTTAGGTATAGTATTAAGATTCTTTTTAATTAAGCTTTAAATCTTAAAGCAATGCTTTGGGAAAGCTAAGGTTTGATATTTGAATCACCACACTATGATTTTGGGAATTAAAGTTGTTTATGTCTGTCTCTACTCTTTTAGGATTCATAGTCTTTAATGATTTTCCCTTCATTAGGTCCCCAACATAAATGGCTCATTATCTCTCATTAATGTAAATATGGGCTGGGTTCGAATCCAAGTCTTGATTTTCTGGTTTTTCATTTTTATAATAGGATAGTTACCATGGGTGCGGGGATTTGAACTCTGTTTTCGTTGTAAACACGGGGCAGTTGAGCTACAAAACTCTCTTGCCTTTGTTTTTATAATTTTCTCTTTATCTTTAGTTTGTGTGGGACCGTGGGGCCTGTCTCTCTGATTATTTACGTGAACTTTAAGACTCTGTTTGTGTGATCAATTTAGCTGCTCAGGTAATTAAATGTGTTGGTGAAGCATTGTGATTAAGCGGTCAGTACTTTAATGTAGCGTTTTCTCTTGGTTGGGTCGAAAATACAGAAGCAATAAAACAATTTTTCTCAACCATCAGAGCGGAGTCATGGACTTTTGTCATAGCTGTTACACATATCATGCCAATATTCTAGAATGTTTTTCTGAATGGTCTGTATTTACTGAAGTTTGTTGATGATTTTGACCCTTAATTGTTTTGTATTTTTTAACTGTTGTAGATTGTAGAAACCCGAACTGTTGGTATTCATGTTCTGTTAAGCATTGATTGGCAGTTGGGTTTTTATTAGATCTACTCATCTATAGTTTGTTTTTTTTTACTTATGGGAAATGGAAAATGCTGTTTTTCTTTAATATGTATAAATGGAATAGTCTTTTTTTTTTTTTTTTAAGTTTGGAATAATGTGATACTTGGGGGAGGGGGGATTTGAACTCTGGATGTCTCAGGTGGAAAAATTGGAAGTGCCAATTGGAAGAGTTCAATTATTTTGACAGCATAGTGATCTTTTGCTTAGGTTGCTAAAATAGTATGCCAACTATCCTCCACAAAACTTTGTACAAATTACTGTTAAAACTTTTATTCATGCGTAAGCACAAAAAAATGTGATGATCTCATGATCCTTACTTCCTTGTCATGTGTTGCATTTTGTTACAAAACATACGGTAGGGCTGTTACTGTGAGTGTTGATATTTCTCTATTGCTTGTGCAATTATTTATTTAATATCGGATGTTCTGGTTTTCTTTTAGTTTTATATAGTAAATGTGTGTAATTCGAGGTATAGAGTAAATATTCAACGTTGTGGCCCAGTCATTCCTATTGTTTATCCTTTTACTGAGCTACTGTATTTCATAATTAGAGTTAATCATAAAACAATAAAAAGGCATCAACTAGCCTATCATAAAAAGTTAGGTATGTATTTTCAGATCCAATTACACCCACCTCCCTTCCCTCCGTAACTGAAAAAAAAAAAGAAAAAAAAAGAAAGAAAAGAGTATCCAAGGAAGAGATGAAAGGAGAGATATTTAGATCTACCTTTTTGGTTTTATCAGTATTAATCAGTCCTTAGTGCTCATATTTAGTTGTTTCTGACCTTTGGCCACAGCAGGATAAGTACATAAGGGTACACATATGATACATCCCCCTTTCTTATTAAAGGCTTTATGTACTGCCTAATGAAAGTTCCATACTTGGCTCACCACTTCAGATTTGTTCCCCATTTTGTCTGCTTGTGGCATTACTTTCTGTAATAATGACGAGCCCAAAATGCTTAACTTTCTTAGAGATTTTGAGAAAATAAAAATAGAAAAATGAGTGTATTGTCTTCTTGTGGAGTCTTGTCAATGGCTTTATAATGTACTAAGGATTGGCACTTCTAAATGACAGAGCATTGGAGCTGATGTGAATCAGAAACTCTTCAGGGGCTTCGCGACAACAGCAGCAGTGAGGGAGGGCTACCTTGAGATTCTTGATATCTTACTTAAAGCTGGGGCATCACAGCCAGCTTGTGAAGAGGCTGTGCTGGAGGCTAGCTGTCATGGTCATGCAAGGCTTGTGGAGCTGCTTATGGGCTCTGATCTGATCCGGCCCCATATTGCTGTGCGTGCTCTTGTCACAGCATGCTGCAGTGGGTTTGTGGATGTAGTAGACACTCTCATAAAGGTAAAACTTTGTATTCATATTGGGCTGTTAATTGCCAACTTTTTAGATATTACTGTAGACCATTGTAGAAAAACAGAAATGAGCATTATATGGTGCTTTTTTAATGTCATTTTTTTAATATTTATTTTTAGATATAAGATAGAAATTCTACTCTAGCCTAATCTAAGTGTATATATGTGTGAGTCTCCCTCCTAGAGACTTGAACTTCGGCTCTTGCCCCCGTACACCTCACAAGCACTTATACTTGCGGAGTGACCATCGCACTAAGGGTGTCACTTTATATTAACTATGCCTTACACACACACATATATATTAGTTATTAAATATATATACTGTTACTGTCCCTCTACACAGTTCACCTGTGTATACTATGGTGCTTACTTGGCAGTTGTAACACACCAATGTGTTTTTAGCTTTCTTGGTAAGTTTGGCTTCTTGAAACTTAGATGTGTCACTGACAAGCTTTTCAACCCTTGTAAAAAATGTCATACCTAGTATACAAAACTCTCACTTTTGCAGGGTTTGGATTTGAGAGAGATGGTTGGTAGGCTAATAAAAATGAGAGCCTCTCACTACAAAGATGTCCTTTGCGTTTTCATGTTGCGTGGGGATACATTTCTCTCATTTTATTGCAATGTGTGACAAGAGTCCTTTCACGTGGTCAATTAATATTGTTATTGATTCTCTCCTCTATGTTTTATTGAAAGCTTGTTTGATTTATCTCGTTGACATGATTGTCCTTGCTTAATGGCAGTGTGGTGTGGATGCCAGTGCAGCTGATCGGGTCCTGCTTCGGTCATCTAAGCCTTCTGTTCACATGAATGTTGACTGTACTGCACTTGCTGCTGCTGTGGTTAGTAGGCAGGCCCCCATCGTTCGTTTGCTACTCCAGGTGAGTCTTTTAAGGGTCGCTATTAATTATTAGAACAATCAGGCACATGGTTTTGTGGGCTCTCTTCTTTTGCAGTTAATTGCTTACTCTTACTGTGCTTACACCTCATAAATGTACCAATCAAGTGAAATTGACCTTTAATATCAAACAAAATAGTAGTGTAAGCATTTGCATATGACCCTGATTAGTCTCTTACTCGAAAGTCTGTTTGGCTCATTAAATGGGTAGGTCCCTCTGTGATGTTGGTATAGTAGACATTACAGCTGGATGACAAGCCAGTGCGAATGTCTGTAATGCTTGGGGGGGAGAGGAGAATAAGATGAAAATTTGGTCATTTGTCTCAAATTCATAAATCTGTTAGAACCATTAAAGGTGTAGGTCCCTCTGTGATGTTGTTGAAGTACCCATTACAGCTGGATCTGTACCTGCGAATGACAAGCCAATGCTTCACATTTCTAGAGCTGCATGAGAATTTGGCTATATTCATACTTTGTGATAGGATCTGTACTGCAGATTCTGTATTGGATAAAGATAGTGACAGACTCATCACTGTTTTTTCTTTTAATATTTGTTTTCTTCTCCTCACCTTGATCTGTCTCCTAAAATGTAAAAAACAGGCTGGAGCTAGGACGGACATCAAAGTGAAGTTGGGTGCATGGTCTTGGGACATGGCTACAGGGGAAGAATTTCGAGTAGGTGCAGGGTTGGCAGAGCCTTACGCCATCACCTGGTGTGCAGTGGAGTATTTTGAAGTGAGTGGTGCAATTCTGCGCATGCTTCTACAACAAAACTCTTCTGATTTTCCTCATTATGGAAGAACCCTCCTTCACCACGCTATCCTATGTGGCAATGAAGGAGCTGTTAAGGTGCTCTTAAGTTGTGGTTCCAATGTAGAATGCCTTGTTAAGACAACCAAGAAAATTGAGTTTCGCCCTATACACATGGCTGCTCGTCTTGGATTATCCACCATTCTTCAATGCCTAATTGACTCTGGTTGTGATCTAAACTCAAAAACAGATTGTGGTGACACGGCCTTGATGATCTGTGCAAAATATAAGCATCAAGAGTGTCTCAGAGTGTTGGCCAAGGCTGGTGCTGACTTTGGCTTGGTCAATGTTGTTGGTCAGTCTGCAAGTTTAATTGCTGGATCAAACAGGTGGTCCCTTGGTTTTCAACAAGCAGTATTAGATGTAATCAAAACTCGAAAGATACCAAGATCTGGAAGTATGTCTGTTTTCTGTCCACTAATATTTGCAGCCCAAGCTGGTGATGTTCAGGCTTTGGAAATTCTGATCAGTTGGGGAGGATTTAATCTTGATTATCAGGACGAAAATGGTTTGTCAGCAGTCATGATTACTGCTCTGAAGGGTCATGTTGAAGCATTCAGGTTGCTGGTCTATGCAGGGGCTGATGTAAAGCTGCACAACAAATCTGGCGAAACTGCAATCTCCTTATCTGAGTTAAATCAGAATCGCGACTTGTTTGAGAAGGTAATGCTAGAATTTGCCCTTGAAAAGGGCAATCGCAATGCAGGAGGGTTCTATGCTTTACATTATGCTGCTCGACGTGGTGACTTGGATGTGGTTAGATTGCTTACCAGTAGAGGCTATGATGTAAATGTCCCTGATGGGGATGGTTACACTCCACTCATGTTAGCTGCCAAGGAAGGCCATGGTTCAATGTGTGAGCTCTTGATCTCACATGGGGCCAATTGCGATATTAAGAATGCTAGAGGTGAAACTGCCCTCTCACTTGCAAGAAAAATCGTTGGCAGGAAAAATGATGCAGAGAGTGTGTTACTAGACGAGCTTGCGCGCAAATTAGTATTGGGTGGTGCCCAAGTACAAAAGCACACTAAGGGAGGCAAAGGAAGTCCACATGAAAAGGAGATGAGAATGGTGGGGTCTGCAGGGGTGTTGCAATGGGGAAAGTCAAGCCAGAGAAATGTGATTTGTCGGGATGCAGAGGTCGGGCCTAGTCATGCCTTTAGGAAGAATAGGAAGAGTAAGGGTGATGCTGACGAACCTGGTATTTTTAGGGTGGTGACTACCAAGAACAAGGAGGTGCATTTTGTGTGCGAGGGTGGGTATGAAACAGCTGAACTTTGGGTGAGGGGTATAAAGCTTGTGACCAAAGAGGTTATTTTTGGTAAGCGGAAGGAAAACATAGTTTGAAGTAGGCAGTATGTATAGATGTTTGGAGGAATACTTCATCTTGAAGTATGTTAAATCCTGTTTTTAAATTGTAAAGGTTTTGGTACCCAGTAGTTGTAAATTAGTTCACCTTTCTCAAGTGAAAATTTGTTACATTTTGAGCCAGCTCTTCAGTGAGGACTTGAAATTTTTGACAAATCTCAAACCTAAGCCCGAGTATTAATTGAGTATGAGTCTAATTTTCGAGTAATTATTAGGTACTTTCAAAGTACAGTAACGTGATGCGCCCTCACACAGTCATGGTGGATTTTATTAGTGAGATCAACCATGAATGCGAGAGGAACTCTGGGAGCATCTAAAAATATTCCCTAACTTCCTCCTATTGCTCTAACTAGACTTGCCAAGGTTGTTTTCCTCATTTTTTCAATCTTCTAAGTGTTTGTGAATAGGTCATTTTTTTCAGCTTTAAACATATTTTGGAAAATGTTTATCTCATTTTCTCATTTCATCTTCTAAATTAGTTCATTTTTCTCATATTTGGGATTGTTTGTTTTGGCGTAAAACATTTTATAAAAAATGTCATTTTCCTTATCTTTAAAACATTCCCCTTTAAACCACTAAAATGACCCCAAAAAAATAAAAAAAAATAATTGCCCCTAAAACCATTGAAATGTTGAAAATACCTTCTAAAATTTCCAAAATGGCCACAATATGTCTCAAAATTTCTAGAATCACCTCCAATCTTTTAAAAGTCACACACACACCAAAAAAAAAATCTAAGTGCCATTTTGGACGTTTCAAGTATTTGTACTTATGCATTTGAATTTTTAAGTTTAGTTTTCAAATGCACTAAAATGAATATATAAATTTTTTTTTAAGTTACAACTGAATTGAAAATTTGGGCAAACATAATGGTGTGTAATTTGTAATTTACATATATTATTATTATTCTTTGAAGACATATCTTTATGAAGTTGGTGAGAATAAACATTATACTTATTATTTACAAGCATAATGAACATAAACATTTTGAACCAATAAATTTTGAAAAAATCAAAACAATTAGTAAAAAAAATAACAAAATATACTCATAATAATTACTTACCCATCTCTTTAGCTAAAAATACTTTACATTGAAATAAACGGAGCTATGCTTTAAAATTTACTTACCCAAAAGAGGAAATATTAACCCTAGAGACCGGGGGCATGCATGACTTCGATTACAATGGGATTATGATTTTTCTTAATCCACCCCAAACTCTTCAAATTGAGAAATTTCCAATCCATACTAAGTCATAGTAACTCTTGAACAAATACATAGGGTGAGTTGTGTTAATTTTGGTTGGCAAGTTGAGACTCTTTTGTTAGGCCAAATAATAAAAAAGAATTAGTATTCAACTTTGTAAACCTAATATTTCAAAAAAATTATTATAATTTAACAATTAGACATCATATTTCAATTTAATGAAAACTAAGTATCATAATACAATAATAAATCGAATTAACACATTTAAAAAATCCATTTTTTTAACTATTAATACCATGGGTTGGATTGGGTACTTAGATTTAAAATGTTGCTTACACGAGCTGGGTACAATCCAAGTTAAGAAAAAATATTTATAACCCATGCCAACCCAACCCTTCAATCAACATCAAGAAAGAAGAAGAAAAAAAAAAGTGTTAGATTTGTAACCTTACTGGTGACACATTTTGTAGTTTCCTTGATTTGATATGTCCAAAAGGCTGGCCAAACCTTACTTCATTTGCCATCAAGCTTCAGACGGATTAAGATTCTCAAGAATTTTCAAGTAACTTCATTGTAGAGTTCTTAAAATCATATCTATTTATTTTGAAATGAATTAAGCGGATTTTATCACATCATCAAATTGTCTCTTATCGATTCGATATCTATTTAAATTGTTGACGATGTGATAAAATTTAATTCATTCATTTGAATGATAAAATTCTAGGAACCCAAGTGGAAGAAATGGGCTTTAAGAGAATGATTTTCAATAAATGACCTTCAAAATATTCAAAATCATTCTCTTAAAAGCCATTTCAAGTGTGTTCTCCCCCCACTCCCACCCCTCTCCCGCCTTTTGTTTTGTAGGAGGTTGCCTCCCAATGGGTTTGGAGAAAAAAATTTCTAACACACTATATGACAATTCATTAAACTATCCATGTAAAGTTTGTCATATCACATATGACCTATTTATTGAGTTATATGACTTGTTTAGTAATACACGTTGATAGCATTATGAATCTTCATGGAGTGAGTTGAAGGAGATTTCTTCAAACTTGATTGGAGGAAAACTTTGTACTTGTTAGAGGCTTTGTAATTTTGTTCCTTTGACATTATCAACAACAACCAAAAAAAAAAAAAAAAGACCACAGCTGCTCCTACAAATACTTAACAAGATTGGGACCGACGCAATTTGAATTGCAATTGAGATCATAAGTATGCGTTGGAACCAAATAGCAAATCATACCTTGAAATGGTTACTGTTCAAGGCAAATGTTTGAAAGCATGAAGCATGAATTGAATCAGTGGACATCCTTTATCACCATTTTTTCACAACTATTCTATGTGGCGAACTGTGACTAGTTGCTTATCACTTTCAGATGTACTCACCACTTGCAGTCTCCCACATCAAAGTTGTGGCAAAGTTATGGCACAAAAGGTTATAGTCCTAGATTTTCTTGGTGGCTTATTTATGCAGCCAAATTTACTGCATGTTAACTCCAACTACCAGAACAAAAAATGCTATAAGCACTGCCTAATATGCCAAAGCTAGACAGTCAGATGCCCCAGATGGGTTACAACATTTGAGGTTCATGTCCTTTTTAAATCATTGGCAATTCCTCCAGGCTCCAGAAAATTTTCCAAAGCTCTTAAAAATATAAATGAAAATATTTGTCACATCAAAAATGTTTCTACATGATTTTTTACTGAAACTGCCATCTAGCTGCAAATGCGATTGACGATTTCCACTGACCTCAAATATATTTAACTATAAAAGAAACATGGCATAAGCTCACTTTATCATGGAATCAAGCACCAAGTATTCTGATATTAAGGGGTAGTCACCAAGATGGAGATTTTTAAAAGCTGTGTACTCCTGCAAAATAAACTCAGAGTGCAGATGGGACACTGCATCTCAGCCTCCAGTAATCTCCTTCTCCTTTGCCTTACACATATCCTCTGCAGACTTGACAAATTTTTTGGTCAACTCATCAACCTGGGAAAAAGAAGGGTCAGATAACACTCAAAACATTGTAAAACTGATCCACTGTTTTAGTTGTAATTAGCTTAGAACTTACTTCCTTCTCCAATTTTTTTACATCATCCTTTGGGGCATGTGAATATAATTTCTTTGCCGTATCCATTGCCTGTAAAACCAACAAACAATCTGCTTAGGCACAATAAACATTAAGAACACTGGACCATTTCACAACAATGCATAGAATCAATCATTATCCCTATCTATAATGGCACTCCTAGTCTTGTTGCCGCACAATGCTACTAACAGTGTTTTGCACTTCAATACTTGCCACAGTACATTTTATTATGAGCTCACCATGCTAGACACCTAAGAGGCTAGACATTGTCTACTGAAATTTTTTAGATCATCCACTAAAACTGAGGTGCCGGATAAATAAATGTGAACCATCTAGACCTCAATTGTAATAATTTTTCACAACCAGTGGAACAGCAAAATCACACTTGAGACAAATTGAGCTGTCAAGTATGATATAGTTCTAATATCAGAAAATAAAGAATAAGGTCAACCAATTCTTCACTCCCTCCACCAAACCAACCTCTGGCTAGCTAGTGCATGATGATTCTAGGATGAAAGACAGTAAGGGAGTGAAGAATTGATATTTTTGAAATGAGATGTGCTATTTAACAAGATACAAACCTGCCACCGAAGCACACAGTGATACAGACATGGTTCTCAGATGACCATAACAACCTCATTCCTCATTCTTTTTTATGTTTGAACAGCAGGGGGAGCAAGTATAAACATTGTTTAATAATACTCCTGAAATCTAAACATAAAGAATAAAAAAATTACTGCCATACCTTCTGGCGAGCCCTTCTTATACTTTGTCTGGCATCTTCACAAGACTTGGTAACCACCTTACACACAGCCTGGTAGATACAATATAGTGGTCATAATAGTGCAGAGATGAAAAAGAAAAAGAAAAAGAAACAAATAAATAAATGAAAGGAAGGGTAATAATTGGCTTACCTGTATATGCTCTTTTGTCAATCTGGTCATTGCAGAGCATAAAAAATGTAAATAAGTCCATCAATATTTGTGTAGATTGAACAAGCTTTATCATGGAAAATACTTACGCATCATTATTAAAAAAAAGATCTTAAAATATTGTATCAACCAAAACCACAATTGTCTTAAGCCAACTACTTTTAATAGCCATTATCAGCAAATGGGCTGCTTATTGGACAAGGAAAGAGGCAGTGTGAGATTAAATAGAATGACTACTTACGGTGGAATAACTGCAATCAATCGCTCACCATCCACTTTGGGACCTAAGCCTAATGGAGAAGCAACAATGGCGCTCTCTAACTTTTTAATGGTCTGCATAAAACAGGCGCTACCACTTAAATGAGTCTTTCAAACTGGGACTGTTTAGATATGAGCACCAATCAGCATGTCAAAAATAAAAAATTGAGGCTCGTATTGTGCAAAGCAGATTAAAGAAAATGAACTAAATTCAATAATTTAAACTCAATACAACTGATATAGAAAATTTTCATCCCGATTGCTAGATCCACAGATTTGAAGAATCAATGACTGTTAAATAGTATCGGACTCTAGACCATGTAATAGTATAGGAAACAAACAATTACATATGCTAATGAAGAAACCCTAGAATTGAAACAAATAGCAAACTTGTTAAGTAAAGTTTTTGTTCATTACATTTGGATCATAAGGATTTACTGATAATGTCTTGGAATCCATGACCGAAACAACAGCTAAGTGGCTCAAGGGCATCTTTACACCATCAAGTTCAACAATAATGTGGTCAAGCATTCCTGTAGAGACATTCTCACTCATAACTGTGTCAATAAATCTAACAAACATACTAAGAAAATAAATAAAAACTAACAAATAGCGATGGCTTAATGTACCTGGAGATGCCCTTCCTGTTCTTAGTTTGTTCAACTCTCCTGATAATGCAGCAATTGCTGCCTCCATCATTGAGGTAGCATTTGCCTTAATAGTAGGCCCAATATCAGGCGAAACTTCAATAGTGCTCACAGCATCATCATCCTCTAAATGGTGAAAAAAAAAACATTTTAATGGAATAGTGCTTATAACTCTGCAAAAGGCTAACATGCGATTTATATAAAGTTAAACAATTTTTGTTATTCTTGCAAAAAGAATCCCTTCAGCCAAGCTCAGTAGTGCAATCAACAAAAAGCTTCACCTAAAATATTTCATAAATAGTATCTCACGATAACCTTTGCACAACGCCGAATATTAATTTGTGACTTCTTGTTTCTTTATACCAGTTAGAAAAATTTCCCCAAT
This sequence comes from Notholithocarpus densiflorus, assembly GCA_030021035.2. Lineage (NCBI taxonomy): Eukaryota > Viridiplantae > Streptophyta > Magnoliopsida > Fagales > Fagaceae > Notholithocarpus > Notholithocarpus densiflorus. The sequence continues at coordinate 10,262,605 of JARYZH020000009.1, forward strand.
ATAGAGAAAACAAAAAAGTATTCAAAAATTCACTTACAAAAACCACCTTAAACTATCACCTGATTTACAATGTGCCCTTTTAATGTTAGAACTCAGCAATCAACCCCCCTAACTTCATTGAAAATTAGGAATAGTTTATGTCAAATGGAAGACAGTTCTCCATCAAATAAACCCGAACTTTACTCCCAAACACTCCAAATTTGTGTAAACCCTCTAAACACTCTACCACGTTAAATACCTTCAATAAGATGGAAATCAATAAAATTGAGCTAAGTCAGAGAGTTGATTGCTCAGTTTAAAAGTCTAGAACCATATTATAAACCATGTAATAGTTTAAAACGTGGTTTATGTGTGTTTGCGTGCGCAATTTACCAAAATCATATTAAAAAAAACACTAAAAACAAAGAAGATCATGCTTGATAAAAACACAGAAATGAAATCTCATCAGCACTCTTTTGATTCTCAGTCAAAATGGAATAACCCAAACAGGAAAACACACATTTCATTCAATCATTTGCTTTACAAAGCACAAAACAAAAACAAAAATTGCCATAAAAACTCAACAGAGAGAGAAAGAGAGCAAAAGGGTACTTGATTTGCGCCCTTTGGCGAAGCCTCTGCGAGAATGTGTGAGGAAATGAAGAGTGGTGGGAAGAGTGAGATCATGAATGTGGGTGTTGGAGTTGTTGTTGTTGTGGGCACTGTTAATGAGTTGATGAGAAAGGTCGCCGCCATGGAAGGCGGAGCTGCGGAGGAGAAGGAGGTTCCGATGAAAGAATGCGCGTCTCAGAATTATCGACATGCCTCTTCACTCTCTAAGCTTTCATGCTCTTCTTCTTCCTTTGTTTTAGGGTTTTAGAATTTTTGATAAACCCTTTAACCCACTGTGCTGTGCTGACTGTGAAACGACGACGTAAGACTTGAGAAAGACCCACAGGTAGATGTTTCTAAGCCCAAGTGGATTTACACCACCGGTGACTTTAGGCCTATTTTGAAGTGGACTCTCCATCGGAATTGCCCACAATGTCAAGTGCCCAAACCTAAAACCTCTTTTACTAAAGGCCCAATTATACTTTTTCACCATAAAACTATCATCCCGTTTACACTTAACTCTTTGAACTATTAAAGCGTATGATCGGCCCCTAAAGTTTCGTTTGTTTTGGTGTTAAGTTAATTGGTTTTTGGACTTAAATTCAATTAAAGTTAATAACAAAAAACAGTAGGGAAGTGTAATGTCTACTAACTATATAAAAAGAATGAAAAATCTACAATAACATTTGATTTAGTATATTTGGTAGGCAAAAACACACTGTTTCATGTGTTTTATTTGGGCTGACAATTAAGTTTAAAAGAAAGAGAGAACTCACAAGTCACAACACTTATCTCCTGTTATGGTTCTACAAAAGTCCAAAACTCAACGTTTTTGTGGGAAAGAAAAACAAGTTGGACACGCAAGCAAAGAGTACGAAATTTCTTGTTCTTCTGACAAACTCGTTAGATAGATAGACAGAGGGAGTAATTGAGATGAGTACATCTACAGTGCCGGTGCAATCAATACAGATTTGGTGAGAGAGAGAGAGAGAGAGAGAGAGAGAGGGTTGTAGGTTTGTAGGGGGAGAGGATTGGTTTAAACTTTAAGGGTATGTGTTGGTTGGGTGGATTTTAGGGAGGATGAAAAAAAAAGAAAAGAAAAGAAAGAGATAAAATGGTAGAGAACATTTTTTTTTTTGGTGTTTGGTTGGAGGGAGGGGAGGGAAAAAAAATTGGTAAGGCGTGAGTGTTTTCTCTCCACGCCCACCAAAATAGGGAGAAAACTAAATGGGGATTCTGAATCTCTTCATTGACAAAAATGCCCATGTGCACTTGCACATGGGCTTCATTTCGTTCCTCTCTTTTTTTTTTTGTGCTTTCTTGGGCACGTTGTCTCTTCTTTCTCTCTCTTTTTTTTCTTGGGCTATAAGTGTGATAGTTGTTTTTTTTTTTTTTTTTGTTTAGCTAGACATGATTTTTTTTTTAAATGATTTTTATTTTTTAATAAATTTGGGTGATTGTTTTTTTTTTTTGGGTTGTTTGCCACTTTTTTATTTTAATTGGGCATTATTTTTTAACAAGTGTATATGAGTAAATTTATACAAATTCTTTTTTTTATCCCTCCACTTTTTCACTCCCAACCAAACAAAAATAAAAAATATTAAAATATTTTTTTATTTTTTTACTTTTTTTTTTTGATCTTTTTACTATTTTTTATTCTCCCGCTTTTTCACACTTCCAAACAAACGGACATTCGAAGATACTTCTCTCTTACTTTTTTCGGTGGAGATTGCGGGTGGACGTGGGTTTCTGGTAAGAAACTGGACTGATAGTAGATCTTTCCAAGCCCACATGGGTTACAGTTACACAGGTAACTTTAGGCCCATTATGATCTCTTTTATATTACAGATTGTGCATGATTGCAGCAGATATCATTTTTTTGGCACGTGCTTGCTTGCTTACAATTCCTCAGTGGCTGATATTCTGCCACGTCATCAATCCATATCCAAGGCTTGCCCGTCGGTCCCTGTGATATTTGCACTTTCTGACTACCTAAACCAAATAAAAACAACAAAGAAAACCAAAAAAAACATTCCTCTTTCTGCTTCACTTTCAATTCTTGCTGAAGAAAAAAAGGTAAAAAAAAAATAAAAAATGAGAGCTTTCTGTGCATTCCACTCAGCCAAGCTCTCATGTCTCTCAAAAGTAGTAATTTTCACTACCACAACCACACCTACAATCACAAGGTACTTCTATTCCCATAACCCAGTTGCTTAGTTTTTAATTAGTTGTTGCTTACTTCATTTTCTTTCTTAGTTTGTACTAATAGTTTATGTTTACTTCATACTTCCTTAGTTTTTAATTAGCAGTCAGTTCTTTGATGTTTTGTTTTAACTGTTATTACTAAGTGTTGTGAGTTTGTTAGGGAATTAAGGTTGTTGTTGTTGGACAAATTTGTGTTTTTGATTTTGTGAAAATTTGTTGACATGCTTTGGGAGAGGGTGATTATGTAATGTGGTGATGGTATTATTCACAGGAGGTGATGAAATGGAGGTTTTAACTTTTAAGTACTAAAAATATTGGCAATTTTGGAATAACCCAGTGAGAGGAAAACCAAAGGTGTTATGGTGCAAGAGATTCATGTGCGTTTGGATGAGCTTATTTTGCCTATCTTGAAAAGGTGATCCTTTGAAAAGCTGTACATACCTTTTTTGATGGGGAAAAAAAACCTGAGGCAAATGGATTGGTAGGGAATTGTGTAGGCACATTGTAGAGGAGAGAGGGAACTTATACAGGTATGGGAGGTCGAAATTGAAGCAGCCATAGTGAATGTGAGGCTTTTGTTGGATTGGAAGTAGTAGTTACAGTTCTAAAATTTTTTGAACTTTTAAGTAGTTACTAGGTGTTGAGATGCTGGCATCCAATTGTCATATGGGTGAGAGACTAAATGTTGTCAGAGATTCTAGTAGTTGTAGTAGCTGAAGCTGCTTCTCCCTTTTTTTTTTTTATGCATTTAGTTTGTCTTTTTTCTCTCCCTATGAGGTATGGTATGGAAGATTTGATTTTTATTTATTTATTTATTATTATTATTATTCAGGACTCGGCTTTCTTTTCCTGCCAAACTCTTCTCTTGCCAAGCACAATTCGGTAAGCAATTGATTTTTACATTTTCTTTCATGTGGTTTTTGCTTTGTTATTTAATTTTAACCTCCACATAAAAGCCAAAACATTTTGACATTTTGCTTCTGTGATTCTCTCTTTTACAATGTTAACATCCTTTTTATATGTATAAATTATACCAGCTGATTCAGGGATAGATGGTTCGTTCAGCTTGAAAGTGGTGTCTCCAACCCTGTTAGCAGCAGAAAGAGAAGAAGCTAAGGCTGTTTTGTCCTTGTTCTTTAAGAAACAAGGATTGAGCAATGCAATTGCAACAAGAACCATAAACAAGTCAGACCATTTCATCGACCACCTGATCGCAAAGCTTCATTATATTTATAAATCTCGGTATCTAGTAGGTTCGATTCATCATATTAATGCTTCTCTATAGCCACAGTTCAATTTAGCATCTTTGATTCTAAAATGGACCCATGCTAATTGAATTCCCCTTGGCATGGCAGGACGTGAGCTTACAACTCTTGAGATCAGGGATGCTCTTATTCCTTACCTTGAGTCCCTTCTGGAAGAGCATGGGAACATTGTAGTAGATGTAGTGGAAAACTTTCCAAATCCACCTGTTAAAGAAAAAACTGTTGTGCCAGTTTCTCAGCCCAAACCAACCCTTGACTCCAAGAAGCTAAAGGCCATGTCTCGAGTGAGTGAGATAGACCCAGATGGCAAGCTCCGCCCTCACGTTCTCTATCTCATAGAACTTGGCTTGGATCTTGAGAAGATCAAGGCAATTACACAAAGATTCCCAGCTTTTGCCTACTATAGTTTGGAGGGAAAAATCAAGCCAGTGGTTGAGTTTCTTCTTGATCTTGGTGTACCAAAATCAGATATTCCCACCATCCTCAACAAAAGGCCTCAATTGTGTGGAATAAGTCTCTCTGAAAACCTTATACCCACTATGACTTTCTTAGAGAATTTGGGTGTGGACAAGAAACAATGGGCGAAGGTGATATACCGCTTTCCAGCACTTCTCACTCATAGCAGGCAGAAGGTGAAGACCACTGTAGAATTCCTTTGTGAGATGGGCCTCTCTGCAGAGAGCATTGGTAAGATTCTGACACGCAGCCCAAACATTATAAGCTACAGTGTGGAGGACAAGTTACGCCCAACAGCTGAGTACTTCCTTTCGTTGGGGGTTGATGTTGCTGTTCTTCTCTATCGTTGTCCACAGACTTTTGGTCTTAGCATTGAGGCCAATTTGAAGCCTGTGACTGAATTTTTCTTGGAGAGGGGATACAGCATTGAGGAAATAGGGACCATGATTTCAAGATATGGAGCTCTATATACTTTTAGCTTGTCCGAGAATTTAATACCAAAATGGGAGTTCTTTTTGACCATGGATTATTCAAAATCAGAGCTGGTGAAATTTCCTCAATATTTTGGTTATAGTTTGGAGGAGAGGATTAAACCAAGGTATGCCCTAGTGAAGGAATCTGGAGTTTCATTGCTGCTGAACCAGGTTCTGTCACTGTCATATAGTGACTTTGAAAAGGCCTTGGATAAGAAAGTGAAGAAAATGCTCTCCAACAAGGATAAGAGTGGCAGCAGTGATGACCTTCGATCAGACAATGTACATTGAGACGTGTGCAGATATAACAGTATACGATGCCCAATTTGAAGGATCATCGTGGGCGTGCAGTTATAGAAACAAGTATGATGCTTTTAAGTGGGCATTACAGTTGGTGTATCTTGGTGTTGGAAAATTTGGATCATGTAAACGTATTTACCACTGAATTTGGAAACTCTAGGCATTTTTGTGCTGTTATGAGATTTAATCAAGTTTCGGAGTACATTTTGGCACATAATGCTACATGCAGAAGGAATGAAGACGCAGCTATCAACCCTGGTCAGCTGCTTCTTGCCAAGGATTACCTGCTTTATGGTCCTGTATATGGACAAGGTTTTCTCTTTTGCATTACTCGATGGTGGGGCATCAAGGACATAAATGGAGGCAGAATGATTGTTATTGAAATGAATCTGTTCTCATTTGCATAGCATAAAGTATTCCATTGCTGATTCATTGCATTTGAAATTTTGAAGTAACTAGTACCAACATTTTGTTTTGTTTTTATTTTACTTCCATTTTTCCATTTTGCCTTGTATACTTTTCCAAAGATGTAGCCTGGTTTTGCATTATCTATAACGTTGTTTGTATTTTTTGAAAATATATGTGAGTAAAAAACTGTGTAAAAATACGTGTAATATTATTTAAAAACTAAAAAGTTTTGCTTAAACTACCCTACTAAACTGCCCCTTATTATCTTCATTTTGTAATAATATCATGATTCGTTGACAATGTAACGATTCGGATGTTTTCATTTAACCATTTTTCTATTCTATTAAATATACTATTTTTTTGGGCTAATAGCTGGTCTTGCTCACAACTTAACTTTGTGTGCCTCTCTAGTAATGCCTGGGGCCTACAGCCATTTCATCTCTCTGTTATCTTCGGAAATGGTATGTTAGGCATTAAATGATAGGCTTGGCAAACGGGTCAAGTTAATTGATGTGCAGGTCATATCAAGTTCAGATCAGAAGCGGGTCATCCTAAGCGGATTATGAGGAGCTTGGGTCAATCATATTATTGGTTCACCCCTATTTTTTCACATACAAAAGAAAAGAAAAATTTTGAAAATTAGGCGGGGCAGGTACTGCCCGTTCTTTTAACCCATGTTTAAAAAAAAAAAATTTCCCTGAGTCGGGTCAAGTATTTTTCTTCAAAGTTTGAGTTAGGTTATTGAGTGCAGATTCAATTTTGCCAAGTCTAGTGAACGAGGCGAGTCAATTCTAATATTGTTTTATTTAATTTCATGTCTAACATAAGTTGAGTTCTAATTCATATTACGTTGGTTCAATTTTTAATGACTCAGGCCAAGTATTTTTCTTCAAGTGTGATTAATTTATTGAGTGCGGGTGCAATTTGCCAAGTCTAGTAAATGAGGTGAGTCAATTCTAACATTGTTTTATTTAATTTAAAGTCTATAACATAAGTTGAGTTTGAGCTCATTTTACATTGGTTCAATTTCTAATGAAGAAGCTTGAACTTTATTCACGTACTATTTGATTAATATATTCATTTTCATATATAGTAAAAGCATCATGATTAAAAGAATTAAACTTTTCACAAGTCTATATAATTTATAGTTAAATTACAATTGAAATTATATTTATTTGAATTAATTAAATTGAACGATTTTTGCTTATGAACTCATAAAAATGAATTCACTAACCTTATATTGTTAAAATTTATATACAAATTTTTTACTATAAAATGAACTATTTATATTATTAATAATTTGATTTATTATAAACTTAATAAAAAAATTTACAATTTAATCTCAAATCTATACATATACATACAATCATGTAATATTATATATATATATATATTTAAATCAAATTTTATACTTATACATCCATTTATGAATATAATATTATGCTTAAATTTGACTCAAAATTTTTTTTTTTTTTACTTTCTAATTAGTTTAACATGAATTTGAACTTTGACCTTATTTGTTAAAAAAATTATCATTAATCATTTTTTTCTTTTCTTGGAATCAAATTCAAACCATTCATAACAGCCCGATTTGAAAAGTATACCATGAATAGTTTGAGATCGGGATGTTTGGTAGAGTAGTTTGAAATGAGATTTTTGTAGTTTTTTGAAATACGTGTAGGTGAAAAAGTGTGTGAAAAAGTGTGTAATGTTGTTTAAAATGTAAAAATGTGAGTTTGAGTTATAATACAAAACAGGTCCAGATAATTGCACTTGATGAAAGGTTCGTTTGGGATCCGCTTATTTTACTAAAATTGAAATTTTTTTATTGAAAGTAATGTAGATAAAAGTAAAAATTTGCTGAAATAGTACAGTGGAACTTATAAATAGTACCAAAAAGTGTAATAGGTCCCAAAAATAGTAGCAAAAATAATTTTTACTAAACGGACACAAAGTTGAAAAAATAATTTTCAATCACAACTATTAAATTAAAAAAAAAAAAAAATGTTTTACCTATGTACCATGAATATAGAACATTGATCTTTGCGACTTTGTCACATCAAAAAAAAGAAAAAGAAAAGGAACACTGATCTTCGTGGTCTCTTTGATTGACGTTTGTCTTTTTGATGGAAATTCTGGATTATTCTTATCCTTGTTTAGCTTTAGAGAGGAGTGACACGTACTACAATTTAACAAGTTGATAGAGATAAAAATGGCAACTTTACTGTTGCTGTCTGTGTAGTGTGTACACCTCAATTACACCAACGACATTAATCATTATTCAACAACATCGATTTCTGAGTTGTTGTTTTAATGTCGGTTAATCAAAACAAATTTTATCCCTTTACTATGGGATACTTTCGTCAATAATTAAGGGTGAGTTTATTTTGACTTCAAACCATTTCAATAAATCATTTTTCATAAAACCATGTGTATGGTTGTGCATGAAAAATAGAATTTTTCGAATTTGCATTTTATTTGACTGTAAAAAGAAGCCTTTGACCTGGAAATTATTTTACATTTCTATTTTCACTTCAAATTATTTTTGGACCGAGCTTCAGACGCGCGGAGAGAGAGAGAAACGGTGGGCAAGAACAGACTGAGCTCCAGTCCGACGACCACAGACCGAGCTCCGATCCACCCACGGTGAGTTTCCTTCAGTCCGATCCACCCTTTATGTCCGATCCACTCTCCATTTTAACCCAACAACCTCACCTCAGTCCGATCCACCCTCCATCTAGATCGTCACCACCCAAGACCGATCCACCCAAAACCGATCTCATCGGCGCCGTCGTTACCGATCTCGTTCTCGTTCTCGACCCAAAGCTCATCGGCGCCGCCGATCTCGTCGTCTCGATCTCATTGCACCAATGATCTCGTCGTCTCGATCTCGTCGCCCATGACCCATGACCGATCTCTCCCTTTTCCTCAATTTTTGATCACTCTCTCTTCCTCCCTCTCTCAGTTTGACCGAATTGTGGAGTTTAACGAATGATGTTGTTTTGATTTTTGTTTTGTTAAGTTTATATATTGAAATTTTCTATTATAAAATTTGTTTGGTAGCTAAGAAAATGGGTGAGAAAATGTGAGAAACTAGTAGGAAATTAACATTTTCAGAATGCAACCAAACACATGAAAATATTTTCTAGAACAATTTTCATAATGCAGTCAAACACTTGAAAATATTTTCTTTTCCCGAAAATATTTTACACTTGAAAATATTTTACACTCGGAAAATATTTTACATTCAACTAAACGCAGCCTAAGTCACAAAATCACCCCTCAAAAACATTTAATTTTAACCCTTTTCGAAAAGGAATAAAAAAGGTTTGTTAGAAAATAGTCAAAATACAAAGTCATGTAGTTCTATAACTATTCCATTCTTTCTTTCTTTTTTCTTTCTTTCTTTTTTTTTTTTTTTTTTTTTTGAGAAATAAATACACACAAAAAGAGAGGGAAATAGATTCTAAACACCACTATTCCATTCTTGATATTCTATTTTGTACTTCATTAACTTCATTGACTAGAGTGTGTTTCCAAGAGTCTTATAGCACGATCGACTTTTGCTAATATTTTTAGTGATAATATTCATAATTCAAATCCCTTGTCTCACATTATAATTATTGAATTATTAAATAATAAAAAAATTAGGGTGTTTACTTTGTAAAGAAAGAAGTTGATGTATGACAGACTGTAATTGGTGGAATATAAAAGGAAATGCTAACTGTAGGACATAAGATTTTCATTTAAGTAAATCCATTAAATTTTGAAAAAAATATCTTTTCCCCTCCTTATTCACTCTTATACCATATATAACTTATTAAATCAAAGTATATTTAAGACAAATTTTCTTTAAAAATATATAAATGATTAATGCATCATTTTTTCTTTCCATCTTATTTCTCTATGTAACTTATTAAATCAAAGTGTATTTAAAATATATTTTCTTAAAAAATATATAAATGATTAATGCATCATTTTTTTTTCCATCCTAGTACTCTTATTCCATATGTAGCTTATTAAACCCAAATATATGTTTCTAAAAAAAAACCAAAATATATTTTAGATATATTTTCCTATAAATAAATAAGTAAAGTATACCATTTACATTGAACATCCATTAACATTGCAATTTAAATATTACTATCCTACAATTTATAATGTTATTTTCTATGCCAAAAATAATACCCAAGATACTGTTAAGCATAATTTGTTTTATTTTTTGATAATTATGTAATGAGAAACCCTATTTTTGTTCTTTTCTTGTATGATGCAAGGATCTAATAGTTAGATAGTGATGTTAGAGTAGTACTAGAAATAACTATGTGTGATTGAAGTAATATTATTTTTAGTAGTGCCATAGGCCCATAGCTGCTACAAGTTTTACTACAAAGTTTATAAATATATATATATATATATTTTTTTGGAGAGAAGAGTTTATAAATTAATGTGTTACTACAAGTTTTACTACACTGAGTTTATAAAAAAAAAAAAAAAAAAAAAATTGAGAGAAGAGTTTATAAATTACTATGTTACTAATCATGAAAAGGAAATTCAATTATTCATCTTAAAGATGGTTGAAGCCCACCAATGACACATTAATTCCCATACCAGTTTGTAAATTTTATGTAGAAAAACTTGTAGTACTTTTAACATTTTTTTTTTATCATTTTACATGGACCCATTACTTACACTACTATATTACACATCAATTACATCATAACACCTCAACAATAGTACAAAAAAGTGATGAAATTTTAAGTCACTAGACTTGTTGATGATATTAAGGCTTCGTTTGGGAGTTCATAAGGGAAGGGAATTGAATGGAATGGAATGATCATAAAGGAATGTAAATGAATGGAATGTATTTAAGTAAGGGAAATGAATGGAAAAGAAAGGAATGGAATAAAATTATGTAACCTTATTTGGATGTTTTAAAATAAATGAATTGAAATGAATGGAATGTAAGTAACTTTGTTTGGGAGTAACATAGAGGGAAAGAAATTGAATCATTTTATGACAATATTACTATTAGACCCCTATTTTAAAATAAAGAGTTGAATATATAGGGATATTTTGGAAGTTTTAATAAAAAATTCATTAAATCTAATTTCATTACCTCTAATTCCTCCCAATTTTGGAGGGGAATGAAAATTTGAGATTTTAAGGGAATAGAGAGGAATGAGTGTTCCCTCTTATCCATTTCATTCCCTCTCACTTAAACTCCCAAATAAGGGAATGAACTTTCCATTCTCTCCATTAAAATTCTCAAACAAGGGAATGAAAAAATATCCTAAAATTATTCTTTTCATTCCATTCCATTCCCTCCTCCCAAACTAGAGCTAATTGTGCAAAGGTGGATGTATGTCTAGGTGTCTTCATGATGTGACAAGCACCATGATATTTTAAAGAAATTATTATGAAAATGTTGTAGATGTAGTATTTCTCAAACTCTTAATGAAAGGCAACGTCTTAGCACAAATTTCAAGATATTCTACTTGCTATCGATGAATGTGGGGTAGCGGTTACACAACCATCACGAAAAGGAATTCATGAGAATGACTCAGAGAAGAAGGTAAAATATGTAGGTGAAGAGTACTAGTGGAGGCAGTAAAGAGGTTCCAAAATATATAGAACTTGAATCTTGAGTGACATATATGGAGTTGTGGTTGGTCATTTTGGATCTCACTTTGTTCCATCTAACTTGGCCTACTTGGTGGGGGCAATAATTTCAAATTTATAGGCAATACTAAAGAGAAATGGAAAATCTTATGGTTGAATAATTTGACATGTATTATTAGATCTAAAGGGAGGTGAGTCACTCGACAAAATACTAAGGCCTTGTTTGGTTGTGATGATTTTTTGGGGGGGGGGGGGGAAAGGAGATGGAGAGAGGAAAATTAGACGGATTTGAATAGTTGAAGCGTTTGGATAGGGGTGACTTTGGTGGGGCCAGGTCCACCATTGAGGGGGGGGGGGGTTTGTTTTCTTCCCAAATTGGGGCGAAAATGGTGAGAAAATGGACTTAAATGGGTAATTATCCATCTCCCCCTCTCATCCCCCAACGTTGGTTTTTTTTTTTTTTTTCTTTCTTCTTATTTTTTTAATTTTCAACGTTAAACATTTAGTTTTCTCCCCTTAAACATTATTTTTTTTTTCGTTATAAACTATTAATTATTTTTATGTAATAGGAGCATGATCGTAAATTTATACGAACACCATTTTCTATCCTCTTTTTTTTTTTTTCAACCAACACAAAAGGGTTTTTATCCTTCTATAAAGAAAAAACAATTTTCTTGTATTTTTGAAATAAAAAACATTTTTGATTAGTTGAAATTAAAAAAACTAGTTTTTTGAAGAAAAAAATAGAAAATACTAACATATGTTGTTACTAGGCTTTGAACTCTAATGCTAACTCATTAAATGAGACATATTCATTAAATTAAATGCGTATTTTCATTGACTTTTGAAAATTAGAAACTGAAAACAGTTTTTTGCATGTTTTCAGTTTCCTTCACAAATTGAGTTTTGAGAACAATTTTTGTTTTCTGTCCATTTTAGGTTGTCAAACAAGTTTTTTAGTCTCAAAAATAGAAAATTGTTTTTGAAAACATAAAATAAGGAGAAAAAACAGTTACCAAACATACCTTAAATATTTTTTGAGCAAGACTTAGGTATAGTACTTAGGTGCTATTCCTTAGGTTCACTTTTTAAGATTCTGCCATGTGGATTTTTTCTCATGGGATGGAAGTGTATTTTTTAGTTAAGTAGCCACATGGCTGAATGTTAAGAGGGGAACTTAAGGAATAGCACCTAAGGTACTATACTTAAGTTTTGTCCATATTTTTTTTATCCCTTACCATTTTCTATCCCTCCACTTTTCATTCCCCCAACCAAATGAAGCCATCCTCATATCGCAATGTCATAATCAAGGCCTAAATACATTGATAATCGCACTTGGGACGTAGCCTTTACCTCTATCCCAATAAACCAAAATTCTCATGGTGTTCCTATGTCTTGAAATTGGGCCTCTAGGTACAAGTAATGCCAGTTAAAGTTCAAATTGACAAAATAAATTTATGTTATGGGAACAATACTATGGCATTGATACCACTGGTCGCCTTTGTCCAATTAAATGTCTCATTTAGGAGCAAAATTTCATCTAATTCAAGGATGTTCAATAGATATTTCTATGACACCAGTGCAGGCAAGGATTTTGAAGGCAACTTTGATAATGAGGGCCGTTATGGATCCAATTTTTTTGTTGGTTGTTTTGAGGGAATCAATGCCTTGAATTTAATAAATGGACTATTTCAAAAGAGTTTAGACTCTCACATTAGATTAGTTCACAATTTGTTACTTATAAATGTTGGAAAAACTGGTTTTGCATCTCATAAAAAACTGGTTTTGCATCTCATACAAAACCCACAGCGGAAGCAACATAAGGATCTACTTCATTCATGAGAGATAACATGTAACCTTGAATTCTAGAACAAAGAAAAGAAAGCGTACCTTGGTGCAGTAAAATTCAAAAACAAGACTTGAGAATACTTTCAATCTTCATCCCAATTCCACATGGTGCCCAAGATGAGTGGTATCTCAATTAGTTCTTGCGTACGTTAATTTTCTTTTGGAAAAGTGTATTTTCAAGATTTTGTAAAGAAAAACTATTTTCTCTACTTTTAATCATACGTACACTTTAATTGCCATAGCGGTTACTTTATTTAATAACTCTTATTAAATAAAAACTGATTATCTAATTGGGTTAACATTTTTGGGCCAACCCAATTGGGCTTAAGTGTGTGGTTGTGGATGAGACTAAAGGGATTAATAAGGCTCTAACTCCAATGGGCCTCAGACTTATCTGTCAACTCTTGACAAGCTCAAAGTTACCATTAATTATATAACAAGTACCATTATGGAAATATAATTGCACTTTAGGCCTTATTAATAAATTATATCCCAAGACTCTAATATGATATTATTTGACCCCTCCATGAAATATCCATAGTGAACAAAGTATTAATAAACTGTCACTTTATAAACAATTATTTTATTCCTTGAGTACACAGTTTAATATTTTAGTTATTCATATTTATGAAATCTAATTTCATAAAATATAAACTTTAGTAACTCTTACTAAAGTGGCCGGCCCTGAATAATCAGTTTCCATTAAACTTATTTCAAGGAGATATTTCGTGTCTCTATAGAAAGAGATTATGAATTCCATCTTGAGAATATGCATTCCCTCAACACTATGTGTGGTTACCTAACATACTGAGGTTTTGACCGTTAAACTAAATCTCACTCTTGATATATCAAAGTAACCTACATTTCATGATCGGGTTTACTATCCTCTTAGGATTGAGAGTCTATGAAATTAGAAGTTGTAAGATTAATTATTCAAATGATAGATGTTAATTGAATAATTAATCTCACAGCGGTCTAGTTCAATATGTCTTACACACTTAAGACATATTAGTTGATCAAGACAAACCATTTTAGTTGATGTGTTATACTCTTCGCAGATGAAACGCCCAATTTCATCATCGATAACGAACTATATTTTGAGTTTACAAGGAACTTGTGATTTTTATCTTCTGTAACTAAATCACATACAATGTATCTCAAGGACTATGATAATATCCAATTAGTTCATTTACAAATAGTCTTATATAATTAAACAATTTAATTATTTATAACATGTCAATAAATTGGATTTTAGGACATAAACCCTAACAAGAAATACATGACAAATCTTTATTCATTGTCGAACATTTAAATTTATATAAGACAAAAGATGAATACTAACTTCCTATAATTTAGTGGGTTTCAGTTAGTTCAACTGGTAAACTCTCTGATGGTTGTATAAGAGATCTGGGGTTCCATCCCTGCCTACACCAAAAAACTGATTGGTGTCTTGGTCTCATGATAAAGAGCTTTCATCAGGAGCGGACATCATAAGTTGAAACTCTCTCTCTCTTTCTCTCAAAAAAAAAAAAAAAAAAAATCCTATAATTTATCAACGAAACTAATCTAACTAATCATATTCCAGGTTAATTTTTTTGAATAAATAAAACATATTTCCATCATTATTTATTCAATAATGTATTTATTATTAGTTTTTTTTTTTTTTGAGAATGGTTTTTGTTATTAGTTAGGTGTACCCAAGTCGCAGGAATGTAATGGATTCCAGTTAGTTTAACTGGTAAAGTCTTTGATAGTTGAATAAGAAATCTGAGGTTCAATCCTCGCTTATACCAAAAATCGATTGGTGTCTTGGTTTGATGATAAAGAGCTATCATCAAAAGCGGATACCATAGGTTGAAATTCTCTTTTAAAAAAAAGAAAAAAGTGGCAGGTAGGCACCTTAGATTTACAGTTAAACAACCCCTCAACACTAAAGATGTTAGCAGTGCTCTTAGGGCAATTGATAATAAACTATTTTAAGAAAATTTTGACATTACTTTTATAGAAATATATAAAAAGCCATCAAAACAATTGCTTACTTTTTTTTTTCTTTTCCTATAAAAAAGTTTCTAAAAATATTTTTTAAACTAATTTATTTTGTTTTATTTTTTATACATCTTAAACCAATACTCTTAACTTAGGTATCCGTTAACTTTTCATATCTCCATGAGAATGCTATATTTTATGATTAGTACTAAGAGCACTTCTGCTATGCTATATTTTATGATTAGTACTAATTAAGAGCACTTCTGCTCAAAAAAGAAAAAGTAGTAAGAGTAAGAGTACCTAACTACCTAGTATGTAGTAAGGAATTAACAGATAAATATTAGTATTATTATTATTATATAATAATGTTACTGGTAAAAAAGTAAAACATCTGACCAGGTATTCAAGAATTGATCTTCTAAAAAAAAAAAAAAAAAAAATTGCAATAGTCAAAAAATCCAATTTTCAAATTGATTTTATACCCAATAATATACCTTCCATAAAAAAATAAAAATAACATACCAATATTTCCTTTTTTGTTTTTTATTCATTTCCCAAAAAGCCATGAATATAATATTACTCAGAAAATAAAACCCCCATCACCATGGAATTCCCTTTGGTAATTTTTCATATTCATTTTGTTCGTCCGAGTCTTGCTGGGCACTCTAGTCGACCGTTTCTTCAGCTTTGTTTTAGAACCCCTTATCACACACACAGTGACACAGTTACCAGCACCATTTTCAACTGTATATGTTTTCCATACCAGAATCAAAACCATAGGAAAACAGAGAGAGAGAGAGAGAGAGAGAGAGAGAGAGAGAGAGAGAGAGAGAGAACAGAGAAGCAAGAATGTTTTACTCACAGTGCTTGCTCTCAAGCAAAGGGCCTCTAGGCGCCATCTGGGTCGCAGCCTATTTCTTCAAGAAGCTCAAAAAGACTCAAATTGCTGAAACCAATATCTCCTCATCTGTTGGTGAGTCATTCTTTTCTCTTTTACTCATCTGGGTTTTTTCTTTTCCTTCTAAAAATTTGATTTTTTTTACTTTATATTTGTAGGGAAATGATTTAATTGAAATTTCTCTCAGCCAAGAATGTTTTTGTTAGATTCTAATGTTCTGTTCCTTGTAATTGGTTATAATACTTTAGATAAAGGAGGCAGTTAGCCTTAAAGAAAAGTTCAAATGTTTGGTTTGGCATTTGTAATTTGTTTGAATTCCAGCATTGAACTGAGAAGTGAGACATAGGAAATTTATGGGAACATGGAACTACAAAATGGGTAGTACACAAATAAAATCTTGAATAAAATTTTTGCCAAACACTTTTAGTACCAAGTTTTGATGAGCATATTGTGGACCTTCAAATTTCACATTTTTACTGCTATGGAAGCATCATCTTAGAATAGGGTTTTAATGAATGTTTTATATGTGAGCAGGTAGCTGCCAGGCATAACCAATAGTACTATAAAAAAACACAAAAAGAAATTTCAAAACTTAGATTTGTGATGGCTTTAGTTGTGCCTTTATTCTTCCATTTATTTGAATAATCATATCTTCCTATTGTTTTATTTTTAATAAGTCTGTGTTTTGTTTTTAAGTATGTATATTTTTTCTTATTACTTATGAAAAGAAAGACATAATTAAGAAAATCGTGTAATTTTCTTTTCCTTATTACTTTCTGCTGCAGAGGAAAAAAGCTTAGATGATCAGTAACTATGCAAACATTATATTTTACTAGAATGAGATAATAATTATAGGCTTGGTGTTGACAAAGATGGTGATAGCTACAGTAGTTTTGGTGGCAGCATAGGGGGTTGCATTGCAGGTGGTGAATCTGATTATGGAAAATTGAGGAAGATTGGCTAGTGATAGTTGTGTTTGGGGCAATCTAGTGGGATCTGCCAAATTGGTTTAAAAGATGATATTTTTGGTTATGTGATGACATTTTCAGAGGTGATACTGTTTGCAGGTAGTGGTGTTGACTGTAACAGTGGTATAAGGTTGATAATGATGGTAATCAGCATGAGTTAAAATCAGGATAATGGGTTTTGGAAAAATCAATATCTGGAAAAAGTATTTGCAAGGTGCATTAACAATTTTATTTCTTATTTATCTGATTTCAAGATTAAGAAAATAACTTTTATGATGCTACCTTATTTACCTTTGAATACAACATCAACTAGGTTCACTTAAGTTGGGTAGTTAGTGACAACTTCTCATAACTCATTTATTTAGGTTTTTAACGTTTTCACTTGGTCCATGACTCTTAAGTGTTCTGCACAGCTTTAGTTGTGGAGTGGGAATGAACCAAATTCCAAAATCATGAGTCTAATCCATTGGAGATCGTTACTGTCAAAAATTCTGTGTCAAATTTCAATGTGTGTCAAGTTAAATTTCAATGTGTGTCAAGTTAAGCTAACAAATAATCTCACTGTTTCTTTTGGAAGTTGTGGCCTTGATCCTCATGTATGCTAAAGTTAAATTTCTAATCAGCCTGGCCTATTCTTTCCTATTTTTTGCCTTATGCAGATAAAATATTGCAAGATGAGCTGGATGTTGTCACATATAGAGTGCTGGCCTACCTTCTCCTAGGCGTTGTCAGAATATACTCAAAAAAAGTTGAATACCTGTTTGATGACTGCCACAAGGTGCTAATAAAAATCAATGACTTTGTGGTTAGTACAAAAGCTAATGAACATGTGGAAAATTTTTGTGCACCATATTTCTCTATTACACTACCGGAAAGGTTTGAACTCGATGCTTTTGATCTAGAGATCATTGAAGATGTTAGTGGGTAAGCTATCTGGTTTAAAAATTGAGTGGCTGGGGTTTTGATTCTTTTTGTTTTAATTAACTTAATGTGTCTGTTTCTTCTACTTCCCAGAGGCAATGTGGTGCCCTATGAACAGATCACACTCAAAGGTTCTAATTTGCTTCAAATTTCAGTTATATTTACTTTTGTTGTTTGTATTATTTATATAATTTGGTGTAATACTGAACAGATGGTTCAAGGAAAAATGAGAAAATGGGCCAGTACTCTTTAGACAAGGTATGTCATATAGTCATGTTGATGCATATAA
>JARYZH020000010.1:1202561-1272893 GCA_030021035.2 Notholithocarpus densiflorus
AAGGAAAATCTAAGTGTTAGACAGAACCAAGGTCTTGCATGGTCCTCGGACTCAAACCTATGGGGAAACTAACTATTTCAAGAAAAATCTAAGTGTTAGACAGAACCAAGGTCTTGCATGGTCCTCAGACTCAAACATATGGGGAAACTAATTACTTCAAGAAAAATCTAAGTGTTAGACAGAACCAAGGTCTTGCATGGTCCTCTAAACACACTTGCGTTTTAAAAGTATAGGATCTAAAAGTTTGTCTTTATAAGTAATATGCGCTTAGCATTTTTAAACCCGATATAATAACCAACTTATGAGATATAGAATTCATGTTACAAGGTCATTGCCTTTTATAGTCCGTTCAGCAAAAGTAGGTCATAATAATAGAGTGGCCCAATTGCTAATCACAGTCTAAGTGAAAATTATCATTATGGACTTTACATTTTTAGGTTGCTGTCTCAAAAATGAAAAACAAGTCGCACTGTTGAGACTATTCAGCTAATAATCGAAGCGCAAGTTATATAAATAACAAATAATCAAAACACAAGTTATATGAATAAATAAAACCCATTACAGTGACAATTAACACACAAAGAGGGAATTGCGTATATTCAATCCATGCGTTCCATTACAATAGTCCAAAAAAAAAAAAAAAAAAAAGAGAAAAAAAAAGAGAGATAATGGGGCAGCCTATTTCTTTAACTTGGTCTTCGTTGCACCCTTGGAAGGCTGGTCTGAAGTGGCCTCAGGGTCCTCGGGGCATTCACCTAGAGGAATAGCTTGCAGAGGCATTACAAGGAGAGCTGTCTCTTCAGCCTGAGCGGCCTGGGCATCAGCTGGAGGCTCTGCAACATCTTGGGGTACTCCTTGGCTAGGGCCCTTATCTGCCTCGGTTACCCTTGATGGCTCGGTCTCCTTGGCAGGCTCATCAGAAGAAGTCAAAGCAAGGGCAATATCAGGATGGCCTGCCTCAGCCACCTCGGGAGAAGTGCCAGCCTTAGAGCTAAGAAGGCCGGGCTCTCGGATGGCAGGAGGGTAGTATACATTCTTTGCCTTCCAAAGGTCAGATGAAGCCTCAACTCCAGCTTGTTTGAGGGCTTCATTCCAAACCTGGGAACAGTAGAGCCTGCACACCCCAGGTACTTGAGCCTTGAGAATGGCCTGTGTCTCATCCATTCCCAAGGCGTAAGCATCTTCCTCGGCCTTCTCCTTGGAGCTCTCGGCCTCAGTCCTGGCGAACTCGGCCTCAGCCTTAGCCCTCAAGGCTTCATCCTTGGCCCACTCTGCGGCGTTCCTGGCCTCCTCGGCCACGGCCAGTTTTTTCTTCAGATCAGCAATCTGCTACTTGGCAATTTTCAGCTGATCCTCAGCCTCGAGTAGGCGCCTTGTCTGGTCTTCAGCCTGTTTTTGGGTGCTATCCAGACCTGATTCAGCACTGTCTCTGGCCCTTGTCATCTCCTTCAGGTCCTCCCTTGCCTTCACAAGATCAGCCTCGGAGTTCTTAAGGGTCCGCGTGGCATCCAAGCGCTTGTCACGCTCGGATTCCAGGGCCCTACTTTGATCATTGGCCAACTCTTCCAACCTGTAGGTGGCCTGGACAGCCTGCCAAATTGAAACAAGTTCACAATAAGATGGAAACTAAGGGACAAGGATCAATAGAGTCGTAAATGTTAGAAGTCTTACCATGCCCATGTACCTCTTAATGCTGAGGAAGACCTTCTGCCTCCTCATATTCCCCAGCTCGGCCATATCATTGGGAAGCAGCAAGCACCTCTCCAGTGCATCAGCTACGTAGGCACCTTCGCCCCCTCGGAAGTTCCTGAGCGAAGCGTTTTCCATTAGGGGCTCCCCATGGAGCATTGGGGCAGGAAGCCAGGCCTGGGGCTCAGATTGCATGGCGACTTCCTTTTCTGGGCCTTGGTGCCCGACTTTCAATTGTTTTGAAACTCGCCGGGCTTCATCTTCCTCCTGAGAGGAGCGAGGCTGTCCCCCATCCATGGGCTCTTTACTTTTGGATCCCCTTTTCCTTTTTGGATCGGCGGGCTCAGGCCGAGGAGACAGAGTCGGCTGGGGAGGGGGAGGAAGTTTGGGCCGTGGAGATAATGACTTCAACTGGGTGGAGGAGGACCTGGTCTGAGCAGGTTGAGACTTGGGAGGAGGAGGAAGCTTGGACTGTGGCCTCCTCGGCTGGCCCTCAATCAGGTCAAGCAGGTCGGTTGAAGGTTTCTTCTTAAAACCCATCTCGGCCTGAGAAGAAGTCCCTACTGAGGAGAGGTCCGCTTCAGTCAAACTGGGGTCGCCCAGATCACCAGAGGGATCCTCGAACAGATTGTCTTGATCAAATACACCAAAATCGTCCTCGGCCTCTTCAGCTTAAGGGGACGAAGAAGGACCTGCCAACGTAGCGCCTTCTGTAGCAGGGGATCCTTCGGCAATCAAGAACCCTTGTTCTGCTACGGTAATTCTGTGAAGCCGAGGATTTTTGGCTCTGATCACGTACTTCGGGGTCGAGAATGATTTCTGGATGGGATCGTACCCAAGGATCTTGTGAGCAGCTCTGACTTGATTGTCAGCTTTGTTCACAAAAACCTTTGCCCTAAGGATGGTCGCCAAATCTTCCCGGTTGACCAAGTGAAAGTGTCGGTCAAAGGCGTGTGGATCTGTAAAAAAGAAGGTACATCCGTATTAGCAACCAAACGGTGCAAACTATGACAATGCAAAAGATCAACCCTCTCCTACTCTGAATACCCCACCTGGTGCCCCTTCTTCTGTCGGACAGGGAAGGCCGTCGTGCCACCTCCCTGACACGATGAGAAAGTCCTTATTCAGCCCCTTGCTAGACTCTGGGAGGCACTAAATAAGCCAAACCTTGTCGACCATCGTTTTCATATAGTAGGATTTACCCTTTAGGTGTTGGAGGTTGTTGCATCAGTTTACGTCGTGATGGGTCAACCTCAACCTCAACCCCATTTTCTCATTTAAAGCATCCACACAACCCAGGATCCTAAACATATTAACGGCGCACTGGGTGGGAGCTAATCGAAAATGCTTAAGGTAATCCCTCATCACTGGTCTCATGGGGATTCTCATACCACTCTCAATGAAGGCGATTATGGGAATCACCACTTCACCATCTTCCTTCCTAAAAAACCACTCCCCTTCCTCACAGTATCTCAAGCCTACGTTATTGGGAATCCTATAATCGGCAATGAATTTCTCCATTGCCTCTTTAGACACAACCAACTTCTTAAACTTACCCATCCCCAGGAACGGCTAAAGGACTTAGGGAAGGACGAAAGAAAGAGAGGAACAAAAGAAAAAGAAACTTAGAGGGGAGAAAATATGAGTCAGAGAGAGAGTAGAAACTTACAGAAATGAGGAAAAGCTCCTCGTACAGGCTTTTTATGCTGAAAAGAAAGGTGAGTTGGGCTGGAGATTTGACAGAACTTAGGAGACGTGCGCAAGAACTCTTGAATATGAAAATAAAGAGGCGAATCGGTTCAAATGGGCATTTATACCTTCGATTAAAAATAACCGTGCCGGTTTTCCCGCTCATAAAGTTAAAAAATCCCCACCGTTGGATCACCATCACACCATTGAACGTGGGGAGCACAGAGCCGCCATAATTTAATGAGGGCGCGCTCCGTATACCGAAGTGTCAGGAACGTGCCTTGGACAAGTGAAAAGGCTCTGGCGCTGACGAAGGACAAGACTTGACAAGCCATGACATAGGCCCGAGGGCATCAAAACCCTTCTTTCCGTTCGAGAATCCGGACAGCAGGATTTTGAGGGGCTATTGTGGGGTCAAAGAATTTGGCCACCCCGGCCCACTTTATACTAAGCCCAAGGCCCATGCCGAGGAGGAAGAAATGCCCGAGGACAAATGAAGGAAATCTTAACTACCAAGAAGCATAGCCGAGGACAACCATGTCCTCGGCGAACCGAGATCATAGAAGGGAAGAGCAGCACGCCATCAACGGCAGTCTCGTAGAGCGTCTCAAGAAAAAGACAAGTACAGCGGGTCAGTCATGGGAGCCTGGAGGAGGAGCAATTCTAGGAGAAGCTGTCACCTCCACATTAAATGCCCATAACTAACGTTCTAGCCGCATTAATGAGGAAATGACCCCTGAACAGTGTTGCTTTGGTTGCTGCAACTCACAGAAGGTTTGGGACGGCGGCTGATGGGACAACCTCTCAAGTAGTGACCTGCACGATCAACAAATGGAGGGCCAAGATTAACCGAAAGAGGGTATATAATGTAAAGAACTCCTCTAGAAAGAGGATCGGAGATTGGAAGTAGAAAACACTGCAGCAACCTGTATCATCTTTGTAACCTTTGTAACCAAGCACTGAGGAAATAATAAGAACAAGATAACTCCTCGGACCAGGGTCCAGGACAGATTTTCACACTTAAAGCCCATTTTCTTGCTACTTAGTTTTACCCATAACCATGTTTATTCGTTGCTATCCTCACTAAGGCTTAGTTCTTAAACTCATTCTCTACAAATCTATTGTATTGGGCTAGTTGGGCCTGAATCCACTTTTCCAATAGCAGAAGTGCTCAGACCCAGTCCCTACAATATATATACAAATTTATCTTTTGACTAAAAAAAATTTCTCAATCGTCATGATAGCCTATTATTGTCTCAATTGTCCAAAAGCAATTTTGGAACAATGTGAACTATGAAATGGAGGAACTTTATAAGAAAACATATAAAATAGAACACATATTATAGCTGGAACGATGTAGTCCATAGATTACTCACATACATAACTCAAACCAAATTACAATAAAACTCACACACTCGCACAAGTTCCTATGACTCATGCTTCTCAACATATAAAAAAGGAAGTTCCTACGACTCGCCTTGCAATTGCCATACTTAATTTGACATGTAGCTTAATCCCACTGATAAAGAAAACAACAAATTCATTTTTGAGCATCTCAAAACCAAACTAACAATTTTATTAAAATGACCACAAGAAATCCTTTTTGTGTGCTTCTGTTTCCAGTTTTGTGCAACAGAACATAAAACTAGGACAAGAACTTCTATTACAAGAAAACTACACAACAAATTCCTGCAAACAGAAAATTCCCAATACATTCCAATACAAATACATTCTGTCCATTCATGGATGCTCTGAATCAAAACGAATGGATGCTCTGAGATCAAATGACAGAACTTTTCATTGAGCAAGAACAATAAAAAAATTATTGCATCTAAAATAATAAACTGAAAGAACAAGAAAAAGAAATCATTGACCACATTGCTAGTTATCTCAGTTTTGTCTCCTGAACCCCCAAGCTGAAATGGAAAATAAGGGACACCCGTTCTAGCAGAGAACAAAATATCCATCCTTTTCTTTGATGTTATATCCATTCTTTGATGTTATACCCAAATAAAAAATCCTAAGCATGTAGATGAAGAAGACAAAGACAACTGACCTGAAGTGGATCGGCGGAAGAGAAGTGCTCGGCAGCGTGGGTCTGAGGCGGATCGGTGGCGTGGGTCTAAGGTTGATTGGCAGCTTGGGAGCTCGACTAAGTGGGTCGGCTGGTAGGTCGGTGACGTCGAGCTTCGGTGGCCGTGACGTTGAGGATCGAGGGTCGGCGGCGGTGAAATAGAGAGGTGAGAGTTTGAGAGAGTGAGCTTGAGAGAAGGTGTGACAGAGAGATGAGAGCTTCAGAGTGAGTTGAGAGTGACACTGAGAGAGAGGCACGGTGAGAATAAAAGAATATATTTTAATTCGGCTGGAGAATAAAAAATTATTATTATTTTTAGCTCTCAGCTACAGTGCACAGCCATACATAACTGTGCACTGTAGCAATGAAGGTAAAATTTTTACCTTTAGCTCCATTGCTGTAGTGTGGATTTTTGTGTTTTGGTGGAGCTAAAATAGCTATATAGCTATTTAGCTCCATTGCTGTGAGTGCTCTAAGGGAATTTGTTTAAGAAATATTTTTAGAAATTTTTAATGAGAAAAGAGAAAAGCAATTAAATTTTTTGACAGTTTTTTATATTTCTCATAAAAATGGTTTAGTAAAATGATCTATTAACAATTTGATCTAAGGGCACCCGTTAACATGACATATCTCTATTTCTAGAACTTTGACCTTTACCTAATTGTATCCCTTCAATTTTCAATTATTTTAGTCACACCACCTATGTTTAATAATTAGTTTAATCACACTTCTTTCATCCATTATACCGTTTTGACTCGTAAACAAATGAATACATGACCCTTGACTTGAGAAAGAAAAAGAAAATACTTCATTGTTTTATATGTCTAGAAAAATTTAGAGATTTTTTCTACTGTATTTTACTATTTTATGCTTTTTTTTTTAAATATTACTTTAGATATAAAATTATTATAAAGATAATGGTAGAAGTGTGTGTTGTACAATGTGTCATGTGCCCATCGACTAGTAAGCCATATGAATGACATGAATATCATGATGTGACACTTTCATTAGCAATTTGATAAAGATATGGATAAAAAGGTGCGATTAAATCAAACCTATAGCATAGTAGGTTAAACTAACAATTGAAAACTCAGGCAATGTGATTAGAAAATGATCAAAAATTGGAGAAGTCCTTCTAGAATCCTTCTCTTTACAATTTTGCTCTTGTTTTGTATTTTTCATTGTCTCCAAAGTTTAGGCTATTTTTGTATTATATGAAAATTTCCTCCATTTTTTTTGATAGATATGATAGATTTGAATTTATTATGGCATTCTTTCTATGATAATTGTAACCTTTATATAATTTTTTTAGGTGAGATTGGAACCTAGGTTTCTTAATTAATGACAATAGATTTTTACATTGAACTAATTAGAACCCATCTCTTTTGAAACTTAAAAAGCAATTATTTTTGTCTTGATGTCAAATGCTCTCTCTCTCTCTACCCGCAAAATTTGTTGTCAAGTTAGGGGCCCATTTGGCCTATGGGCTATACCGCTATACAATTAGAGGTCAAGAGAGAAAATGAACTTTACCATATTAAATATTAAATATTAAATATTTAAAGGTGTATCCATTGGCATGCTATTTAAAAATTTAAATGACGCGATACATTGTTAAATTAAAAAAAAAAAAAAAAAATCTTAACTATAAAATAAATGAAATGGAAAAGATCCTTTTACAAAACTATTTGGTTATTTTATTAAAGCTTTTCTCTTAGGTGGGATATAAAAATACTTCTTTGTGAAAAGGTTGGAAGTTAAGGGTAGTAATCTTGAAATTCATGGCATCTACTATGACGTCAAATTAGCAACCTAAATTTTAATGTTAGATGAGAGTGTATTATCATATAAACCTTGTAGGTTTTTAGGTTGGAAAAGTTCATGACTTGTAATCTTGATCGAGTTTGTAATGAGTTATTATAAGTTCAGCATTAAGTGTCTAAGATGCAACTCAAAAGAAGAAGAAAATGAAGACTTCGACTGCTGTTCGATTTGAAAAGTAAATTTAGACCTCATATATGTTATGCAGCAAAATATTAGGTTAATTTACCTATTATGTTGATCTAGCAATTAAGTTATAACAATTAATAGCTCTAGAACTTCTGAACTTTTCCTTATATGGACACCTTCACGGATGGCGCACCCGTACTTCACAATCAGAACCTTCAATTGACTCCAAGAACCTCTTGAAGATTTACTCCACAGCAATGTTGGAATGATGGCTTTGTGGCTTCAATATTTGATCTCTCCAACAAGAAACAACCTGAAAAGAAAATTCCTCTGTAAATTCATGGGTACACATGATGGAGACTAAGATTTTTTCTCTAAATCGCTTAGAGTTTTAAACCTAAAGGAAGTTGAACATAATATTCCTTTATATAGAAGACTTAAATAGGGTTAAAAAAAAACCCATGGCTTCATTTAAAATATGTCAACAAATCTAACTCTATGATTTTTGATTGATTGAACCTCAGTCGAACAACAATCAAAATGACATATTTTCTTTCTTTAGAGTTAATTCTTGTACGCATGATCTTGAACTTAAATAATGAATTATGAACTCATTTGGCAGTTACATTGTCTTGGATTTCTCCAACTAAAACTGAACACAATTTATGCTCACTCGATCGAAACAAGGTTCTCAACACTTCCTTAACAATGGCTCCCCGATTGGGATACGGTAATCTTGAATCTGACATGTATTAAACAAGTTGGCTATTGACTTGAAAGTCGTGCGTTACGTGCAAGCATATAAAAGGGATTATTAAGGATGCCTTATTCAAATGTTTATAGAGATTTGCTGTGCATATCAAATAAAGAAAACCTAAACCTAGTTTTCACTAACACCTGAGTTCAAAAGATCAATCTTAATCTGGTGTTGCTATTTGGTAATCAAGAAGGTTGAAGCCACAAGGCCTATTCCCAATAGCTTGTGGATTTGAAATCTTCAAGTTAGTCTTTGGAGTAGTTGAGTCGAACTGATAGTGAAGGATATTTAAAATGGAAGATTCCATAGGTGCTGGAGATGATTTTGGGGTTAGGTCAATAAGTCATCTACCGAGTAGAGTCTAGGGATAAGGGTTTATCTCAGATTGTTACTTCAATTGTATTAGTCAATTCCTTCCTGGGGTGAGGGTATCCCCATAACGATTTTCCTTTGGAGATACTTTATTGGTTTTTGACTTTGTCACTATATATTGTGTTCTTGTTTTATTGTTATTTGTTATCGTTTCTCTTATGGTGATATACTGATACGTGTGAAAATTTATTTATGGCCATATTGAATGCATAATTCGTTAATTGACTTAAATAATTTAATCCCCCTTAATATAAGGGGTCAAAACTAGTATTTTTTAACACCCAACTAAGAAAAGGGAGGAAGAAAAAAAAGAAAAGAAAGGGGGGTGGGGGGAGGTGTGTTAGGGAAACCCTGGCAATATTCGTTACGCAAACTCTGTTTTGCTCCCTTTCCTCCATTCTATTGGAAGCTAAAATGGTATAAAGGAGCTAAAAGGGAATCTAGGACTCACTTTTCTGTCGCAGTTTTATATATGATATTATATAATTTCTTAAGAAGATATTGCTTCTCATGTGCTTCTGCATTTCTTTGTCTAATCTAATTCTATAAAGTGAACACTTTGTGTATAATGGTGTTGTAAAGGTGTCATGCGGCTTATCTTGTCTTTTTGCTTGATCAACCACCTACATCATTATTATTAAGCATGCCGACTTCAAATTAATAGGGATTGCATAAAATTCGGATGTGGCTCATGTTATGGTGTTCAATTCAGCGTGAGGTTGTATTTATTTTATTTTATCTCAGTTGGTAACACGAGGTGTCAACAGTTGAGCGACAGGACTTTTGACAATGTTGCCTTGTTTAATTAAGTTAGAAATATAAATACAGTTCACCTAGAAGCGTGTAAATATTTTGTGCATAAAATTTCAATTTGCCAGTGATTGATGATTGATGAGTTTTTGGACCACAATCTCCTTTGTATTTAATTTTTGTTTTTTAATTAATTGGAGAATTTAAGATATAATCACAATCTCCTCTGTATTTAATTTTTTTTTTAATTAATTGGAGAATTTAAGATATAATATATAATTATTTGTCAGTGATTAATGATTGATGTGTTTTGGGACCACAATCCCCTAGTATTTAATTTTTTTTTATTAATTGGAGAATTTAAGATATAATATATGAGAAATTGTACCTAAACTTTATTCGATATCAACATTACATAGTTATTTTTTTTATAAATGAAATGAAGAAATTCTTTAGATATTACCTAGAAGCATGTAAATATTTTGTGCATAAAATTTCAATTTGCTAGTGATTGATGATTGATGAGTTTTTGGACCACAATCTCCTCTGTATTTAATTTTTGTTTTTTAATTAATTGGGGAATTTAAGATATAATATATAATTATTTGTCAGTGATTAATGATTGATGAGTTTTGGGACCACAATCCCCCAGTATTTAATTTTTTTTTGATTAATTGGAGAATTTAAGATATAATATATGAGAAATTGTACCTAAACTTTATTCGATATCAACATTACATAGGGATTAAAAAAAAAAAAAATGAAATGAAGAAATTCTTTAGATATCACCTAGAAGCATGTAAATATTTTGTGCATAAAATTTCAATTTGCCAATGATTGATGATTGATGAGTTTTTGGACCACAATCTCCTCTGTATTTAATTTTTGTTTTTTAATTAATTGGAGAATTTAAGATATAATATATAATTATTTGTTAGTGATTAATGATTGATGTGTTTTGGGACCACAATCCCCCAGTATTTAATTTTTTTTGATTAATTGGAGAATTTAAGATATAATATATGAGAAATTGTACTTAAACTTTATTCGATATCAACATTACATAGTTATTTTTTTTTAAAATGAAATGAAGAAATTCTTTAGATATATAAAATAAGAAAGACAAAGGAAATCTCGTATTTCTAGATGGGAATTTATAATGAAAAAAGAAAAAGAAATTGAGTCCTGTAACTTTAGGTTTTAATTTAATCTTTGTTTATCGTATCTCCCAAATTAATGAAAGGTCATCTACGAATTTAGTGCGTGACAGCCTTTATAGCTTAATGATATTTCGTCCATTTTCCAAAAAAGAAGAGATGAAAGTTTTAAACTTTTAGACGGTAGGTTAAGTAGCATTTGGACAACATTGTATGAAAAAAAAAAAAGAAAACCTGAGCGGTTTAACCAGCTCAGTAAGAGCTCTTAGAGCATTCGTATCAGTGAATGCAAAGTCTTGCAAAATACAAAAAACACTTCATTTTACACGTTTTGATAAAAAAAACACCCACATCAGTGGGTGTAAAATTGTGCATAAATGCACAAGTGCTACAATAACTGTGCATATATGCACGTTTACTGTAGCACTTGCATTTAATATTTTAGTAATTTTTTCTCTCTCCTTTTCTCTGGTTGCTCTCACTCTCCCTTTTTCTCATTTGATCAAATCATTAGACCAGCAAATCATCACAATTATACATCTCGCCGCACCTGATCTCTCGCCATCGTCACCGATCGCCACGAAGCCTCTGATCGCCGATCGCCACTGATTTTTCGTTGTTTGATCAGTGGGTTTCGGGTTGGGTGGGTGATGATTTGGCTTTCCTTTATTTCTCGTTGTTTGATCAGTGGGTTTTATGGTAGAGGGGTTGATTTGGCCGGATTGAATGGGTTGGCTTTCCTTGATGATGGTGGTTGGGTGGGTAATGATGGTGGCTGGGTGTGGAGTGATCGTTGGTAGTGTTGGGTCTGTGAGAGAGAGGGGTAGTGAGTGAGGAAATAATAAAAAATTGTAAAAGAATGAATATTTTATTGAATAAATGTGTAGAATAGATAGACTGATGTAGGTGTTTTGTAAAAATGGATGTGTAAGATAGAAAAAATAGTTTTTTTGTGCAAAATAGACGGAAAGTTTGCATTCACTGATGTGGATGCTCTTAGATCATAAACTTATATGCAATGGACTCCAAAAGTTGTCCTACTGTATTTGAACATAAACATGACAGTATCTAGAAGGTTAAAAAAACAGAAAACTTTTGTGAATGTTTCTATTCTACAAGAACAAGTTTACCAGCACTGAAAATTGCACCATAAATTATATACACTCATCTGGAGTTGCCATTCACCTTACAAGACAAAGATAAAAGGGAGTGTGCATAATTTTTTAATAAAATTTTTGGTGTCTATAGACTTTTCGATTCTAAAATGTTAATATGGCTATGTGGCTTGGGTCGTAACTTGGCTTTGACAAACAACTCATGACTTGCTGTCTTCTACCATTGTTTCGTTTTCAATATACTTTTAATATAAATATTGCTTTGCTGAAAGTGAAACCAATTTTTTTTTTTTTTTTCATCTTCACATTTTCTATGAAAAAGATGTTTGTTGGGATTAATAATTAAATTAGTATTGAGGATAATAAAAAGTACATACACTTCTATGAGTGAATGTCAGCGATAAGTGAAGCCCACTTCCTTTTCACATTAGAATTAATATGAAAAATATATTATAAGAATCGCGTAAAAATTTAAATTGTGTGTATATATTATGTGATATAATCATTTATTTCATCTAGAGGTGAACACTGTGATTAGTGGATGAAAAAGTGATGGTTCCCACTGATCACAACATGCTACTTTAACAAGTTATAAAAGTTTTATAAAATAGATTGTGTAGATAGATTTACTCATAAAAGTAATATCTAGCTTTGTGCTCAAGTCATTAATGGACACTTTTGACATGGATGACTTCGGCTCAGTTTTGTTATAATATTTGCTCATCTTGTCTTGAAAACCATCAAACAACGCGTTATCATTATTATTTTGTAATGAGAGAGAATTTTAAATGGCAAACTATTCAAATTTAACATCGCATTTAACAGCGAAAAAGAGATGTAAAAATATAAAGCAACACTTATATATAAGTAGATCCAGCAAAAACCACTTATATATAACTATAATTAGATCTAGTGAAAAATAGGTAGACGTTGATGAAGGGGTTGTTAAGTGATTTGTGAAATCTTTTTTTTTCTTCATTTTTTTATGTGCAAAATATGTTAATGTAGTTATATTAAGGCGAAACTAAAATATTGGTTCCTCAAGTTTATCCTGTGTGCACAATTGGTTCTTCAAGTTTGAAGCGTGCGTAATTGGTCCCTCAAGTTTGTAAAATGAGCAATATAAGTCCTTTTACTAACTGTCTTACTTGTGTGGCTAACGGACAATGACTTGACATTTTATTTTAATGATGTGACATATTTTAATTAAAAAATTACAAATTAAAAGTACACATGAGAAACTTTTTTTACAACGGTACCAAATTAAAAAACTTTTTTTTTTCTACCAATTGTAAATATATCAAAATTCGTGAGACCCACTGATGTGAACACAGACAACTTCTTTTCTTCTAAATGACTTTTTTTTTTTTTTTTTTGGCTCTTGCATGAAACCCACTGATTGTCTTCTTCTTTCTTCTTTTTCTTTTTATTTCCTATCTCTCTTGCACGAACCCACACACTGGTGGTCTAAGGTCTTCTTCTTCATTTTTTTTTTTTTGGGTGTTTACTGTTTTGCTGTTTTGGTGGTCTTATCGTTTCAAATAAAATAAAACCCAGTTGAATTTAACCCCACCAACAAAACAAAATTGATAAAAATAGAATCTCAAAACCAGAAAACAAAATCCATTTGAGTTTAACCCTCACCCACAAAACACAAACCAAATCAAACATTTAAAGAAAATAAAAGAAAGAAACAACAAAAGAGAAGCAAAGATGCTGCGAAGTGCTATATGATACATGCCCTGCTTTTTTGCTGCTATGCCTCTACTGGGATTCCATGGGTTTTGTTTCATCCCGTGGAGTGTTTGCAAATGTTTAGCTATTTTAGTTTACTTTGTTTCTATATTTTGTTGCAATTCTATGTAGTTGTTGTGTTAATATATGTCTTGTTAGAGCACCCGCATCAGATGTGCTAATGTGCCAAATGCCAAATTTTTGGCACATTTGGCACACCAAACACAAAAACGGAGCTTTATCAGATGTTCCAAATGCCAAAAATTATGCCACATATAAACAGTACCATTGCAAATTTGCAACGGTACGAATGAAAATGGTATAAGTTTTATTAATTTTTTATTCTCTTTTCTCTCTCCTCTCTCCTCTCTCTTCACTTTATTATTTTCTCTTCTCTCTTTCTCTTTCTCTCCGCCTCTCCGTCTCTGTCTGTGTCTCCTCTTTCTCTTTCTTTCTGACTCTCCCTCTCTTTCTTTGATTGTTGATCTTTCTTTGTGGGCCGAGTTGATTTCGTGGGTGGTGGTGGATCGTCCTTGTTCGTGATTTCATGGGTCTAGGTTGATTTCATGGTTCGGTTGTTCGACAAGTGTGAGTCTGGGTTGATTTCGTGGGTTTGGGTGATGGTGGTTCGGCAAGTGTGATATGATTTTGGTGGGTTTTGTGGTTTGATTTCAGTGGGGTGATTTAATTTTGTGATTTGGTGGGTTTGTGGGTCTCTGACCGGCATGGGTCATTGACTAGGAGATCTGTTGGTCATTGGCGTGGGCATCATGGTGGTTGTTTGCTAGATTTCGTGTGTTTGGGTTGTGTGAAATGTGATTTGTGGCTTGGTCGGTGGTTGATCTGTGGGGGTGGCTGGTGGTTGTGGCTGTGTAGTGTTTGTTTGAGTTTTTTTTTTTTTTTTGGTAGCAGTGGCTGATATTGGTGGTGGTGGTGGTTGATCTGTGGGGGTGGTCGGTGGTTGTGGGCTGTGGCAGTTGATCTGCGGGTGTGGGTTGTTGTTGTTGATGGTGATGATAGGGAGGAGATAATATATATATATATATTTTTTTTTGATAGGGAGGAGATAATATATATATATATATTTTTTGATAGGGAGGAGATAATATATTATTTTAATGTGTAGTAAATATTATTTTAATGTATAGTAAATATTATTTTAATGTATAGAATTGAATGATAAAACATCTAATAAATGAGATGTTGTAAAATAATGTGGTAAAATAATAAAGTAGGTCTTTGGTATGACAAAATGACATAAATTTTAACATAGCTGCTGTGGATGCTCTTAGTGTGTTTATCTTTATTAGCCCGGTTGGGCTGTGAAGTTTGTGGTGTTGTAAGATTTTTTAAAGTGTGTTTTTGTTTACATTTAATAAAATCCCAGTTTACGCAAAAAAAGAAAAGAAAAAAAAAGAAGATGTTGGGACCTGTTTTTGTAATTTTAATTTGTAATTTTTTAATTAAAATATGTTCCATCATTAAAATAAAATGCTAAGTCATTGTCTGTTAGCCACATAAGTAACATCGTTAATGGCAGTTAGTAAAAGGACTTATATTGCTCATTTTGAAAACTTGAAGGACCAATTGTGCTCACTTCAAACTTGATGAACCGATTGCGTACACATGGTAAACTTGAGGGACCAATATCGTAGTTTTGCCTTATATTAATATGCATCTTAAAGAAAAGGTATAAAGTTTGTAATTTAAACAATTTGGAGTATAATAATT
The DNA here is from genome assembly GCA_030021035.2 of Notholithocarpus densiflorus. Taxonomy (NCBI): domain Eukaryota; kingdom Viridiplantae; phylum Streptophyta; class Magnoliopsida; order Fagales; family Fagaceae; genus Notholithocarpus; species Notholithocarpus densiflorus. The sequence goes on from JARYZH020000010.1 coordinate 1,217,580, forward strand.
AAAAAATATTCACTTTAATAGTGAGTATTTAGTAATCAATGAAACCCAATTTTCTTTTAATATTAAAAATTTACTATGAAAAATCTATAATGGGAATAACTGAAAATTATTGTAATCATCACTAGTCACTACGATGTGATTAAGGACCTGGTTTAAGTTTTTAATAGATTCAACCTAAAAATTGAGCTCGACGATTAGGATGTTCCCCGCATTGATGTCTCAAATGGACAGTTCTACTGGGATTGGGAGAATCTTCATCATTTTGTCATAATTGAATAGTTTTTGTGTGTATTATAAAAAGACGTGTCAAAAAAAAAAAAAAAAACAAAAAGTGAAAGAGAAAGTTAGGTCGATTTCAACTTGTAATTTTATAGAAAAAACAAAAAGAAGAAATGTTTTATTCTATAATCATAATATGGTCATATTCCAAGCAATTGTTGCAATCTCTATTGGTGACACTTGTTTAATTATCAGCTTCTTCAATCATTGCCCCTTTCATGTTCTCACTCCTTTGTTGCCACAACATTTTAGTGTTGTCCACTCTACTCTCATCGGAAATACCTATTATTCTTATCCATCATTTTCATATACTTTGCATTCGCATTAACTAGTGAAACCACCGTATAATATATTATCTTTTTTTATATTATATTTTATTAAAATATCAAAAAATTTTTTTTTTAATTTTTTTTTTACACACAACTACAATCTACTCTTTTCTGGGATACATAAAAGAAAAATAAAAAATAAAATGCAAAATAAATTGTATTAGTGTAAATTTACATGATTACTATATCAATCATGTATGTGGGTGAATTTTGAGTTTGATTGTCTAAAATATGATATATTTTTATTATTATACAGGCATAGATGTAAGTGCTTATCCATATAGCATGTACTGTAAAAACCTCTCACTAACAATCTTAAAATCCATTCCTAAATTTGTAGCCTAAAAACCTATAACCATTAGCGAAGGGAGAAGTTAGACTTATATACTAATTCTAAGTATTTTATATAATTATATTGAACTAGAAACTCTTTCAAATGAGTGACCAAATTATCGGTAATAAGGAGATATTACTTTTTTTTTTTTTGGTTGCAAAAGACAAACTTCTTATCAAGAAGGAAAGAGGATCAATGATTTTCTAGCTCTTTGAAGTGTATTCCCCAATGCTTTTGCTTTTCATTTCATGCTAGTAATCTACCTACTAAGACCTTCTCATTATATATAGTCGAGTCTTAAAAGCAAATATGACTTTAAAAAATAAGTACTAATAGAACCAATTAATAAGCTTTTGAATCCCATAAAAAAAATGTCTTTTGAAATGTGAGAAGGTGACCTAGTAGGCTTGGTGACTAGAATAGATCTATATTTATAATTTCCTCAACAAGAAAAATGTGCATAGTTTCTCGAATATTACTATTTCAAGGACCGGGTTATACCATGCAGTCAACTAATATGAGAAATTCAAGATTAGATCCAAATTGAATTACAACTCTACAAGCTTTACCATTTTAGATCCCAAAATCAATCATAGTTCAAACATATGATTGATTTGATTCATCGATCCCTTCTCAAAATTGCATGATCCTCAATGCTGCCACTTGTTAGGCACATTTTATGGAAATCTCAACTCTCAAAGGCCTTCTTTGAATTTTATTTTCCTGAAGATTAATAGTCCCATCACAAACCCTATCCGTGTTATCATGGCAGACTATTGCAACTCTCATAGATAGAGCAAAAGCTTGGGATAATTGCACTTTATCACTTTAAACTATACCCCAAATTACACTTTACATCATAAACTTTCAAAATGCATAGTTAGCATCCTAAACTATAACCCATGTTACAATTTGTACCTGTTGTTAATTTTGCCGTTATCTTGGATAGAAAACCAAAGTTTAGGGTGCAAATTATAATTGAAAGTATAGTTTAGGATGATAAAATGTAATTTCTTTTTTTATTTTTAAGGGATTGAGAAGAGGGGCAATTGAGCTTTTCACGTGATGCCATCCAAGATAACGTCAAAATGGATGGCAGGGTGCAAAGTGTAATATGGGTTATAATTTAGGGAGCTAACTGTGCATTCTAAAAATTTATGGTGCAAAGTATAATTTGAGGTATAGTTAATTTAGGATGGTAAAGTATAATTTCTCCAAAAAACTTCTCAAGGGTATACTTGCGGGCCGATATCAATATGGGCTATCATTATTCACTAATGACCTTATGTTCAACTCTACATTGCTTATACCATGCTCTAAATGTCGGCACAATAGATATTTTAATTTTAAAAATATCAAAATTATATCAAATTTATTATAATTAAAAGAAAAAATTGACTGAGCAATTAATATGTTTGGTGTTGTAACAATGACATTGTAACTAAAATTTTTGTGTACTTTTTTGTTGTGTTTCTAAGTTGACAAGTAGATCGTAAAGCTTATGCATTTAAATTAATATTCTTACCATTACTTTCAACAATAAAATAACAAACCCAGACATGCAGACGTGCGGAAAAAAGAATGATAAAGAAAGCTCTTGATCATGATTCATGAGAGCCTATCAATTGCTTTTTCAAAAATGGATAATTCCAAATGGGAGATTTACAAATTATAAAAGTGAAAAGGAAGAAGAAAGCTCCCTAATGAGATCTAGGAGGTAGCCTCTACATTCTTATATATATAATTTTTTGGTGAAAAAGAGACTATTATATAGCTAGCATTTTCTTAAATAAAAAAGGTCATCTCTTTAAACTTAGTGGGTAACACACCGCAGACCAACAGGAATCAACATGGCCAACATGGATTGGCCGTCTTACCCACCTTTAGGGATTCCCACCACGCGTGGCCGGTGCTGCTAGGCCATCCTAAGATTTATAACTCCGCACACCTGGCTCTTCGTTTTTTCAGCAAAAGGATATATATATATATATCTATAAAAGGGCCGAGCCAGGGTGGTCGAGGGGGCAATTGACCCCTTGACTCCTCTAAAAGTTTCTTCACTCTACCTGTATCATGCCAAAAGTTTGCTTCTTTGCCCCACCTAAAATAGAAAAGAACAAAACACACTCCACGTCTACACTAACAACTACAAACTATCACTGGAAAATAAAAAGTAACAAAACACTCATTGACACTATTGATAGCATATTTTTTTGATTTTTATTTTGACCCATTTACCTTTATACCCTTCTCACTAAGTAAAATTGTTTTATTTTGTTATTAATACTAATTAAAATTTTCAAATTACTTGCATTTTTAATAGTGTCTTTTAATTTTGCCCCCCGAACTTAAATTCTGGCTCTGCCACTATATGTATTAGTTTATTATGAATTGACCCAAGTGACCAAATTGTAGTGTAAAGTCCGTCTGTACTTAACCTTAGTTGTGCTCAAGGAAGTATGGACACGGCGTAATAAATTGCGTGTTTGTGTCGAGCATGTATTGGACACGGGACATGCCTTGGAAATAGTTGCTTATGTGTCCCAAATGTGTTCGGCCAAAAAATGATAATATTTTTTTAGGAATGATTTTACTAACTTTTAATTTTGATTATTTGGTTAATATTTTTTAATTGTTAAAGATTATAAGATTTTGTTATTAATAAATGATGGTCCCATTAGTATTTTGATGGGTTAGACTCTTTTTATTTTATTTTATTTATATTAATTGTAGTCTAAACATCATTTAATAGTCAATAATTTACTTTATTGTCCATTATTGCTCGTAAATAGATATATGTTTAACAATATATGAAAAATAAATTCTTGAAAATATATAAAAAATAAAAATAAGAAGTAAAAATATATTCAATAATTAATTAATATAAGTTTCCTCTTTGTGTCATATCTTAATTTTTCAGAATTTGTTGTATTGCCTTGTTGTACCAGTACTCGTACCTATGTTTGTTTATGTGCTAGTATCTATATATGGGTTATATGCATTGCACACTTTATCGTATAGTAACAATGTAATAGTCTAAGACCTTACACTGTAGACGGTAAAAAAATAGTGTCTTGAGTTGATGCCTTGACGGTAACAAATAGTTATAATAAAGAAGTGGATAATATAAGTTCATTTCATATTATAAATGTAAAAAATATAAATAAAAATAATTTCAAGAAAAGAGAGATTGACAGGACATGATTTATAAGTTCATACATAATGGGCAAGGCTTCTTTGAAACCTTTGCGGCTTTTTATTTATTTTTTATTTTTTTATACAAGATATAATTTCTAATCTAATATAATCTAAGTGTATATATGTGTATCTAGCATAATTTAAGTGTATATGTGTGTAAAACTCTTTTTTGGAGATTTGAACCTCGGCCCTTATCTCCGACTCCCCGGAAGCACTTATATTTTGTGGCTTAGTTGGCTATTTCATTGTAAGTTCTCTTGACACAATAAAGATCATTTATAGTAGTTAGGCCTTTAAGAACTGTGAGACTTCTTAGGGGTTACACTACAAGGATAATTTTTACTAGATTTAGATTTTGCAATTGGTTGGGGGATAGAAAATTGTGGGGATGGTAAAGTGGGGATAGAAAAAATTTCTCTTATGTGTGTTTGGTTGGGTGTTAGAAAAGTGGAAGGATGAAATTTTTTTTTATTTGGTTGAGAAGAAAAATAAGAGGATAGAAAATGATGTTTGTATAAATGTACTCTTATGCCCCTATTATAAAAAAAAAAGTTTACAAGGAAAAAAAAAACTTAATGTTTAGTGAAGTGGGATGTGGAAGGGACAAGAAACCACACATGATGCTCTCTTTGATGAAACATAAACTAAAATGTTAGTTTCTGACAGTGAATCTCGAATTCACGAAGATTCCTTGAATTCACAAGGAGAGATAATCTGAAATCCACTAGAAAATAGAGAGACAAAAGTCTTAACTTTATTGATTGAATAATTTTTTTAAAAACATTTATAGGCTTGGAGACATATTTAAAGACTTAGTTAAACTTGACAAACAAGAAAATATATTCTAAAAAAAAATTCTAATTAATACCTACACATAATAGGAACCAAATTTGACATAAAAAACATTAAAAGCACCTAAAAATAAGGAAATAAATACCCTAAACCTATAATAACGAAAATTACATAAAAATACCAAAATTAATGAATTACAAAAATTAAATTGTAAATTTTGTCCTACATTATTTAAGAAAAAAAAATAAAATTGAATGTTAACATTGAAACAAGAAAAAAAAAAAGAGATAAAAGAAAGGGAACTAAGTGAAGGGAGGAGAAGGGTGGATGGGTAAATTCCCATTTAAGCCCCTTTTTCTCCCCCATTTTTCGCCCAATTTGGGGAGAAAAAAAAAACACCCCAAAATGGTGGATTAGGGGAGAAAACACTTGAGTCTACCAAAATCACCCCCCCCCCCCCCCAACCAAACAAGGGCACTATTCAAAATTCCCCATATTTTCCTCTTCCCCTTTTCCATCTCTCCTAAATCAACCAAACGGGCTTTAGTTGATGCCAAATATCAATCCCTCATTTTAGTCTTTGATTAATTGTGTCATATTTATGTATGGCTTTGTTGACAACAACTTAATGCCATTACTTTATGATTACTTGTTATTTTTGATTTTACCATAATCCTGGAATATCATTGTATTCTAAACATACCTCATAAGGATATTTTATTTGGTGATTTTAAAATCACTCATTAATTATTATTGGTTTCACTTTTATAATCATTAAAAAAAAAATTTAGGTGGGTTCCAGTTCCAGTTAACTAAACTGGTAAAGTCTTTGATTGTTGTATAAGAGATCTGGGGTTCAATCCCCACCTACACCAAAAAATGATTGGTGTCTTCGTTTGATGATAATGAATTATCATCAAGAGGGGACGCCATATGTTGAAACTTTAAAAAAAAAAAAAAAAAAATTTAGTATCTATTACCATGCGCCATAAAGACCTTTTTATTTATTATTTTATTTTATTGGACCACTCTAAAAGTAATTCCTAGCCACACCCTAGGCTCAAGAATCACAGTCTTTTGCCTAAGAGAAAGTTAAATTTAAATATAAATGCCAATGTAAGGACCAGATTTGAAATCCTAGCCCAAGGTATGAATGGACTTAGGCCCAAAAAACTCAAAACAATGAATTTGTAGAGAATGGGTTAGAAAACTGGGCTTTAGTTAACTAAACAACAAGTTAGGTAGGCTTGATGACGAAAGAGTGAAAATACAAAAGTGAAAACTGAAGAAAAAACGTTCTCGGCAAAGTCCGAGGAGACTGGTTCTTATATAACGTTCTTAAGTAAGGTTACAAGTCTGGTTTTTGATTGCTACAGTGTTTCTTTCTTGATCTTTTTTTTCCTGTTTCATTGCCTTCCCCTTCTTTTATTATGTCTCCTCTTTTCATTCCCACCTTCCACGTGCATGCCAGACGGTTGGAGCTGATACTTGTCCCATCAACACCCCCTATAAGTCCTTATGTAGTAGCTGTAAGGCTGAAATCCAATGTTCAAGCATCACCTTCACATTAATGCGGACAGAGAGTTAGCTGCAGGGCATTTAATGCGGAGGCAGCAGCTTTCCCCTCAGATATTTTTAGGACTTCTCCCAGTCCAATCTCACTGTAATACGTATCGGCGCCAACGAAGCTTCCCAGAACGTTACCTAGGACGAAAAATAACCCCCTTAAACCTCGGTGTTGGTTAATCGAGGACGAGCTTATCCTCGGCCCACTCTCTCAGGTTGCTATGACCAAGGCTAATCCCTCTTCTTACTATCTTAGTCTCTTCTGACAAAGATATACCGTTCTCGGGCAAATCCTCGTCCTCAGATTGGGTCACAAGCCCAATATGTAAATAGATAACAACTTCTGGGGACAAAATGGGCTTTTGCCCTTTTCGGGCAAATTAAATAGCCTTATGCCCCCCTTCCCAAACTAATTAGGAAAATGCCCCTCTTTTGAAACTCGACTTACTCAAAATCGAGTTAAGCTCTATAGTGACATTTTTAAGAATCTATAGTGACGTTTTTAAGGACCTATAGTGGCGTTTTTTAACTCGACTTTCATGAAATCGAGTTATAGGTAAAAAAATTGCCTATAACTCGATTTCATTGAAGTCGAGTTAAAAAACGTCACTATAGGTCCTTAAAACGCCACTATAGGCTTCTTAAAACGCCACTACAGGGCTTCAGAATTTTTTTTTTCTAACTCGATTTATCATAAATCGAGTTTTAAAAGAGGGGTATTTCCCTAATTAGTTTGGGAAAGGAGGTATAAAGCTATTTAATTTGCCTGAAAAGGGCAAAAGCCCATTTTGTCCCAACTTCTGGGCTTAACATCCCTACAGCCAATTTTATATATATTTTCTCACATTATTATAAGTTCCAACCCATTAGTTAGCAACTTAAGTGACGAAATGATTCTTGAAAAAGAGAAATTAAAAATTATAGTATTTTATATAAAGAATTTGCATATCCAACGAAAAGATTTAAAAAAAGCTTCAAAAAGGGGAGGGAAGAGGGTTTATTAATTGAATTGCTAGCTCTTGTCTTTCTTCATTCTAGTGCATGCCCAGCAAATTCTGTCTCTTTACATGCTACCAAAACAATTTTAATATGATTGGCACAAATTGACTAAATTATATTGTTTAAGATCTTCACAATTTATAATACAAGATTGTCTATATATATGTTAATAAGAATAAATTCATGAAGAAAAAAAAGAGACCAAAGAAAAGAAAGAAAATTTAAAAGGCCAAAGAAGGATTGAAGTGCAAGACCATATACTTCGAGAGAAGGAAAACGAGATTGACGGGAAGTGGCTCGATGGGTGACTTTTCCTTGAAACTTTGCCAATCGGTTGACTGTTTCATTAGCATTCAACACAAAAAAGCCTGAAATCTTGGGTAGGCCTTGAAGAACTGTGAGACATCTTAGAGGATATACCATTTCAATGAAAACTTTCATTAGCTAGATTTTGCTTTTTTTGAGAAGAAGCTAGATTTTGTTGATGTTAGATATCAATGCCTTATTATATTCTCTCTTTTTCATATTTGCGTATCTTTATTGTGACCAACATTTTATTTGTTTTATAATTTATTTATTTTTACTTTTATTAAAGGGAGAATCATTATATCTGTCATTACCATGCACCATAAAGACATTTTTTATTAATCGCTGAAGACCTTTCTTATTAATCACTATAAACTTATTTGTTGTTATATTTACAACATCAATAAAAATAATTATATCCATTATTATCATACCTTATAGTGACATTTTTTATTGGTCCACTCTAAAAGTAATTTCTAGCTACAACTTAGTTTCAAGAATCACTATCAGAACTAAAAATAAAGTAGAATTCTAATTTTAATTTTTATGTATTTTCTCACATTAATGTAAGTTTCTACTCATTATTCATCAAATTGAATGATCAATTGTTTCTTGGATAGGAGAGGCTATAGATTTAGTAATTTTAGACTAAGAAATTGAATAGCTAAAAGAGCTATAAAAAGAGGAGGGAAGAGGGACATTGAATAGCTAGCTCCCTTCCTAATGCATTCCCTGTATATGATGTCACTTTTGAAGGGAAAATCTCAAAGCTTTGCTCGTGATAATCAAGTTTCAATATGATAATATGTCTGCTCCTTAACAATTCATGTATTCTGAGTATAATATCACTGCTCATTTTTTCCCATTCTTATACTCCACAATTTGGAAATGAATCCATGTATCTTAGCAATTTACACTTGTTTTAGCACTTGAAAGGTGAAAGGTGTATCTATGTCTTTTAAAGGAATGAAAAACTGTCGTGTACTACTAAATATATGTTTGATTTGAGAGGGAATATGTTTTCACGTTTTTGACTAATCCGAATATCCCTTAGGCACACTTACTAGGGAGACATCTATGCTAGGCTTGTGCCAGTCCATGCATATTGCATATGTCTTTGGTTAAACTTGTTGAAGCTAACTTCCGATGCCAATATCAAAATTTGTGCTATTGTTAATACGCTAATTATGCTTCAATTCACATTGCTAATGCTGTGTGTGTAGGATTTAAACACAGTAGTCTATTCCAGCCTATAATTAGTTGCCTTCAAGCTAGGTGAATCTTGAGGAAGAAAAATGTCAAAGCGCAAATATATACACCACTTTAGAAACATTGCATCTATCTTACCATTGTGCTTCTTTTCTATTATTTTGTCAACGGCAACGTCTTTATCTTGATTCTTTTCAACTTATCAGTTTGTTTATCTTTTATGCACTAAAATAAAGCATGTATAAATTTTATCTAAAACCCCAAATCATCAACTTCCACATATATAGAGATGATTGACTAAAATATATTCTAGAAGATTCAAAACAGCCTGAGTTCTAAATATTTCAGGCAGTTAGAAATTGACTGTTCATTAAGCCTTGAAAGTTGAAACCATATTGAAGAATAATAATAATAATGCAATCAAACTATATCTACATCACCTATTGAAGCTAAATAACACTTCAAATGCATCATACTAGCAAACGACCATATATAAAATGCACACTAGGACACAAACACGTCCAACATATAGAAATTCTCACGATTAGTTAAGGAACCATGTTTGCTGCTGAGAATGTGTCAATAAAATTGATCCAATTATCTTCATCGTCTTCATCTTCCTCGCCCTCGCCGCCTATATGGCTCCATTGAACTTGAGGATTCTTCTCAATTTCGTCGTTCCTCGCAAACCTTCCTCTGATGCGTGGCCGACTGTCTGCCAAGGTCTTCCTACAAGCATACTGTATTTAAAAAGAGAGTGTTAAGAATAATGCCAGTAATAACCTAGTGATCACAATCCAAAAAGCATAGTGAAATTGAGTAGTAGTGGTAATTAAGTTTATTCATTTAAATTATCAGTACCATGTTTGATTGCAAACTGTAGGTGAATTAAAATTCTTACATAGACATGATAGTATGACAGAAAGGTCAAGATATTATGGAGGTTTCAGTAATGGATTAATTGCTTTATCAGAAGTGACTCATCACTTCATGTATTAATCTCAAAACAATTTGACCATAACTGTTATTTTACATATGCTGTCTCTCATTGTGTGACAGCCAGTGCCATATGAAACACAACGACCCAGTGCACAGAGAAGCTAATGCACATAATTGTTCTGCAATTAGTAAGTGCCTGTTTGGTAACACAGTTCAAACTGCACTTTTTCTAAAGATACTTTTTTATTTTTAAACGCAAATTTTTTAAAACAACCACATTTCCCAAAAAATTGAAAAATAAATTATATCAAACAGATACTAAGGGTCTGTTTGGATACCGCTTATTTTGCTAAAAACTGAAAACACTGTAGCAAAATAATTTTTAAATGTGTAAATAGTGCCGTAGGACCCATTTTTAATGAAAAAGTTGTTGAAAAAAGGGGTTTGTGGGTCCCGTGAATAGTGCACGGGACCCACTGAACAGTGCCATTCCAGTGCAAATTTGGTTGTCAACGAGGTGGTGGGTTCCGTGCACAGTGCACGGGACCCACTGGCATGTCTATGTTCACGTGCTTCTCAATTAAAAAAAAAAAAAAAAAAAGGGCATGAAACGCCAGAAACGCAGACGCAGGGTAGAATAATTTCTACCCAACGCATACTAAGTATGCGTTTGGAAAGTAATGAAAATTATAAATTATTTCACTATTCAGCTTATTTTTGCTACTATTCATGAGTCCCATTGCACTTTTTAATATTATTCATGGGCTCCACTGTACTATTTTAACTAACATTTACCTTTATTTACAGTACTTTTAACAATAAGTTTTCAGTTTCAGCAAAATAAGTGGTATCCAAACACACCCCAGTCTAACTGTAATAGTTCTGTGTCAACTCTACCAACAACCGCGAAACTATGACCCCTTAAGCTTTCCAATAATTCAAAATTCATCCTTAGATTTAGTTAAAATTTTCAACTAATATATGGACGTCCCCTCTTCAATTATTCATATTTCCCATGTAACCTTCTTAAATTGATAAATTTCTATATTTGTTAATACTTTGGCTCCCTTATTCTTAAAATACTAGTTATCAAAAAAAAGAAAAAGAAAAAGAAAAAGAATATTCTAAAGGTTTTTCAAAGATGGAATAAAAACTTAGAGAAATGTTTGTAAAGCCTATCAAATATCACAAAATATGATCATTTCCTTATCCTAGAGAGATGATTAGAAATTCTACTGTTGATGGACAGCCTCATAGTGATATTTGAACAAATATCACTATTTATGAGTTATGATACTTATAGGAACATGTAGCAAAAGCTACATGTGACAAGACGTATCTTATATAGTGCACCCATACGTGAAAGTGAAAAAAAAAAAAAAAAAAAAAAAAAAAATCTAAATGAGCTATAATTTTGCAAGTACCATACGTCAATTCTTTTTTTGCCCTCACTGCTTACTTTTACACGAGTACCGTACATTGAGTAACTTGTAAAAAGCTTTTTTTTTGTTTTTGTTTTTTTTCCGGTCACTGTTAATTAACTAATAAGAATTTTGTTTTTTGAAAGATAATTACAACATGTTGCTAATCTCGCAATTCGAATTCTTTCTCTCCTAAATTTTCAAGCACTTTGTACATAGAGAGGTGCCAATTCAACTACAAGGTATTTGACAATTAACTAATAAGAATTGAATCTACCACCCTACTTCATCTTAATATTTATGGCATTTTTCTAATAAAAAAAATATTTATGGACATTTTTTGATTGTCATCGCAATTATTATTATGTTAGGTAATTGTCTCAAATGCAATTTTAAAAAAATATTATTTAATGTTAAGTTGTTAACCCATTAACAAATAAACATGATAATAAAACCTTAATCTTCTTGTTGAAATTTCTTTGGGTTCTCTTGCTCCTATATCTCTCAATCCTCTCCTTTTTCTCCTCAGGACTATATCTGCACGCTCTGCTCATACTTTCAATGATGATACTATTCTCATTGGACAATGGGCTCTCCGATCGATGACTATGTTGCATCATATTAATTCTCTGCACCCACATAATTAAAAAAAAAAATTAGACCAAATATAGCTCAATCACAATCAGCATATATCAAATCACATAACCAAAAATAATAGCAAATACTACTTTATTTCCACGTGTATTTTAAACAGGTTATCCGCGTAATTAAAAAGTAATAATATAATCATTTTAATTATCATATAGGACTTTGAACCAATTTCCCTTCAAAGAAATTTAAAAAATAGGTAAAAAAAAATAAAAATCAAAGGGATGGTTTTGATGGTACAATAATTTTGCATGCAGCTCGTTACACTGAGGGGGTCATTTGGAATGATTTTTTAAACAATAATTTTTAATTTTTTAATAATATTACGCATATTTTTATATACTTTTTTATCTATACGAATTTTTAAAAAATATAAATAATGTTACCAAACGGCCCTGAGTCATTGAGTGAAAAGACATGTCATTACGTGAAAAACAAAGTGGGCATTTTAGTAATATACGTACCTGCAAATCCCCAGTACTGAAGACCCTTCTGACCGGACCAGACTCCGAGTCGACAAACTCGTGAGTCGAAGACGAAACGAGTTGGCGAAACCCGCTCTTCTGGAACGAGTTGCTGCTCACGCTTCGCTGAAAAAAGGTAGGCCTCTGAGTCTGGTGACTCGCGAACGAGCTCGTCGAGCCGTAGCTACTGCAGCCACTGCAGTTACTGCTATTATTATTTCCAATTTCGGGCGAGTTCATAACCGAGTCGAACTCGGAGGTGGGGGAGGCGAGTTGGTCGAGTAAATTGGGTGGAAGCAACGGTAACGGTAGAGTTAACGTTGGGAGGTCGAGTGGTGTGAGGTTGTCGGGTGACGTGGCGGGATGGCCGAGAAAATCGGCAGCGCGTGTGAATGCGGTGTTTGGGTGAGTGTACATGGCGCGTGGAGTGAGAGAAAATGGAGGTTTTTTTTTAAGGGGTTTTGGAATCTGATGGAGTTATTTTTTTGAAGAAGTTTGATGAGTGAAGAGACTTAAGTTGAAGGGTGCGAGTACTTATTCCCTTTTTTTTTAGAGAGAGAGAGAGAGAGAGAGAGGAACTGGAGTCTGACGTGGAAGATGACGTCAATAGCTTGAGAGTTTGAGAATGAGTTGACCTGAGATCATCCCTCAACTCAGAAGAGACGTTGGCCTAACCACGAGCCACATGTTCAGTTCAACTAGCTCATTTTTTTTTTTTTTTTAATGATTTTTTGTTGTTTTTTTTCTTAATTAGAATTTAAGACTTTCACACTACTCTGTCTATTGTTGCATCTTCTAGAAAATAGAAATGAAACTTGGATTAAATTTAGGGTCGTTTGGAACAGATTATTTAGTTGAAATTGAATTTTTTTTGCTGAAAGTACTGTAGATAAAAGTAAAAGTTAGTTGAAATAGTACAGTGAGACCTATGAATAGTACCAAAAAGTGCAGTGAGACTCATGAATAGTAACAAAAATAAGTTAAATAGTAAAATAAGTTGGCTTTAAAGCATTCACATCCGGTTTCTACAAAAAATTCTATTTTACCATCTTAAAACCAACTTTATCATTTATACCATACCATTTTATAACACCCTTAACATTCCAACTTTTATTTTCCTATTTAACTCATTAAAATAATATATACTACCTAATAAAATAATATAATCCATCTCCACCACTAACACGACAACAACACCAAAAAAAAAAAAAAAAAAAAAAAAAAATCAAAGAAAAATCCATTACTACTACAGCAACAACACAAAAAAATCAAAGAAAAATCCTCCACCACCACGGCAAATCCACGGCAACAACACACCCACCACCACTAGGGATAGAAACCCACAAAAAAATCAAAGAAAAATGCACATCAGAACCCATCAGAACCCACGCCGGAAACTCACATCAAACCCACGCCGAAAATCCACATCAGAACCCACGCCAGAAACCCACATCAGACCCACGGTGGAAATCCATATCTGATCTCGCCACGCCGTGACCATGTTGTGACCACTCTGAATCCAACTCAGCTCCGATGGCAAGCTTTGAACGAGAGAGAGAGAGAGAGAGAGAGAGAGAGAGAGAGAGAGAGATGTGAGAGAGGGAGTCAGGACTGAGAACTGAAGAAAGAGAGAGAATCAGAGAAAAAAAGAAAAAGAAAAAGAAAAAGAAAAAGAAAGGAAGAAGTAGAACTGAGTGAGAATTAGAGAAAAAAAGAAAAAGAAAAAAGAAGCAGAACTGAGGACGAAGTAGAACTGAGTGAGAATCAGAGGAAAAAAAAAAGAAAAGAAAAGAAAGGAAGAAGTAAAACTGAGGAAGAAGAACTGAGTGAGAATCAGAGTAAAAAAAGAAAAAAAAGAAAGGAAGAAATACAACTGAGTGGGTGAGAGATAGAAAAAAGTAATATAATATTATATACAAGATGCTACAATACCGTCATAAAAGTAAGACGGATGCTACAATACCGTCATAAAAGTAAGACGATACTGTAGCACTATTGTAAAAATTTATACAATTAAGAGACTGGATGATGAGGGGTTTTGGGGCTCTGATGCTAAATATTACCAACATATGGCATTTGCAAGACTCAATGTGAATGCTCTTATAATCTGTTTCCAAACGCAACCTTAGTTAAATTTTTAAGTAAATAATTTTTTTTTTTTTTTTTTTTGTAAATTTTAATAACCCAATCTTTAACACACCCTAGTCTTTGATTCTAGTGTCGTTATCTTTTACTGCTCACTTTTTCACAACAATTTTATAAGGCAAACTGTAATAGGTTGACTGATACTTTTACATTGATTTACTGCAGACAGTCTACAACATTAAAATTATGGAACAAAAAGATGTGGTTCTAGATTTTTTTTTTTTTTTTGCATTATATTGTTTGTTTTCTTTATGCATGCAATTAAAATGTTTTTTAATAATTGCTCAAAATAATTCAATTGACATATTTTAATATTTTCAATAATGTCATTCAAGGTTCAGATCTCTCATCCCCAATTATTGAATTGTATAAAAAAAAAATTATTTTTTTTTTAAAGAAAAGAAGAAAAGTTTTTCTACATATATGCTATAGTGCTTTACAAAAAAATTAAATAATGTTTGAGAGCCGAATATAAGACTTTTTAAAATAATTCTTGGTTATGGCGTTATACAATTCGGATAAAAAAGTGTTTTGAAGAGACGGATTCTAATGCTTCAAGATAGATTTGTTTTGTTCTAATATAATATTGGTTATATTTTCTCAAAGGGCATCTCATAGAGTGATTATATAATGGGCAAAACTTAGATATAGTACCTTAATTACTGTTCATCAAGTACCCCATTTAAAATTTAGCCACCTGTCTATTCACTTAACAGAGCAAATGTGCATTAACAGTTAACATCCTTCCCCCCCCCCCCCCCCCCCTTTTTTTGTCCGTCACCTTCAGATGTGTGAAAACCAAAGTTCATGAGCCAGAACTCCTTCTTTCTCTCCTTCTTTTTTCTTGGAAAAATTATCCTTAACCCATGTAGTAATTATTTAGAAATCACAACTCCAATATGAAATCAAGATCAGTATCTTTTTCAGCCACCAAAGCTAGGCACCTACCAAGCCTAACCAGCCGTTCAAATTGCAAACCAAAGTTTAAATCTTTGAGATCAAAAGCTAGCCACATCGACCTTCTGACTGTTTTAAGGGTTAGATCAGAAAAAAGAATTATCAAGAGAGAGATTAGAAAAGAGAGGAACAAAAAAAGAAATAGAGACTGGCATCCAACAAATCTTTCAATTTAACAACGCAAAACACATGAGAGCCAGCCATTTCCTCCTTTTGAAATATTGATTTCTTCAAAATCTAGAAGTCTTAGAGCGTGAGATGAGGTTGTTTACCATGGCCATTTTTTTTTCTCCTCACCGTAGAAGCCCTTTCTTCTCACCTAGTGTGAGCTTTTCTTACTTTCTTGTCTTTTAGTCTTCTAGTGTAGCCTAAAGGATAAGAGAGCTGGTGCCCCAGAGTGTCCGCTTGCTGCCATATGGGCAGCACCATGGATGCAGACTTCTTAGAAAGGATTCAAAGAATGCAACTTACTATGGAGGAAGATGAAACTATAACCATACGTCCAGTGCGGAGACAAGAAATTTTGGATGAATACTCTCTAAGCCTAATCGGGATGTTTCTTACTACCAAACCGATTAACTTAAGAGCAGCAAAAACCTTCTACGATCTATGTGGAAGTTGGGGGACGACTTGAAGATTGTGGAGGTCGGGGACGGATTACTACAATTTAAATTCACTCTAGAAAGCCAACTACTCTGGGTTTGGAATAATGGCCCTTGGTGCTTTGATAACCATATGTTGGCCGTAATAAGATGGGAGAAAGGCATAACAACTAGGTCTGTGACTTTCACACACCTTCCTTTCTGGATCCAAGTGTGGGGTCTCCCTTTTGATTTAATGACTGAAGATACAGGCCACGATATTGGGAGGAGGCTCGGGAAAATCATTGAAGTAGACTGTAAGGCCTTCAAGTTCGACCAAGCCTGATTCTTGAGAATTTGAGCTGAAATCCCCTTGGACAAACCACTTCGACGGGGTGGTCCAGTTGTAAGTCCGGAGGGAGATGAAGTCTGGGTTGCATTTCGGTATGAGCACTTGGTTGGGTGGTGTTTTGCATGTGGTAGAATTGGGCATAATGAGAAGGAGTGTAGTATGGTTGGAGGGGAGGATATGGGGAATGAACAGTATGGGGAATGGATGAAAGCCGGTATTCGTATCTGCTCTGATAATCAGAGGAGCAACCAACACAGCCCACGCCGTTGCTGGAGTGAACTGGCCACCCAAACTGACCCTAGTTCGAGGACAGCTAGCCTTACCCAACCCATTAATGCAGAAACGAAAAGCCTGAAAAATAAGGAAACGGATGCAGTGAGCCCCACCTGCATGTTACGTACATTAACGCAATCAAATCACCAAATTTTACTCCTTCATATGTTACAGGTGGACGTGGAAAATACAGAAAATAGGGTTAATGCATAATCAAACCCGACTAATATGGAAACCAAAAATAATGAAGGTGATCTTTATTGCGTGCCAATTAGCTATGGTGAGTCAAACGCAAAGCACACGACTTGTACCCAGGAGTCATGTGCACACGTTACAGAGAAACAAACAACGCCCACATCCACATGGAAGAAACTATCCAGACCGGGGCTGACCATTAACAGGAATAACAAGGGTGATCGAGTAGCAGTGGGGAAGAAGAGACAATTTGAACACAGGAAGATTAACGATGGCCAAGGCATCAAAACCAGTAACAAACGGCTTAAGGGTGTGGCTGGTTCAACACAACCTACCTCTCCAATGGTGGTGGCTGTGTCACAGCCTTGCCGATTGCAATGATTGTCCTAAGCTGGAACTGTCGGGGGCTTGGGAACTGCTCGGCAGTTAAGGTTCTTGCTGACTTGGTGAGAAAAAAAGATCCCATAATTTTGTTTCTCATGGAAACAAAATTGACAGTTTGTGAGATGGAATCGATTAAGTCGGAGTTGGGTTTCTCTTCTATGTTAGCTGTATCAAGTGAAGGAAAATGAGGGGGTCTGGCTTTGTTGTGGAAAACTGATGTACAAACATACTCCCCACACCATATAGATGTACAAGTCCATGTCCTCTCCACCCAACCATGGAGATTAACAGGTATTTACGGATACCAGAGGAGCAGATAAAGTCAGAAACATGGAGATTAATGCGGCACCTTTATAACAGATCCACCCTACCATGGCTATGCATTGGTGACTATAATGAGATATTAAGCTTTGAGGAAACGAATGGCAAGCATCCTAGACCATTACCACCGATGGTCGCATTCCAAAATGCCTTGTTAGCTTGCGGCTTGATCGACTTGGGCTACTGTGGGTACAGGTACACATGGCAAAATGGACGAGAAGGCGAAGCTTTCATTGAGGAAAGATTGGATAGAGCATGTGCCTCCCTAGAATGGTTGGCATTGTACCCGGCGGCCAAGGTGGTCCACATGACAGCTTCGTACTCCGACCACGACCCGATTGTAATTAACACAACTTCCTCGAATCATCAGCAAAACCGGAGGAGACAAAAACTCCATCGTTTCGAAGAGAAATGGGTGGCTTATCCGGAGTGCGAAGCGGTAATCCGAGACTCCTGGACCCATGCCCAACCTTCGGGCAGCCCTATGTATTGCCTCTTCGAGAAAATTAAAAGCTGTAGAGCATACCTGGTAGCATGGAGTAAGTCAGCCTTCGGAAACACAAAAGTTCGCCTAACAGAAAAGCAACAAGAACTTGAGGAACTAATGAAGCAGGGGTATGCACCAAACCTAGAACGTATCAACATATTGAGGAGGGAGGTCAATGAATTGATACACCATGAGGAAGTTTTTTGGAGGTAGTGGTCTAGATCCATATGGCTTCCGGCAGTTGACAAAAATGCGAGATTCTTTCACCAAAGGGCAAGCCAAAGAAAGAAGAAAAATAACACTGATGGATTGCATGATGAAAATAAAGTGTGGCAAACAGACATGGGAAAAGTCACTGCAATTGCCGATGGGTACTATGCTGACTTATTTAAAGCCCAAAATCATACAAACATGGAAAGGGTGCTGGATGCTATTGATAGGGTAGTCACAGATGAAATGGTGCAGTCTTTAACCCAGCCATATTTGGAGGAAGATGTAAGGAGAGCTCTCTTTAGCATGCACCCATCAAAATCACCAGGACCGGATGGTATGTCTCCTTTCTTTTTCCAAAAATTTTGGCACATTGTTGGACCTGATGTTACCTTAGCTATGTTATTTGTCCTACACTCTGGAAAATATTTGAAGAAAATGAATTACACACATATTGTACTCATACCCAAAAAGAATGACCCACAAAATATCACGGATTTTCGTCCCATAAGTTTGGGTAATGTTGTATCTCGAATTATATCAAAAGTACTTGCAAATCGGGTAAAATCTATCTTACCCAATATTATATCTGACGCCCAAAGTGCTTTTATTCCTGATAGACTTATCATAGATAATACCACAGTGGTGTTTGAAATGCTTCATCGTATGCGTAACCGGAGAAAAGGAAGAACAGGTCACATGGTGATAAAGCTCGATATAAGCAAGACATATGATAGAGTAGAATGGAGATTTCTCCGACGGATCATGCTTAAGATGGGACTACCTGACCAATGGGTGAATTTGGCAATGGAAACCGTGTGTACAGCCTCCCACTCCATACTTATCAATGGGGGAACCAAAAGGCCTCATAACACCAACCCATGGAATAAAACAAGGTGATTCTTTATCCCCTTACCTCTTCTTGTTTTGTGCTAAAGGGCTATCCTCTATGATTAGAAGGGCAGTGACTACCAACAAATTAAAGGGGATCTAGAGTTGCCGGGGTGGTGTTCGTATTTCCCACCTCCTCTTTGTAGATGATAGCCTATTGTTTTGTGAGGCTAAGATAGGTGAATGCTAGCAACTCCTTGACATCCTTACACAATATGAGGAGGCCTCAGGTCAAGCAATCAACAAAGAAAAAACCACGATCTTTTTCAGCAAGAACACTACCCAAAGAGTTATTGAGGAAATTCAGAATTTGTTAGGTGCACAGGTTATGACAAACTGTGAAAAGTACCTTGGACTCCCTATGGTTGGGGGAAAATCTAAGGTAAACACATTTAAGGATCTACAAGAGAGGATAACAAAAAGGGTGATGGGGTGGAAGGAAAAAACAATCTCTAAGGCGGGTAGGGAGGTGTTGATAAAGACGGTGGCCCAAGCAATACCCACTTACTCTATGAGTATTTTCAAGTTTCCTAAGAAGGTGTGTGAGGATATTAACTCCGTGTTGGCTAAGTATTGGTAGGGACAAACTCGGAATGAGAAGAAGATACATTGGATAAACTGGAATAAACTGTGCACCCTAAAGAATAAGGGAGGAATGGGCTTTCGGAATATTCACGCCTTCAATCTAGCAATGCTAGCCAAACAAGCATGGTGCTTGGTCATAGGTACATAATCTCTATTTTATAGAGTGTATAAAGCCAAATATTTTCCCTGGTTCTTTTTTTTGGAGGCAGAGATAGATCCAAACCCTTCCTTTGTGTGGCGAAGTTTGTTGGCTGCAAGAGATCTCATCCTTGAAGGATCGAACTGGCAGATTGGCAATGGGCAGAGCGTCAACATCAACAACCAAAGGTGGCTGCCTTGCCCACCAATATTCAAATCGGGGGCTGACACATCAATGAAGGTAGGTGACCTTATTGACAAACAAACCAATCAGTGGAATAGGCCATTGATACAAGCCATGTTCATGCAGTCCACACAAGATGATATTCTCAATCTCAAACTTGGTAACCTTCAGACACAGGACAGACTTTACTGGAAAGAAAATAAGGCCCAACGATTCACAGTCAGGTCGGCCTACTTAGAGCATTCACAGCAGTGGTGCTAAATAGCTATATTGCTTTTTTTAGCACCACTGATCACAAAAGAAGAACACAGCAGTGGAGCTATAAGCAAAATTTTTTGCTTCTCAGCTACAACGCACATCTAAAGATAGATGTGCACTGTAGCTC
This sequence comes from Notholithocarpus densiflorus, assembly GCA_030021035.2. Classification (NCBI taxonomy): domain Eukaryota; kingdom Viridiplantae; phylum Streptophyta; class Magnoliopsida; order Fagales; family Fagaceae; genus Notholithocarpus; species Notholithocarpus densiflorus. The sequence continues at coordinate 1,238,152 of JARYZH020000010.1, forward strand.
AAAGGTTAAAAAAAAAAAAAAAAAAAAAAATTTTATTTTGTGTTCACACTATGATTAGAATATTTTATTTATTTTTTCTTTCTCCTCCTTCCCCATTTCTACCCGTTGCTCCTTTCCTCCTTTGCCATTTTTTTTTCTTTCTCCTCCTTCCTCCACTCGCCGCCGACCCAAGCCCCTGCCCAGCGCCGATCGCCCTAGACCCATGCCGCCATCCGCCTCAGACCCACGCCGCCGATCGCCTCCGGCCTCGTGGATCGAAGTGGCTTCCCTCACCTCCACTCCGCCGCTGGGTCGTGGTTGTGCTCCGGTGTGCGTTGGTATCGGGGTTGAGAGTGTGGTGGTGCCAATGGTGGGTGGGTTTAATGGGTCGTGGTGGCGGTGGAGGTGCCGATTGTGGTGATTTCTGTGATGGGTGGGTTTGTTGTGAAGGAGTGTTTTGGTGATGGTGGGTGGGTTTAATGGGTTGATGGGCGTGGGTTTGATCGGCCTTGGGTGGGCATGGGTTTGATGGGTTTTGCTTTGCAGGTTCATGGTGGTGGGGATAGGTTTTGCTTTGTTGGTTGATTTTCTGCGTGTAGTGGTTTGTTGTGATACTCGGCGGTGGTTGATCGTGGTTTGGATTGGCAAGTTTTGGTTGATTTTTTGGGTTTGATGGTTTGTTGTGATGTTTGGCGATGCTGTGGTGGTGGTTCGGTGGGTTTGGTATAGGCTTTTTGGCTGGTTCTCAGTGGTTTGCCGTGTGAATGGTGGTGGGTCTTGGTGTTTTGCTGAGTCTATGGTGGTGGGTCTTGGTGTTTTGCTGGGTTCGTAGTGGTGGTTCTGTTGTTGTTGGTTTTTTTTTTATTTTTTTATTTTTTATTATGGGTTGTGGGTACTGTAGATATTTTTTGGGTAGTGAGATATATTATTTTATTGTAGTAATTATATTATTTTATTGTGATGTTTATATTATTTTATTGTGTTGAAAGCTAAAATAAATCCACTGCTGCAACATGTGTATAGTTAAAATAGATAAAGTAACTTTTGGTGGAGCTAAAAAGTTAAATTTTTAGCTTCACTGCTATGGATGCTCTTAGTTGCCCTTCGCTTGAACCAAGGAGGCGTGGTCGAGCATTCCAGAGCGCAGGAGGACAAGTGGTTTTGGAACAAACTGTGGAAAATGTGTATACCACCGAAGGTGCGAAACTTCCTATGGAGAGCATGTTGAGACGTTCTTCCTACTCGAGCTAACATTGCTCGTAGGAGAATCCCTATTGATCCTCGCTGTGAAATCTGCAGCCAGACAGAAGAATCGACCTGTCATGCATTATGGGAGTGCCCGTTAGCCACCAATGTTTGGGCACTATTAAAGGAAAACTGCAGAAATGCTCAGCGGTAGTCCAGGATTTTCATTCCCTCGCCAGACAGATGGAAGACAAGCTCACGGGAAGGAAATGGAGGTATGGGCAATGGTCGCTTGGTCCATTTGGAACGCCATAAACCGATTCTATTTTGAGAAGAAGCAGTCCCAACCAGGTGACATACTCCATGGTGCCACGACCCTGCTACAAGACTACCAACGTCTGACTCGGCACCTTGCGGGACCATAATCACCCAGCGGGAACGGAGCTCATTACTTTATGTTGTGTAATTTTCTTAGCTATTATAAGCGGACATGGACATCTTGTAAGCTACTCTGGGGTTTTCCCCGTTATTTTAATAAAATTCTATCTTCACTGTCAAAAAAAAAAGAAAAAAAGAAAAAAAGAGTGTGAGATGAGGGACGTTGGAGTTCTGGACTTCCAAGGGTTTTTAAGTTTTGAAGCATCTAAAGAAAATGAAGGAGAAGAAGAAAACAGTAAAAGAGACGGACGTTACAGATGGCTAAATTATGGCTAAATTTTAAAAGGGGTACCTAACGAATAGTAACTAAGGTACTATTCTTAAGTTTTGTCTTTATATAATGTATGTAATCATTCTCTCACATGTAGACCTCACATTCTACAAAATACATGTACATTATAAGATGGAAGTGAATGTTTTTTTTTTGGGGTTAGACATTATGATTGCGTATCTCGTGGAGAGTTTATAATGTTCATAATCTCTTAGAGCAGGTGGATCTCACATGTGAAGTCCACATGTTGTGAAGGTTGAATGCATAAGATAATTTTCAATATTTTGCAAGTTATGAAAGGAGGGTTTAACATTTTTTTTTTAATAAAAAAAAAGATATTTGATCATGATTGATACAATTCAAAAGTTTTTATTTAAGAATTGACTTCAAATTTAAACTTTTTAGTTCAGATTTTATATGATATATTTATGAAAACTTGCATGTTAATGATGATAGAGATGATTGACCACTGCATACCCTTGGTGCGATGGTCACTTCACAAGTATAAGTGCTTGTGGGGTATGAGGGGTAAGAGCCGGGGTTTAAGTCTCTAGGAGGGAGCTTCACACACATATACACTTAGATTAGGCTAGAGTATAATTTCTATTTTGTATAAAAAAAGAAGAAAAAAGAAGAAGAAGAGATGATTGAGTACCTATCTCCTTGCTTTTGTTTAATAGATTGAAGTTTCATTGATAGAAAATGATTTTTTTTTTAATAATGGAAAATAAAGAATAGAAACGCTTTCAACATGATAACTTTGAAAGTTTATGAGCAAAATGATATGTCAAATTAGCAAAATTAGATTTTTGATAGATAATCTTTCTAGACTTCTAGTAGTAATACATATTCCTATCATGTCTCAAGTCAAAAGCCCAAGAAACTTTCATACACCGCATGTTATGTACACCACATATTCTAGTCAAGATGTATAATTTACTTGGTAGTAGTTTAGAGTTGACCTCACCCAAATCTTGTTTCCTATTCATTTATATTTTTCTACTCTTATTTAGAAACTTCTTTTATTTAATTAATTAATTATTTATTTTTTGCATTTACTGCATAACTATATTAATTAAGAAGACAAAAGTCTAAGGGGTTTACCAACCCATCTCTTTCCTTTTCAAGGAAGACCTAAGAAGTGATAGATGAGATAAAGATAATTCCTAGAGCAATATTAGAAGCAGCTCAAACTTAAGATTATGGCCTGATACTTTTTATTTTATTTTATTTTATTTTTTATGATTCGATAATTGAGGAGGAGAAATTTGAACACTAAACATATTGATTGAAAATACAATGAAGTTCCAGATCAGTTAAGCTTAACCTTAAGATTAGGACTGTCCACCCAACTTGGAAACCCGAGCAACCTGCCCAAACTCGAATTGGAAACCGCCTAAACCGACCACTCCAACAGTCTGTGGCAGGTCGCCGCCCACAGAACCCGACGCTTTTGGGTCGGTTGGCGGGTTTCCTCTCCCAAAACCCGAGCAACCCGCCCCGATCATAAAACCAAAAACTTCCGGCGATATTAAAAGGTTTTTCGACGAAAACATACAAAACCAACGATATTTGGAGTTCTCTGCCGAAAATTTACTTGAAACCCATCAGATTGGACGAGATACGATGAGATCTCATCGAGATCTAGTCCAGATCCGAAGAGATTTGGCGAGATCTCGTTGGCACTGGCGATAAAACCCGAAACCGACCGGTACAACCCGAAACTCGACGTGACCTGAACCGGCCTATCTAACTAGCATTCCGGATCAATTTCCGGTTCCGTTTTCACCCACCTGAAAGTTTCGGGTCAAGTTCGGGTCAGGCACAAACCCGACCCATGGACACCCCTACTCAAGATTATAGGCTAATACATGTGATGTTTTGATCATTGTGAGTAGATCTCATTTTCACATATACTAAAATATCGAACATCCCTCCCCTTTATAAAAATTGAAAAAAAAGTATAATGACATTCTTAAATATGGAATGAATGTTAATTTAACTGTTAATTTTTGCACTTGCAATTGATTAAACTTTAAATAAGCATAAATAAGGCAGCTTAAACATCAACCAGAATCAACCTTGCTGAGCAGTGCCAATCGATAAAGACAGCTACCAATGAAGTTAACAGCAGTGGTTGGTATAAAATTTTTTAGAACCAATGAAGTTAGGTGAGGGTTTTGAACAACCCCTAAAAAGGTGTAGACACTCATTTTACAACTCTCATTTAACCTTAGTTGCATTGTACCATGCATTCTATTGTGTATCACATTACAGGGAAGAATTGTAATTCTGACTACATGAATTCTAATTGCATTACATGATATAAATCTTGAAGTCATAGCAATCAAAAAGATAGTTTATGAGCCTTAATTGGACAACCAGATTGAAAGATATCAAAGAAACAAGTTTTAATGGTAAAGTGCACTTGCATGAATTAGATCCCAACCATACCTGATTATGAACTCCTAATTCTAATTGGCCTCTTTTAATCCAACTTAAATTAAATGATGTGTCATAATGCTATTGGTTGAGAATATATTTTATGGTAAGGTTGCATGTGCTTGATTCAATTTGGAGACAAAACATTTATTGATTCTAAGAAAAATTGGTAATAATTGATTAATTTGATATATTTGGAATTAATTTGTTGAACTTAAGGACCAAGAAAATCATAAAAAGAAGTCAAAATTCAGAGGAAATCAGATTACAATTGAAATTAGAAGGAAGCAAACCAAAAAGGAAAAGATTCGAGAAGGATTTGGACCAAGTGCAGATCGGCACTTGGACTAGAACCTTCTAGATTCTTCCCTTTATCAGCCCGTCTTACTCCCCACTCAGTTTGACCTTGCACTTCATGTTTTTTCTTCAAAAAATCTGAATTTCCTGAGTCCCACATTGCCCAAAAACTCATACCCCTCTCCAATATCAGTTTAAATAATCAAAATAACCATGCCATCAGGGGTATTTAGTTTGCCCTGATATCAATCACATTAATCTCATATTTCTATAATATGAACAGTATGGTGTTTGATTCATTTTTTATTGCACAAAATTATGGTTATCTAAGATTACAAAATATTTCACATTACCCCAATTTATGGTAAATTGATTACCTTCTTAAATTGTGGTAATCTTACATTATGTGTTTATGGGAATGTTGTAATTTATTCAATTGACAAAATTGACGGGTCCAATACATTTTAATTACAAAATTGTCATGAATATATTATCAAACCTTAGCCCTTCTCTCTCAATAGATTCAAAGTTCAAACCGTAGCCTCTCTCTCTCTCTCTCTCCATATTAGAGTCCATGGCTTTAGATTAGAATTCATGGCCGAAATTCCTTATGCTATCACCATCATTTGCTGCCCTACATAGCTAGCCACCACCATCAAGGCGGTGGCTCTTAATCCCAACCCTTCCTTCTTTCTCTCATATCTAATTCAAACCCTAAGATCTCTGTCTCTCTCTTTGCATACCACTCTCTCTATCTAGATCAGAACCTAAGATGAAAATCTTCAGAGATATCTGAAATAGAAAAGTGCAGGAAAGTTGCTTGGTTAGATGAGAATCCATTGGAGATTAAGCAGCCGTTGAGGCCTTTGATGTTGTCTCTTCGATCTGTATCTCTCTTGCACATTATAATTTGGTTGGTGAAAAAGTGCAAGAAAGTGAGAAACTTTGGCTAACTTTTGTGGATGTAGCTGTTTGGTTGGTGAGAAAGTGTAGGAAAGTGAGAATTTTTCTTAGTTGTTTTGTGGATCTCATTATTTGATTGGTGAGAAAGTGTAGGAAAGTAAGATAATATTTATTTATTTTATTTGGTTTTTTATTTAAAAATAAAAATTCATTTAGATATTTCAAAGGGACATTTTTGGTAATTCATTGTAAAAATTATAATTATTTTTAAAAATGTAAGAAACTAACAAGGCAAAACAACATTACATTCTTGTAATGTGATAAGAATGTAACTAATGAACCAAATATTGTAATGTTACAATCCTTTAATGAGATTCCATAAATTTAACATTACAATGTGATGTAATATCAAGTGAACCAAATGCACCCCCTAAGGCAGGGATGAAACCAGAACTTTGAGTTAGGAGGGGCGGCTTTACTGTTAGTTGTATACGGCGGTTTCAACCTTTGACTCTGCTACTACTTAAAGGCTAAGTTTTTTTTTTTTTTTTTGGTTTAAGAACATAATTAATTTTGTTTAGAATTTTTTAATGGGTAGGGTTGTTTATTTTGGATAAAATTGGTAATTGGGCTTAATTTTTTTTTCTAGTTTTATTATTGGTAATTTTTGTTGTTGAGCTAATTTTTTTTGGGCTTGTATATTTTGTTTTAGATTATAGATCTATAAAATTTTTTTATGGTCACTAAAATGAGGAAAATGCTAGAGTTACAATTTTTTTAATTATAAATTACTGATGTAATAAGTGGTTATTGGTAAGTAAAAAAATGATATAAGTGGTGGGCCCATATGCGAACTAATAAAAATTTGCTACCAAAATAGTTTGTAAAAATGTTGTAAAAATGTTTGTGAGTATAACTTAAAAGAATCAATGATATTGTTTAAGGGGAGAAAAATGTAATTTTATAAAACAAAATTGCTAAAATTAGTACATATATATAATAATATTTTTTTAAAAAAAATTAGGGGGGGCCATTGCCCCCTTAGTCCAACAGTGGCTCCATCCCTGCCCCAAGGATTTAGGTCAACCATGTTTGCACAGTGGTATTATATAAATATAGTTTTGGTGATATGTAATAGGTTAGGGACGATTAGGGTTAGGGTCTTATGATCAACAAACATAATTGTAATCATAATAATGATCTTTAGAATAAATAAAACCCCCCATTATTGAGAAGATTACAGTTAAGGTCTTATGACAAAAATGTCATCATCATTACAATGAAATGATAATTAGTTGCCGATTCGGATGTGTAAAACATTGAAATAAGACTTTTTGAACCCCTATACAGTAATTTATAATGAATTTATGTCCAAAAAGCGTAGCGTTTTTTCTAGAGACAATCTTCTTTGTCGCTTTCAAAGCTTCCATAATGAAGCATAATCCCCTCACAGAATCGGAATTTCTTATTGTTTGGACTCGGACTCGTGAGTTGTGAGTTGTGACTCATGAGCCTAGGAACAACCCATTTGACTAGGAAAATTTGTTTCAGCCTCAGCTCTGGTTCTTGGATTAAGTGGTTTAATAATAAAATAAGGCCAGGAAATTATTCAAAAAAAGAAAAAGGAAAAGAGAGAGTACTAGTTTTTTCATCGAAAAAAAGAAAGTTAGTAATTTGTTCCATATAGTTTTAAGTTTCAACAAAAATCTTGAAATAGTGTTCCAAATATCAAATGGAATACTTCTTACTTGTCAAAGCCTAAAAAAACATTGCTATTTTAGTCTTTTGCTACTGACTAATTCTTAATTTGCATGCAAGAACACAAATATCCCATCAGGGAAAACATTTTCCATCTAGGTTCACTCTTATAATAGACCCTCTTATTCTTTATTCTGTTAACAACACGTAGAGAGTTGTAGAGCCTAGAACCCCCTTTTTTTTTTTTGGCCATAGTAGGTCAGACTTTGAGTTTGCAAAAAGGGAAATGCTAACGAGTTCCCTTAGGGTATTGGTTAACAATTCATTTTAAAAAAGTTTTAACATCACTTTGATGAGAAATGAAAAAAGGTGTTAAAACATTAATTGGTTTTTTTTCTTTTCCCATAAAAACTTTCTTTAATTGGATTGTTAACTAATGTCCTAAGGGCACTCGTTAGCATGACCCTTGCAAAAATACCAATTGAAATTATGGTGAAGATCTAAAGTGATTGATGCTTGACTCAAATCTTTCACGCTGCAGTATCCCCCCTCCCCAAAAAAAAAACGATGATTGAAGCTTTGAAAATGGTCTGAAACTTGATAACTTGTATGAATCGCCATGGAAGAGGGGACCTAAATAGCATCTTCTTTTAGTAGGCCCAGAAGAATCAACTATATCACTTCAAAAAGGGGTATCTATATATATTTGAGAAACCTCATTCATCCAATTGATTGCTCTGAAGACTTTTATGCATATTGGTGCACAAAGTAACTAACTGGGTGTACTAGACGTTTCGTTCTTCGGTTGGTCAATAACTAGGTCGTAGCCAATATGAACCAATAGGGAACAAAATTTTGTACCTGTATTTCAAGAACAATGATTTCCACAAACTCAATCACTCATTGACGCACTTGTTCAATTCTGTTTCTGCTAGTACTATCAATGCAATGTTACAGTGCGGATCTACCAACTTGATGTGTTCTGTTGCAGTGGCACATTTGACGTGCCTTATGCTATAATAATTACTTCTTACATATGGTACGTGTAATAGTCAAATTGTATTCATAATGCTACTTTTAAATGGTGTGATAGAAAATAGATACGTGTTTGAGGCAATCCTTGAGAGAAAGAAAATGTAGAGACTTGAGAGAAATAGAAGAGTTGAAAAATGGGAGGGAGTAGGTAATTAAAAAATGATAATATAGATGTTATCTCCTTACACCACAGTTGATAATAATTTAAGAATTTTATGATTCCCAATAAAAATATAAAAAAATTTATCGATGGGCTTACAACATCACATAGGCATGTATTATAAGGATAGAATAGAACAATTATATGAGTGTGTGATTTTTTTTTTCAAGTTATTTTTGTCCATTTATTTTCCATGTACTCTCAAATTTCCATCCAAAGTAGACCCCAAAAACCTTGACGACCTGACAAAAAAAGAACTTCATCCTATTTACTAGTTCAAACCCGAAAGAAACAAAGGGGTACGTAAAGAATAATTTTTATTTTTTTATTATAACAATATTATTATGCAGAATATAGATCGGGTTAACCCGATGGATCATGAAGAACTTTTAGAACTTTCCATAATTTTTTTCGAAGAAAAATATAAATCTTGAACCATTTTGTATCTCTACTCCTTCCGATTTCACTTAATTCCCAAGCTCTCACGCCTTTCTTTCCTTTACCATGTCATGATTTTTGTTTGTTTTTAGACCCCTTAAAACACAATTGAATTAACCTAGTAAATTAGTCAAGTGATTACTTAGTCTAAATTTCAAATCTAGGTTAACACAATCATATAATCATATCAATGTAAAGTGCGGAATATAAAGAACACAAAGATATGATGACTCAGGAAACCAAACCGGTAAAAACCTGGGAAGGATTTAACCTAGCTATTCTCAAGGTAAACTTGAATCCACTATGAAAGAATCGAAGTTTTACAATAGTGACTTAGACCACTAACATTCTATTGCTACCTACCAGTAGAAAACTTACTGACACGACCACGTGCAAGCTCCGAGACCACGGACTCCTTCTTTCTTGAATTCTCCAACAAGTACAAGCACTAGCACTCCCGCTTGTGTATTTTTAATCTTTTATTGCAGCAACTGAATGATCATCAAGTTCTTAATGAAATCTCCTTCTTGATAATCCTAAGCATGTGTGAAGGCAACCACCTCTCTGATCTCACAAGAGATTCACACATACAACAAATAGAGCAACACCTAAAACGTGGCTAAGGTTTCTCTTTTATACCTAGGGAAAAACATAAAACCCTACACGTCATATGGGCTTAGGGCTGAGTTGGAAAATTCTGCAGAAAAACGTTCTGGCCGACTTTCGATCGATCGAGCCAGTCAGAATTGCACACTCAATTTTGCAGTTAACTCGATTCCAACTTTACATAAAAGACCTATACTTTGAGTAAGTCTAAACAAGACTAACATATGTTTTGATCATGGTTTGCCAACATTACAAAATAGAGTTCTAATACATTAGTTCCTAAGACCTTAGAACCTAACAATTTCAATTGTTATTCTTCCCAATTCACCTAATTTCCATGCCATTGATCTTCCTCTAGCTCCCTCAACTTGCTCAATTTCTTCCTTTTTTTTATATTGTGAATTTGACTGTTTTATAATTCTAATTGTAATTAATTAAAGTTGTTATATATTAAAATTTTAGTTTTTAATAAGTTCCAAATATATTATTATTTTGAGTTATTTTCTTATTATTGTGCGTATTTTAGGCATTATTTATGGAAAAAAAGATTGCTACTGTAAGGAGTCAAATGACTTATTTAAATAATACACATAAATAGTCTTATAGATTGCCACGTAATGGATTAAAAAAATAGCTCCAAATAAATTTGAAGCCAAAATTTATCCTTACTTATGTTAAAAACAATCATTTTGATTATATAAAGGTAAACTTAAGTGTTCTTAGGATATTGGATACTTAATATTTTCTTTGTAAATAATCAATAATATTAAGAGAGAGAGAGAGAGAGAGAGAGAGAGAGAGAGAGTTTATAATGGGTTACTGGTTGACTCGAACCTGTGAATGGTAGGGTATAGGGGTGGCAAAATTGGACACGATCCGCGAACTCAACACGACATGACACAAAATTAGCAGGTTATAAGTTGAGACTTAATGAGTTCGTGTCATATTCGGATTGACACGACTAACCCGTTTAATAAATAGGTTGGGTTAGTGTTCAACTTATGGAACCCGTTTGACCCGTCTAACCCATTTAATTAAATGATATTTTATTAATATACCCTTCAAACCCTAGGTATATAAACTTATAAGTTGTTGTGGGTTACTTTCTTTGATATAATGTGAGTGATTATTTGTAATATTGAGATATACTTTAATTTTAAATGATTTTTTGTGATGTAGTTATTAGTTAGTTCTGAATTTTATATTAAAAATATTTATTTGTTTGTTTTTCATATTTTTTTTTCATTTTAATAAAATCTGATAAACAGGTTGACACGACTGACTCTTTTAATAAATGGGTTGTGTTAGGGTTGAGAAATCTTGACCTGTTCAATAAACATGTCGAGTTAGTATTGACCTATATAGTCGGATACTCATGAGTTGACATAACACGAATCTGACACGCGAACATAAATTGCCACCCCTAATAGGGTATAAGTTTTAAAAATATGAACCTGTTTAAATTTATGCTGTTTTTGGCTGAAAATATTTAGACCGACCTGAATCCTACCCAACCCACCCGGTTGAGTGGTTATTGAGACCCCACTCGTTTGAAACCGGAGTTCCCACTTGTTTAATCAGCTCTAGCTAACTACCTTTTAGTTTTCCTGTTTCTTTTTCCTTTGTATTTCTATAGAAAAGAAAGGCATCTTGAGTATGCAACTTATCTTAGGCTACGAGTAATAATGCATGCCTATATATCCTCTAGGCAATGATGCCCTCTTTCTTGTGGAACATGGAAAAGATGAAGGTGGGGTTTCTTCTAGTTGAAAAAGTGAACTTGTGCCAATATATAAAACTAAAGATCGGGTGTGACCAAACAGCCTATATAGGCTTGTGGATTTGTCAAATGGGGTCAACAAGCAAAACAGTTGCCCAACTAGAATGATTGATTCTCTGACCTTGTGGTTATTGTGTTACCAGCCTCAAGTCTGAGCTGAAGGGACCGAGCTGTAAATTTATCTTTAAGGATCAAATTAAAATTGATTTAAGTGTTTGGGTGACTATCTATTAACCAAAATAAAGGTAAAATCCATGAGTCCGTTGAGGTGGATCCAAGTTGGTACATTTTATCATCTGTGAGAAGATTAACATCATTTAATTACTTTACCAAAATCATTAAGGACTAAATGAAAATTAACACCTAAAATGCCTCCTTGAATATGGTTTAAACTTTAAAGTGGTGACATGCTTGAATCCCATATAAGAAAGGAATTAAAGATATTTGTGGGTTTATAACTTTATACAATATATAATTATATACCCATGTATCGAAACATTAGGTTGGGTCCTAAGCGGCACCCCATTTTTTGGAAGTGGGACAACCTATTGATGTAGGGAAATTTCAAGTAGCTATATCCTAGTCCTCTTATAACTAATTAGTTAGTTAGTTAGATGATTTCTTAAGCATTACCTGATAGAATTTAGACACTTGTCAACCATCTAGAGGTTGCTAATGCCAAACAACTAGTATAAGTCGTAGAATGTAAGCTCTTTCTAATTAAGTTTTTGTAAGTGAATGAAAATAAGCATTTGAGAGCTTTTACTTAAGAACTTAGTATTCTTGTTGAGGTACCTAACCACCTATCAATTTGTTCTTAGCAACTCTCATTCCATCTAGTTCTAATTCATATTACAGCCCATCATGTTTCCCTACATCAATTTGGTATTAGAGCTTGAAATCCTTAGGATTCAAGTTCCTTTGCATTTTTTTTCTTCATTCCAGTTCCAAGAACCCATCAAGATTCAATCTTGATTGTTAATTCTGATCCTAGAAAACCTTTCTTACCAAAACCACAACCTTCTTTTGTGCTAGCAATTAGTTTGTAGTAGCAAGAAACCATGGTGTTTAAGAAGACAAAGAAGGATAAGGGCAACAACCATGCTATTTGTGCAACGGAAGGAGAATATATTACAGCCAATGGACCAAGGGGTCAAAGGGTTCAAAATGACTTAGAAGCTGAAGTGGAATTGTTGAGGAGGCAATTTCAAGCCTTGATTGAACAATTGAGAAGAGATAGGAAACAACAACACAATTAGCATGATGTTGCTAGAAGTGCAACTTCAAATGGGGGTGGGGGTTGTCACATGCTCTAATTTTTCTTCTAAAAAACAAAAAGAGATGGCGTTTTAAAATTGGAATGGTCACCAAAGTTAGATTTCTATTTTTGTAATTAGTAGTCAGTGACCGAACTTGATTTTGAAATGAAGAAAAAGTCCAAAAGAAGAGTGACAAGTATAAAAGCTTAATTGGCGTGTTTTATGAAAAAGCAACGTGGTCACTAGTCACCGACAATTGATAATGTAAATTAGTGGTGATGGCGGGGGCAATAATTCAATTATTTACCGTAATTATCATTGACAGATAGATGATAGATAGATCACTAGTTTTTTTTTTTTTTTTTTTTCCTCCTTTTTAGCTGAAAAGATTGATCAGAAGTTAAAAAGTTTTATATATCGATGTCGCATAAATAATAACCTTGGACTATATGTGCCTTCAAATTAACACTACTTATGTGTTTAGCTTTTATCAAATGGACCAATCGAGCCAACAGACACCCATCTCAATCATCTTAATTAATATTTTAACTACATATTTTTATATTGTAAAAGATAATAGAAGGGCAAGTTAATTGCCCAGTGATGTAATGATAAACAAAGACGAAAAAAAAAATTGCAACAAACTTTTTCTATTTCAAAATGTTCCCCGAATAAGATAAATTTATTCCATTACCAATGTAATCCAGTCGTTTTCATATAGTACTATTTGTTCACGTTTGATTTTTTTTTTTTTTTTTTTTCCTCGGTGCATGGTTGAACAACATGGTAATTTAATTATTGAAAATACTGGTGATTTGTCGCCTAACAATTGACTGGGAAAAAAAAAAGTCAAACTCAAATACTAGACTCTATATTTTCTAAAGACTTAAAATTCTTGGTCAATTTTAGCCTGATATGATATATAAATCCAAAAAATTAACGTGACAATGAAACTTTAACAGTTACAACAAGAGAAATATGGGGTTCACTTTATTTAGTTGTGTAATAGATTGTAGATAATATAAAGTAATTACCCACCTCAATGTAGCCAAGTCTTTCAGGATCGGTGGGGGGAGGGGGGGATTATGAGCAGTTTTTTGTTGATATTCATAAGCAAAAACAAGAGTGGCATAACCACAATCTTGCGATGGTTCAACCAAAGATGCCAAACTAGAATTGGGAATCACGATTTAAGATCGAATTCCCTGAAATTGATGGCAGCTTGGATCATGAAGACTTTGTGGATTGGCTTAACCAAGTTGAGGAGATTGTTGCTTATTATGATATTCCAGAATCCAAGAAAGTTAAATTGGTAGCATCAAATTTGAGAGGCAAGACAAGATCTTGGTGGGATAAGATGAAGATTGAAAGATTAAGGAAAGGAAAAACCAAGATTCATACTTGGGAGAAGATGAAACAGAAGCTTAGAGAGCAATTCTTGGCTTACAAATACAGCCACACCCTTTACAGCAAATTGCAAATCCAAAATGTTCATTTCCTACACAATGGCTGGACTATTTCAGAAGCTTTCAATTGGGCTGTGTTGATTGAGAATCAACAAGTCAAGGGAGCACAATCAGCTCCTTTCAGTTCTAGAATTAGTGCTCAAAGCGGTGATGCAACATCTAACTTTAATAAGAAGGTTGAAAATGGATCAAATGTTGCTAAATCAAGTTAGGCTTCCAAGGAACCAGCCAAGAACCGACCTGTTTTGTCAAAGGGTGAAACCTTGGTGGTTGAAGAGATAGAAGATCAAGCTTTTCGGTTGAAGAGTTAGAAGATCAAGACTTGCTGGTAGAAGTGTTAGAAGATCAAGATTTGCTGGTTGAAGAGTTAGAAGATCATGAAGTGGGGTAGCCTATTTTTGATAATTACATTGTGAAAGCTCAAATACTGCAAAACACTATTACTTGTTTAGACCCCTAAATTAAAACTTACGGTTAGATTGCTTTTACCTTACTTAATTAAGTGTGGAATAAGAGTAAGTGTAATGCAATAAAACTGAATCTACTCTCTAAAGTATAGGCATATACAATAAACAATAAATGTAAAGTTTAAAGAGTAAGGGAAGAGAGATACAAACAACGAGATAAACACTGAGATGTGTTATCAAAGAGAAAAACAGAAGAACTCGGCGTAAAAACCTCTCCACAGCTCTCCGAGCCAAAATGATCCACTAGTGAATAAGTTGGAGTACAAGGATACCAAAAAGACCCTCCAAGCCTAATCTACCCAAAGTACTTGAGCTCTTTAAGCTCTAGCTACCAACGGACTTCTTGGAGTCCTGTTTTCATTAGCTTCCCAGATCTCGCAATACTGCCTGATTGCACTGCCAACCCTCACCGACTTATTTTGGCAAAGACCCAATGCTTCCCAAGCTCCAAAACACTCTCTACACTCTGAACGGGTGTATGCTGCGTTTGGGTAAAAATCTCCTTTAAAGGTATGACAATGGGAGAGGGGAAGGAGAAGAGACTACAAGAATTTCTCTATTGAGGATGAGTAGCTCTCTTTAAAAGGTGGGTGTTGTAGAAACCTTTTTATGGTTTTCTTCTGAATAGCCTCCTTACAATTTTGTGGGTAATGATGGTATATATAGTATGGGTGAAGGGTATAAGAGTCACACTTAAAATCTTAGCTGTTAGGTCATCTCACGGGTCATCTCGTGGGTTGGCCAAGTTGCGAGATACTCGCGAGATGCACTGACTCTTGAACTTACACATGTGCTCCTTACATGGTCTTTCATGGGTGCTGAGTCCCGATCCAGCCGCGAGCTAAGTCGCAAGATCAACTGTCTTGAGCAATCTTCACCAACTTAATACTAAACCCATTACAATTAAATTCCACAAAATATAAGGAAATAAATTAATGAAATTACCACACTTTTTTTTTTCATGGAATAAAGTCAACATGAATGTTATGTGAAAAACCATAACTTAACACATTGAAGAACAAATTGGTGAAGGAGTGATAACATGAAATATGTGGCTGAACCTGTTTCTTATCAGTCTATGGAAGAAGTAGATGTTATTGTTGAGGTTGAAAAGGATTTATCATTAGCAACAAAAGCCTTGCAAGTTCCAAAGAAAGAAATGGAGGAAGAAAAACAACATAAAGGTAAAATTTTTCCAATTAATTTCTGCATTGAAGGAAGAATTTGTGACTTGTTGATTGAGAAAGGTAGTTTTGAGAATATGAAGTCACAATAGATTTCGAACAAGCAAGAATTGAAGCATCAACATTAACTGTCTTGCTTAAATAAAGGAGATGAAATTAGAGTTTCAAGATGTTGTTATTCCATTCTTTGTGATGAAGTAGACATACAATCATGTAACTATGATAGGCAAGCCATCTTGGGAGGAAGGTGCAACAACCATAGTTTGAACAAGATAGTGTTTCACTACTCATTGCAATAAAAAAAGGGGAAAGAAAGTCCCAAACCAATGGTCCAAATGAAGAAGGCTTTAAAATTGGAGGGTCAGTCAAACTTGAGGACAAGTTTGCTTTCAAGAAAGGGAGTCCTCCTAATACAAATACATCTACATTGGAGTTTCAGTTGTGTGAGACTTTGCTGTGTAGAAGCAAAAACCTTTGGTGTGCTGCCAACAACAGCAAACTCATTATATAAAGGCAATTGCATCATCCTAGAAGGTTAGAAATTCATACAATCTTGTGGCAACTAAGAGCAGTTGAGGTCAAGTTCTTCTTAAGAGGGAAAGTCTTGATGCAGGGCAATTTCAAGTAGCTATATCCTCATCCTCTTGTGACTAATTAGTTAGTTAGTTAGATGATTTCTTAAGCATTAGTAGATAGGATTTAGACACTTGTCAACCATCTAAAGGTTGCAATGCCAAACAAATAGTATAAGTAGTAGAATGTAAGCTCTTTGTAAATCAATTTTTGTATATGAATGAAAATAAGCCTTTGAGAGATTTTACTGAAGAACTTAGTGTTCTTGTAAAGGTGCCTAACTACCTATCGCTTTGTTCTAAGCAACTCTCATTTCATCTAGTTCTAATTTATATTACAACCCATCTTATTTCCTTGCATCACCTACCTAATAGGTCTTCTACCACACACATGGGCACCATCCACCCAAATTGGGCCTAGTTGGATTGGGTGTGGGTGCAAGTTTGTGTGGCTTGGGTCCAATTCATTAAATATTAAATCATTTTATTAATTTTATTTTGTGTATGTTCGTTTTGCACCTATTCTGAACTTGTGGGTGTGTGTATAAATAGGTATCCTTATTTCACTCCATATACCTTTTTTTCCTCCCCTTTTTCAGCCTTATTTCATGAGAGAGAGAGAGAGAGAGAGAGAGAGAGAGAGAGAGAGAGAGAGAGAGTACATTGTGCACGAAGATTGTTGTGTTTCTTTGTGTGTTGTTGATCATTGTATCCTAAGAGATAAACATTCAAGAAACTCAAAACATTATTGTAAGGGGTGAAATTTGTTTTAAGGAAATAATGTCAAACACTAGCCTCGACAAGTTTTATTATTTTATTTTGCTCATCTAACAAGTGAGTTAATTTGTTCTAATTTATTTATTCATACACTAAATCAACCTTTTGTTCTTACTTACATAAAAGTAAATTATTTTATGCATTGTGCCCAATTTATATATAGTTGTATATAAAAATATAAACATAGTTCAAGATGCAAAATACATATTAACAAAAAGGGTTTATCAAACTTGATAATGTTAGATTTTTTTTAATTTTTAATTTTTTTTATCAATGATCATTTATCATGAAGATACTATGTATGCATAAAAGGATATAAAACTACAAAAACTAAATATGCTCAATTAAACTGTAGTCTAAGCTCTTTTAGAGAACTAAACTAATAAAGTATCAAATTTGGACTAAAGTTCTCACCATTTCGCTTTTAATAGAGACAATAAATTATCTGCAAAAAAAAAAAAAAAAAAAAAAAAAAAAAAAAAAATTGTCAATGGAAATTCCTAGGGCACTCTTTAGGAATTGAATTTTAAGTAGTAGAATTCAAAGATGTATTACTTTTTAAATTGTCAACATATTTTCTTTTAAGTAATATAATGACTAGTTCTAAAATTGGACATGCCTAAATTTTAAAAGTTAAATTACAATAAGGATTAATAATAAAATCCTAGTTTTCGGTAATATTAGTATGATTTAATAAGATTAGATTTTATAAATAATTAATTTAGCTTAATATGTTGAAAATATTAAATTATTTTTGTTGGGGACCACAATTTGACTCTCTACAACCACTCTAAAAACAGGCCCGTGTGGTGTGATGTCGAAGCCCATAAAAGATTTGAGTGTGTCTTTCTCATCACCAATTGGTTTTTGAGGTGGAATGGTACAGCTCATGGTCCGACAAATGGTATCAGAGCCAAGGTCATGGGTTCGAGTCACGGGAGTGTCATTGTGAGGGAGGGATTGTTGGGGGGACCACAATTTGACTCCCTATAAGCACTCTAAAAATAGGCCCGTGTGGTGTGATGTTGAGGCCCATAAAGGATTTGAGTGTGTCTTCCTCATCACCAATTGGTTTTGTGGTGGAATGGCATAGCTCACGGTCCGACAATTTTGAATAAAATCACTGTTGAATGAGAATTAAGAATTATAAATTTTTCCTTAAACCAAAGGAAATCTAAGAAATATTTTATTGTTGGTTTTATTTAGTGACAAAAGTTTTTTGTATTGCATTTTATGTTTGATGTATTTTTCCTGGGCTTTAATGTAATTTGGGGTAAATGTACCTGAACCTCTCCCTCAACCTTGGAAAGCTGT
Organism: Notholithocarpus densiflorus; assembly: GCA_030021035.2. NCBI lineage: Eukaryota > Viridiplantae > Streptophyta > Magnoliopsida > Fagales > Fagaceae > Notholithocarpus > Notholithocarpus densiflorus. The sequence continues at coordinate 1,256,423 of JARYZH020000010.1, forward strand.
ATCAACCAGAGATCTTGCGACCTAGAGGTGACCAGGAGGCGACCTGCGAGCTCCACGTGATAGGTGGTCTGGATGAGGATGCAGACGTGCATCTCGCGACCCCCATGTGACCTTAGGGGGCGACAAGGTCGCGAGTTGCACAATCCCTACACTCTACATTTTGAATAGCACCTGTCCAATGTATATTTGCTAGCACACGCGCGCGCACACACACACAAAAATAGCTGTGAGGTGTGGTAAATGCGTCAGATAAGGGTGATACAAACCCTAGAAAACATAGAAGAGAAATCTAAGAGAAGCCTATCATAGTGTATGAAGAGAGAGAGCCATTTTGCTTTGAGAAAAACCAATCCAACCTCTCTTTTCCATCTCCTTCATTGTATTGATTGAGATATTGTAAACACATTCTCACCCAAAAACACAGACCTTGTGAGTGAGAGAAAGGCTATGGAAACTTGAGAAGACACATTCAAATCCAATCTTCATTGGTGGTGTTTCCATTGGTGCTTCAATGGAGGGTCTTCGGTAAGGTAGAAAGAGAAGGGACTCGGAGGAGTTGGTTGCTAGCTTGAGCTTGGAGGGCTCAAGTACATGTAGGCATTTGGGCTTGGAGGGTTCTTAGTATCCTATGGTATTGCAACTATCTTGTCTAGTGGAGATTTTCGAAGAGTGGTCGGGGGAGAGGTTTTTATGCCCGGGGCTCGGGTTTTCCACTTCCTAAACACGTCTTGGTGTTTAGTGTGGTTTACTTGCTTTCCCTTTATTTTCTTTGCTCTACTATATTGCCATGTCTTGTGTAGTGTAGTTAGTTTGTGTGGAAACTGGTTAAGTCATTTACACTTGGACTATATTGATTAGTTTAGTGTTAAAAACTTAAAATTAACTTAGCCGTAAAAGCTTGCTTTAGGGTTCTAAATACTTGCTAGGATTAATATAGCACATTTCAAAATCAATTTCAAATTTAGAGATACGGACATTTAAAACATCAGGGAAAAAGAAAGAGAGCAACTGGGAAGAAACATTCGTATTCTTTCTATGGCTTGATATTGAAGAGCGATATCGTGACATAAAAGATGTGAGACATGGTTCAGGTAATGATCACAACTTGCAAAAGCTAAGTACGAAAAAAAAAAAAAAAAAAAAAAAAACTATCCTATATTAGTCTAGGCTAAAGCACGACACGGTATAAAAGAAAATTGTCTTTTTATTTTTTTGGTTGATCACGAGAGAATTAAGACACTTTAGTTTTGTATTATTTTATTTTAACATTTTAATTGGCTAGAAAGTTACTAAACAAGATTGTGGGTTATGAACCATTATAATTTTTTTTTTTAATTTTTTTATGGAGATAATTTGAAGAGCTTGTGTTCTAAATGGTAAAAACTCTTTATACATACCTTTTATATATATAAATATATATATATATATCCTGGTTTTAAAAATCGGACCAAACTGGTCAGTCTGACCGGTTCAACTAGGAACTGGGCACTAGTCGGGTTCGGTAAAAACACTCAAAACTGATGAAAACCGGTCAAAAACCAGATTGAACAGGGAATCCGAGGTAAAAATGGTTTTTGCCCCAATTCAGTTTTTGAAACCATGATATTTATAAAACCCCTTGGCCCTTTAATGGGTCTGCTACCGCTCGCCAAAAAAATGAAATTACATTAGTAATTGGTTATATTTTTAGTGTTAATGACTTTACATAAGTAGTAAATTTGGGCAGGGTAGATTGACCTTCATATTCCCCTTAGATTTAGCTATTCAATGGAGAGTAAATTTTCTAAATCCAAATTGCATCCCATGTTTGACTCTACCACAATACAACTCAAATGTGGGTTTATTTCACAGGCCATGCTCGAGAAATATTTACCATTCGAAAAGGGGAAAAACTAGAGTCTATCTAAAGAAACAGAACCTTCCAACGAGATAGTGCTTTTTTAACTCTCTCAAAATGGAATCTATTCTAAACAGACATGCCATGGTTCCTTACTCTGATAAGGTACAAAAATCTAAATTTGATATTGTTAGATACAAGAACACTAGGCTAGCAAGCAAAGGAATATAGAAAACCCCTCAAAAGAAGTTTTTATTTTTTATCTATTTTTTTATAAATAATAATTTAAGAATCACCACCTCCTTCTAAACAGTATATATAGGAAGATATTATCTCCTAGTCCTTTAAGAAAAAAAGAGTTATAAAAAAGACCTACTTCTAATAGAGAAAAGAAAAACAACGTAATTAAGAAAAGAAAAATAAATAAAATCCAAATTCAACTAGAAAAGGAAAAAAAATAAAATCTAAACTCCTAATTCAACTAGGAAAAAGGACAAAATATAAAAGGCTAGTTACTCTTGTGTCCTAACAATCATGGATGGAACAAAAGAAATGATGCTCTTCTGCTCACTCTTCTTATTCTTCTTCTTTTTGCCCTAAGATTGGGTAAGAGGAGCAGTGTGATACAAACCTATGGGTAGAACTTACCCTTGCAAACCGGCTTGCAATGAGAGGATTCCTAATAGCTTATATACATATGGTTAAGCTTACACTTAAACCATGTGGAACACTAGAATCATAACATACTACCACGCTCTGCAGTTGATGTCCACGACAGCTCGCTTTATTGACACTAACCTGATGGTAGCATTTTCTTTTTTTTGGCGGCTCCGCTCACCTATCAGTTATTCAATGACTTAGTAAGACATTTTAATCTAGCCTCGAGATCGTCCTCTCCGAGATTCGACCACAAATCCGTAGCTCATTTGATCCCATACTCATTGAGCTATGTCTGACTATTCGACATGGTAGATAACTTTTATGCCAATGATATAAACTCATGGGTAGAACTCACCCTTGAAAACCAGCTTGTAAGGGAAGGGTGCCTAAGAACTTATATACACATGATTAAGTTTACACTTAATTAAGCTATGTGGGACACTAGGATCATAACAGTTACATCCTTTGAGATAACAACTACAATTTAGCCAGGGCTCAAATTATGCCCACATTTGAATGATGAGCAATTGAGCATAATTAACTGCTATTAAAAAAAAAAAAAAACTATTTTTATATTACACTATTCATGCATGTAAAGTGTACATTCTAATTATAAGAATTGTATACTTTCTTCTAAAGTGGCAAATACTAGCCACATTTTTGCCTACAATGTAAGCTTTACATGAACAGTTTCATGTAAACTAATCAATGCCCTTATTGCCACGGGTATTGCCATAAAACAGAATGCGCTTACTTTTCTGATTGTAGAGGGGGTGAACAAAAATGATTATTATGCATATCATGATAAGATCTAAGAGTCAAGGATGCGCAAACTCTAAAAAGTAAAATGGAATAAAGGAAACTCATAGAGCATTTAAGAATTGTAAGTTCGAGACAAAAATTACATCTTAGTTTTCCAACTGCTGCTTTTTGCCTAACTGGTCACTTCAACTACAATCCGTTTACCCCTACTCAAGATTTTGGTGGGAAGTTGACAAGTAATGACAGAAATGTGTGGCAAAAGCCCTTTAAGATAAGGCATAACAAGCATTATGGTCCTTTTCATGTGTCTGTTTTCACGTAAAGGAGAAAAGAAGGAACTTTATGTCTCCAAGTAATAAGCTTTTGGGATGAAAACAACGGATTGTTTGGCCTTGAATATAGAAGTTAAAGGTCAACTCAAGTTTACCTCACTGAGAGTTGGGTTAGGTTTCTACCATCTAATCATGGACTGGGCGCCATTGTGGAATTTTGACGAACGTGCTCTAGCATTTCTCCATGAAAAGGACGGTGGCAGGCAGGTCGTGCTTGGATTAGAAGCACAATTGCAGCTACGCGTCGCTGCACATCTCTATACCTATTGCCAACTGAAACCACAATTACTTTTTATAACATATATATTTTTTATAATTCGATAGTTAAAGGAGGAGAATTTGAACCTTGAACGGCTCTGTTTGAAACATCATGATATACCAACCAATTAAAATCACAGTATTTACTTTTGATTTTAATGATCAATGACCTGTTGGTTGCAAGGTTTAGGCCTTGTGATCCACAACAATTAATCTTTTTTATTCTCTCAGAAAAAAGAAACTAAAGAAAAAAAACATTAGTCTTGAGTTACCTACTCAACTTTTGATTCACAATAATCTTGTTTATTCTCTAAGAAAACAAGCCCTTGTGATACTTTCATTTGAAAAAGGCAGCACAAACTAGGGTTGAAATATCTTAGAGGGAATGTACTCCCATTGCTTCTTCTCGTTCCTTTTGAAAAAGCCTTCTTCTGTAACTTTTACAAAGCACTTATTCTTGCATAATTGGTTATCTTTGGACGCTAATGATGAGTACAGGAATTGCCAGTGCTGGGATACCTCATTGTATTTTGCCACGCAGTAAACCATCGGTGGCCAATTAGTGCCTGTTGTTCCTAATATTCCAACACTGCCTTTAGTAATGGGTGGCAGCGGGATTGAAATCTTACTGCCTGGGGGTATATGTTTCGAAACTTCATAGGCCCAATTGCCACTGCAACTGACATAAACTGTGTCCTGTGCCTTATGTTGTTGATTGCTTACAACCAAAGTGGCAGCCATGCTAGATTCCCAAGTGGCCAATAGCAATGACATAAAAATTGCTATGGTGAGAGTTGAGCTGAGAGTCCTCATGGCTGTAATTCATCTTGGGTGGTCTCCGCTTCAAATCAATTAAATAGTATGTGTCATTTAGGGAACCTCAATTAATGTTTTATGTTACACATTCAGCCTTAGCAAAAAAGAAAAGAAAAGAAAAACTTTAAAAGAGGTTACCATTTGTAGGAATTTGGGCTTTGTAATTGAGTTATTACGAGTTAAGAGTTATATGGCTTCCTAATTAATTTGCCATTAAAAGTGTTATTGGAGTATTAATAGTTGATTTAGTAATGAAAATTTAAAAATTAGGAAAGTGAGCATCACACTCCTTTTGCGTGATGGTCATTCTGCAAGTAAAAAATTCTTGTGAGGTGTGGGAGGCAAGGGCTGGAATTCAAGTCTCCAGAAGTGAACTTCACACACATATACACTTAAATTAGACTAGAGTAGAATTTTTTTATATATATATAAAATAAATAAAAAAGTGACTAGGGGAGATGCCTCAAGAAAGAAGGCAGCACTTGTATGAACAAATTTTTTTCTTCATTTATTTGTAGATATGATGGGATTTAAAATTTATGATATCTACTCCATAATAATTTATTTTTATTATTAAGCTAAGACCTCAATGAATTTCTTTTTAATGTATGCGAGAATTGATTCCAAATTCTTTTCAAGAATCCATCAAATGACTATAGCGGGAGTAGGAGTGACTAAGCAACCTTATCAAATTTGATAAAGAAAAGAACTTGACAATAGAATAAAAAGGATCAAATTTTGACTAAAGTCATTCTCTTTAGGCATTTCCTAGCTTCTGCAACGAAATCTTGTAGGCATTCATTTGTGCTTAATGATGTCTTGCAATCACTTTCCATCTTCGGGAAGAATTGTTTATATTTCCGGTTCCAATTCGAGTGATTTTTTTAACGAAGTACCAAACCTAAAGTGGAAAATGATTTCTTGTTAATTAACTGTGGACGCAGAAAGTTAGAGCTTAGAAATTTTTGTCTTCTTCTAAAACTGTCGTAGCAGAGCGATCAAGCATCTTCAAGGGTCGGTGGGTAGGGTCTACAATATGATTCTTACTGTATATTAAATATTATTGGGGGGAAGAAATATTCGGCTTCTAACATGATTATATTTTGTGCTAAAGGTTTTGGGTGGGTATCATTTTCTTATGTTCACTTTTTTCTTCAATGGGGGTGGATACTGTGACTCTTAAATTTTGGTAATCAGACACAATAATGGTGTCAACTCTTGCATTGCGTTTTGTTGAAACTTGAAAAGGTTTAGCAGAATTTATCAATAATAGCGACGTAAAAGAAAAATACAGAAAATACATTTTTTTTTCATGACTACTTAGTTTGCAAGAGAAGTTTATAGAAAATATAATCAAAATTTCCTCATGGTGCATAATCCCATTAGAAATTCAGAAGAAGATTTGAAAGAAAATATTCTCTATTATTATGTGTCTAGCTTATTGATTAGCTTTGATATAAATTATGATAGGGATCTGGGATGTCTCCTCCTCTCACTTCTATTGCGGCAATAATATACAAGGTGTATCCAGCTTAGTTCAATGCTTTAGACACTGACACTTCTCATATGGGTCGTCAAGGCAACAACATTGCACATTTGTTAGTTAAATATGCGTTGAATATTGATAATTATGTAACTTAGATAGAAGAAAATCTGTGATTTTTAAAACATGCTATGTCTATTAATGTACTGTTTTAATTTTATTGAATGAAATTTATTGAATTCCCATAACAAAAATTAGTTAATGTATAAATTCACATGTACTTATAAATTATATAGTATAATAAAGATGTTTAGGTTTCCAAGCAAACTTAGGAGGAAAATAGTTTAGAAAAATAATCCACCACGTACGCAAACCAATTCAATACTTGATCCCTTACCGTAAGCACGTAACATATCCTTATTTTCTTGATATATATATATATTTATTTATTTATATAAAAGAAAAATGAAAGGAAACAACTATATTTTAGTTTCTCTTTGTTCTTTGTTTCCACCAAACTAATAGTCCTCCTTTCTAAAAAAAAACTAATAGTCCTTCTTTTTTTTTTTAAATAGTTTTTTTTATTCCAATATATATATTTGATAAGTGAGATTTTGACCTTAGCAGCAGGAGGAAAAAAGAATATTCGTACTAGCACTTCTGCTTTATTAGCTTGCTATATTCACTCTTAATCTTTTTATTAAGTAGGGTCTTCTTAAAGTCTTGTCCATTGATTGATAGTGCCTATGGTCCATAGAGATCCATAAACGAAGGCCAATAATGTTTTTATGAGGTGTTGGAAGACAGGATCGTAGGTTTCAGTCGAACCAAATGAAAAGACAGGAAAAAAACGAAAAATCATTTCATCGAAAAAGCACGAAATAAACACAGTCTAAGACTCTAAATGTATTTCTTATTTATTTATATGGGACCCTATAATCACTTGTTTGGACAGACCCAAGTTATTCAATTTTGTTGTTGTTATTGGGATGAATTATTGTTAATTTTTTTAAAGAAGAATTATTGTTAATACTTGTTGTTAACAATTTAACGTCATTCAAACTGGAGAGGCACGATGCACAAATGAAGGTTTATTTTATTTTATTTTAATTTACATAATTTTTATTGCTAATTCTTTCATCATCTTTTTTTTCCCCTCGACATTATTGTGGAAATATATTGCCAAAGAAAAAAAAACATTTCTTGAGATCGCAGAACTCATGCTTAAAGTTTTATTCGTGAAAAAACGAAACTCGTGTTAAAAATAAAGAAGATAATAAAAAATCTCACGTTTAGGAAAAAGACTTGTATGTGCCGATTTCATGAGATTGACGCAAGAGATACTTTCTTCATGTTTAGAGGATTCGTCAGCGTGCTATACAAAAGTTACCCAAACCTTTGTTGGCCCATAAATTCACCGCAGGCCTAAAAAACATCCATCATCGGGGCCCAAAGCTTGCTCACTATCACTAATAAAAGCCCAAATCTGACCCCCTTTATAATTAAAGCTTGTTAGTAAAAATAACTTAGAAATTGAGACACAATAATTTCGTCGTATGAGATAAAATTGAAATTTACATTGTCTATGAAATGTTAATATTTTGCCAAAGAGCCATGTAATTCAACTTACACATTTTAATAAGTTGGCATGTGCATGGGTTAGTTTGGGTTGGGTTTGAGTGTTTTTTCAATCCAACTCATGTATGTTGCGTTGAGAAATTCCCAACCCAACCCATCACATGTATAGAATCAAACTCAACTCATATGGGCCAGGTTGGGTTGGGCTTTACATGTATCATGTCATGTTAATAATTGGATTTTCATAAATTATTTAATTGCTTTTTTAAATAAATCATTACAAGTCTTATTTCCAAACTAATTAAATCTAATTATCAAAATAAATCAAACTAAAATATTAAAACAAGTGCAATAAAATAAACTTATATATGTGGTAGGTGGGGTTGGGTTAGATGGTTTGAAAAAGCTATCAACCTAAGCAACCCACAAAAACTAACCTGAGGCATCGAGTTGGATTGAATTGGTGGGATGGATGCATACTCTATTAATAGATACCAAAAAAGATGATACAAATTGTTTTGATATCCCTAACATTATTGGTGATATAGTGGCCTATCATTAAAGGGAGCAATTGAAGCAACTAATACACTCTTTTCAAGATTAATTATGAGAAGTTTGATGCTTTCTGAAAGTATAAGCATTTGCGTTGAAGTGTTCACAATTGAGTGAGGTTTGGGTCCATTGTCCAGTTGCATTGGACCCGTTGAGATTATAACACGTGTTCACTTTTGAACACATGTCAACATCTTAGCAGGTTCAGTACACTACATGCATTGGACCTAAGCCTCACCCTTCACAGTCAATATCAATTCCATTGTAGTTTTTTTCTTTGATCATAATGGTGAGTGAAGAAATGGCATTCTGAACCCAAGAGTCTATGGTAAAAAATAAGGCTTTCTCATTACCCACACCATCAACATCCAAGCTAACGGCAACCATAACATTTGAGTGTCTTATCTTTGATTAGGGAAATTTCCATAGGGTTAACATGATTGGTTGCCCATAAGAGTTGAATTTCTATTGGTGGGTTGATGAGTTATTGTTATTTGTGTAATCAATTTCAAAGGCAAAGAATGGACTGGAATTCAAAATCGGAATTTATGGGTACGTCGGATAACTTTATCTAAGACCAATGTGCTTGCGAAAGAGTTTAGAATTCGCTGCTACATGAAAGAAACAAATCAAAGAGTTTATTTGGTTAACAACTTCATTTCTTTTTTCAGAAAGAAAAAAAAAAAAAAAAAACTCAATACTTTTTTTATTTAATTAATCTTTTTTTTTTTTTTTTTTTTGTGAGAATCATTTGGATAAACTATTTCAATAAATAGTAGGAAGAATAAACTCATGGTATGTCTAATTTTCTGCTAAAAGATTGCGGCTGATTACTCTGTTTTGTTTGGTAGATTAGTGAAATTGAAAGATTCATTTGGCAAGGAACAGGTACATGGGCTAAAATTTTGAATTCGTGGGCCGATTTTTCCTTGCTTTTGGGCCCCTGTCCATCACCTCATCCAACGCTGGGCCTTTGACCCTGTGGTGGATTCCGATGGAATAAGTCCAAGTACCCTTTTGTGACTTAAATCTTTCCTTTACAGGACTGTTATTTAAAAAAAAAAAAAACATAAATATGTATGCTAAAAGAGCAAAGGATAAGATATTGTTTTCCTTCATAAATTTTGTATGAATTTTGTTTTTCGTATAAAAAATTATTATTTTTTTCATATCTAAATTATTGAAAATTCCACACTTATTAATTTCAATTTCGAAAGTTATTTTATCATCCCTAAACTAAAAAAAAAAAAATTACTTTTTGTCTCTAAATTTTTTTATATTTTCTTTTGAAAATATAATAAAAAATTCTTAAGAGGATAGTTATAGTGATGTTGGTTTTGGTTATATTGAGCTACAATAATAGTTGGTGTTTTTCAAGATTTTCAAGCCCGAACCGTTCAAAGAACCGAAAAATGGAGTGGTTCAAGGTTTTTGAGGTCAGACCGAGGTTAAATTTTTAGGGTAAAATATCATTTTTGTCCCTAAACTTTCACAAAAGTTCGTTTTTCGTCCCTAAACTTTCAAAAGTTCTTTTTTCGTCTCTAAACTTTGCAAAACCTTCTACTTTTCATCATTTCGTTTATATCTGTTAGTTTATTACCTATGTGGCCTAATGGAATGCTGACATGGTATGTAATGTGGACTAAATTATTTTACTTAAAAAAAATTAATACGTGGCTAGCAATGATTCTCACACATGACAACCATTTTTAAAAGTACAAAAATACCCCTCACTCCATCTCTTTGACACAACTTGATAGGAACACAAACACACCCATTGGAGACCCCAGCATTCAAACCCACCGGCGACCATACTATCAAACCCACTAGCAACCCAATCGCACCACCACTCTCCACAACCAAACCACGCTCACAAACCTACCACCCTACCAAAAAACCCAAACCCATAAATCCAAACACAACAAAACCACCCAAATCAAACTCATTCCTCTCAATCTCACCCAATCAAAGTTCTCTCTGCCCCTCACTTCCTAATCGGCCAAAACTTCCACCGGAAACAAACACAACAAACCCACGGGCCTAATCATTCAACGACAGACTTCTTCCGATTGATACCCAGCTTCGCAAACCTCGGGTCGAGGCCAAGAACACATCCTAGATTTGACTGATAAAAATACCCACGTTGAGAAAATGTCGCTGTATCGAAGGTGGGTTAGGGAGATGAGTTGGGAGTGAACAACGCCAGAGTACTGAAGAGGATCGGTTTGGGGTCGCCTGTGGGTTTGTTGTGTTTGTTTCCCGCAGAAAGGTTTGGTCATTGTTTGGATTTTTTTTTTTTTTTTTTTTTTTTTTGTAGGCTGGTGAGTCTGTGAACATGGTTTGGTTGTGGAGAGTGGTGGTGCGATTGGGCTGCTGGTGGGTTTGATAATTAGGGTCGCCGGTGGATTGTGTTTGTGTTCCTATCAGGTTGCGTCAAAGAGATGGAGTGAGGGGGTATTTTTGTACTTTTCAAAAATGGTTGTCATGCGGGCAAATCATTGCTAGCCACGTGTCAATTTTTTTAAAAGTAAAATAATTTAATCCAATTCACGTAACATGTTAGCATTCCATTAGGTGATAAACTAACAGATATAGACGAAAGGATGAAAAGTAGAAGGTTTTGCAAAGTTTAGGAACAAAAAAAGAACTTTTGAAAGTTTAGGAACGAAAAACGAACTTTTGTTAAAGTTTATGGACGAAAATGATATTTTACCCAAATTTTTATAATGTAATAATTAATTTAGTAATTAATTAAAATACAAATAAATGTATATTAAATTTGTAAATATTAGCAAAATTGACTAAAAATATCTATAAACAATATTGAAACAGACTTTCAAATAAATTTTCATGATATTATAAGGTTAATGGAAAATATCACAACATAAATAAACATGAAAATAAACCAGTATAATTATCCTTCAAGTAGAAACATTTTGGGTAAATTAAAAAAAAATCACTTTTAATTATTTTAGTAAATTCCCATGCAAATTAATTATTCTTAAATCACAAGTAAATTAAGCAAAGAAAACAAATTTAGTAAATATTTAATAAATTGAGAGAGAAGTGATATAATAAGTTGAGAAATTATAAACCATGTAAGTAGAAAATAAAAATAATAATAGATGAGGATGAGATCTCAGGTTCTACAACCCATAGAACCCAATTTTCATTTTTTAAAATAAAGTCAATTGTTTGACCTGGTTGAATTGGCTCATGGTTCACATGATTTTCCAAGTTGAACTGTGGTTCAATAGGTTCATTCAGATTCTTTAAATAGTCGATTCTCACATATAAAAAACCGGCTTCATGATCGGTTCATGGTTAAATCGATCTGATCGGCCGGTCTGGGTTTGAGAACCTTGGTGTTTTCTCATAGTTCACTAATAGATCGAGGAATAAGTAATTTTTGATTCTTTAACATCTACTTCATTCACTTGGTCGAGTTTTTGGTTTTTGTCAATTTTGAAACCTTAATCGGCATAATAATAATGCAAAGAGGGCTAATGGGGAAGAAGTTCCTAATGCAACAACTTATAGTTCTGATGTTCCAAATTGTGTAATGAGGGGCTCTATGCATGAATGCCAAAAGTTTGAATGAAATGAAATGAGGGGTTCCTATTTATAAACACACTTGCACCAATTCGGAAAGGATATAATAGCAAACAAACATATTGCTCAATTATGGTGTGTTAATATACTAGATGAACTCGATCCACCCACACACATGCACCAGCACCCATGCCAACCCAAATAGACTTGCCTTTACTTAGTGAGAATAGGGTGCGCAGGTGTGTGGTGGAAGGTTGGTAGGTACTTCACCTCCTACTAAAGTACGGTGCCACTTGAGGCACAACCCAATAGCTAACTTATATATAAACCCATCCAAAATTTAATTCATTTTCTATGTGGGACTCGATGATTTGACCACTTTAAATCATGTTCAAGAAAACCCTTTAGGAGTCAATATCTCACTCACACCTTAATAGATTTGGACTAGTGACCATAACACTTGAAAGTTGCAAAAACCATTTTTCCAACTAACACAACCATATATGTATTTTTAGATTGGGTTAAATTTATTGCATACAAATTGTTTTACACACACCAAAAAATAATTGAAATATTGACTTGAAGTCACATGGAAATCATGACTTGGAAATCTTTAGTTACTTTTTGGGGTGTGTGTAGGGCTGTCCACGACCCGCCCGGACCCGAAAAACCTCCCGGAACCCAATCATCTTCACCTGAAACTGCTCGATCAAAGCTTGGTTTTGGTCGGATGTGGGTTGTTGGCGTAAGGACCCGAGACCATCGGTTCGAGTTGCGGGTTGGCTGTTTGAGAAACCGACGAACCCGACCCGCCTGATGAGCTGTTCTTCCCTCGTCGGAATTCATGAGTTTCGGCCAAAAATGGGTAAGTCCAAACTCTTAAGTCCGACGATATAGGCAGATTTCGACTAGATCCATCAAGATCTCAGCCCGATCTTTATAGATATAGGGAAATATCGGCCAGATCTCGTTAGATCCGACCAAATCTGACGAGGTCCGGCAATATTTCGGCCAAAATCCGCTCCACTTCAGCAAACCTGAAACCGACCGATATGGACCCGAAACCGATATGACCCAAACTGGCAGACCCGAAACTCTATTCGGGTCGGTTATGGGTTAAACTTTTCCCCACCTGATGCATTCGGGTCAAGTCCGGATTGGGCACAAACCTAACCCAGCCCAACCCGTGGACAGCCCTAGGTGTGTGTAAAATGAATATGTGCAATAAACACAACTATTTGGGATATTGGGTTATAGGTTGGCCCCAGTTAATTAATCCAATTACCTAAGTTGATTAATTAGTCAAATTACATGCAAATCAGATTAAGACACAATCAAATCATCAATTTAAATTAGATTGCAGTGGAAAATAAGTTTCACATGACTATTTGATCACGATAGGAAAACATTTCGCAGACAAAATCCCACCAAGTGAATTTCAGGTCACCACTCCTGAAGAATACACTAACAAGAAAAAACGGTTACATGTACAAGGAATCTTACCCTATAGGCCTATCTCGAAGTACCTACAATAGAATCTACTGAGCTATACAAGTTTTAGCTCCTATGCTCAATTGGACTTGATCCAGTAGTATATTTCTCCTTTCCATGAATCTCCCTATCTATCCTCAATTGGACTTGATCTAGTAGTATATTTCTCCTTTGCAGGAATCTCCCTATCCATGACTAACTCCACAACAACCCTTTTGATTGTTGTAGTTGATTTGTAGCAGTTTCATAAAAAACACCAATAAGACTTTCAACTGTTGGTGTCAGACACTTTGCTTGGTACAGAACCCAAAGGTGTACAAGAGTTGCAACAATATCTCTTTCTACTGTTTTCTGAACTCACAGGTTTAATAAATGGAGGCTAAGGTTTCAATATGAAAGCCTTAGGTTTTCTATCTGTACCACCTTATCTAAATAGAAGCTTAATTGGTCTTTTAAATAGGCTTTCCTATTAGGTTACACAAACCCACAAACAATAGTCACTTAGAATAAAATTTTGTTGGCTAAAACAAAAATCTCGTAGTTTGATAGATCGAAAGGTGTCGAGCCAAGTATGATCAGCAGGTATTGAGATGCAAATGTAGTTTTTCTTGAGCAGTTTCTTGAGCATTCCCGTGTCTTTAAATATACCACTTGTTTATAACTTCAAGGTTTTCACTTGAACACACTAGGAACTAAAACTGAATCACACATAAAATGCATTTTGTCGAGAGATTTGCCGATTACATAAAAAAAAAAGACCCTTATATGGGAATTCAAGGATTTCATTGATATGGAAAATAAACTTGATGCACAATCATACGATCAAATGACCATAAATGATACATCTCCTTTTGTGAAAGTTCAACAATAGATCAAAACCAAAGCTACTATAAACTCACTTTAGGAGGAAATTAACAAAATAATAGTGTTTCATTTATGAGTAATACTACAACCACAAACTATTTTATAACATTTTTACAAAATGTTAATGTGGCCAACCTCTTATTAGTTTTCGTTGAATAATGTTAGAGATATAAATTATTTTACAAATTTTTTTACAAACTGCTAATATGGTGAGTGATTATTGGTAAATGAAAAAGTGATATTAATAGTGGGCTTAGATGAAAACCAATAAGAGGTTGGCCACATCAACATTTTGTAAAAATGTTGTAAAATAGTTTGTGGCTGTAGCATTACTCGTTTTCATTTAAACACACCATTAATATCACTTTTTTATTTACCAATAATTACTCGCTACATTAACAATTTGTAAATTTTTTTATAAAATAGTTTGTATTTCTAACATTATTCATCATTTATTTAAATTTATTATTATTTTCGAGTACTCTTTCTTTTTCTTTTTTTTTGGGTGAAAATATGATTCATTACCAACTAAGAAACAACAACATTCTCAGTACAGACCCTATTAAAAAACATCCCATTGAGGTCATCCTCAACAGCATCAATTAAGTCCACAGGCAGACTATCAAAGGTAGAAAAATCAACATCTAGACAATAGCTCATCCTAGCAAGACTATCTACACACCTATTCGCCTGACGGAAGCAATGCTTAATACAAACCTGCGGAATGCGAGAGATCAAGAGCTTGCAATCATCCAATAAAGGTGATATGACGTTATTAACATATGAGGGATTCCCTAAGGCATCCACAATAGACTTGGCATCAAGTTCAACTTCAAGAGCATTAATGTTGAGGTTGCTGCATAGAAGAAGGCCCTCCCTTAAACCCCACAGCTCAGCGGCAAAGCTGTTTGTCATGCCAATACTCCTACTAAACCCAATAATCCACCTACCTGCATCATCCCTAACCACCCCTCCACAACATGCCAAGCCGGTGTTACCACAATAGGAGCCATCTGTGTTAAGCTTCCACCAACCTTGGATCGGCTTCTCCCATCTAATCCTCATCATAACATTCCGGGTCAGCAACCTTGGAGAGGAAAGGCAATGAAAAAATTCTACAGCTTGATTAACAATCACCAAAGCTAGCTTCCGAGTTCTCTTTCAAACACGCAACATTATATTCAAACATGAAATATGTATAATGTATATGCTAAACGATAAAAGTACAGTAGTACAATATTCCACTTGAATCTAATTCATACATAAGTCATACATTTGTTTTATACAAATTATAATATGATGATAAAACTAGTGGCCAGCTGCCAAAAGTTCTTGCGATTGCTTCTCATAGGGGAAACCATCAGCCTTGGAGTCATCTGCTGACCAAATAAAGATGCCATGAAGTTGCTGCTCACTCTTGAGCCTACTGCAGGCAGTAAAGAAGCCATTTCCTGGTTTTAACCCACCACTATTATCGGTACTAAAGCTTGCTAACACCTTACCGCCATTATATTTAGAGCTTTGGGTTTTGAAGTAGTTAAGAAATTGAGACACAGTGGTTCCCTCATCATATGCATAGAACTGGAAGTTGACATAGTCAATTTGTTGTCCATATTTGCTCCACAGTGCCAAGTAATGATTCTGAACTTGATCATCATCGAATGGAGCTATAGAAGCAAATGAGATTACCTTATTCTTCTTCAAAGTTGTTATAAGCCTGCCAATGCACTCTGCAAAAGTATTAGGATCAGCTTGGAATTGCTCATGGTCAATATCAATTCCATCCAAATGATACTGCTTTATGATCCTTGTGAGTGAAGAAACAGCATTAGAAACCCATGAATCCACTGAGGATGGGCTGAAGTAAGCATTGCCATTTGCCACACTATCCCCTCCCAAGCTTAAGGCCACCTTGACATTTGAATGGGCATTCTTGATGGAAGAAACTTGGGAAGGACTAAGATTATCAGAGTCCCAGAAGATGTTGAAATTTCCATTGGTAGGAGAGGGATTACCTGAGGTGTCATAGTCTAGAGCAAAGGAGAGAATGAAGTGGAATTCAACATTTGGATTAATAGGAACATCGGTAAATTTGACATTGTTGAACTCAGCTCCTATATATTCTCTGAAGAGGTTTGAGTTGGTGGGGGCTGCTTGGACTTGTATTTGGGAGATGAAGAGAGCTGCAATAATGAGAAGGGTAATGAAGAGCTTGGGCAATGCCATCGTATCAAAAGGAGTAGATTTGTGGCTCAGGCTACGAGTGAAATGAATACACTTCTCACA
>JARYZH020000010.1:6272614-6468070 GCA_030021035.2 Notholithocarpus densiflorus
CGAGTCATGTGGAAGAGTAGTGGTTGATGCTTTTTATGACACCATCACATAGGATGGAAAATTAGTATATATATATATATTTTTGATAAGTAAGAATGATATGTATGCAAAAAGGCTGCTCTATGCATGAAAAGCACAGAGCAAACCAACATTTACAAGAAAAGGAAAAAGAGAAAAGAACCAGAAAAAAAAAAAAAAAAAACTGCAAATTAATTACAAAAGAGAAGAGAACTAAGAAATGAAGAGAGAGAATCACTAGTCGTGAGTCCCCAAGCCTGAGATCAATCGAATAAAGTTCCACTAAAAGAAGCAAACATCTGATCTCTGGAACTATCCAAGTCCTCGAAAGTCCGCTGGTTCCACTCCTTCCAAAGACATCATAGTAAGCACAACGGATAGACGCTTTGTGTGAATGACCGAGTTTATGGTCACATTTTCAGTTTTTTCAGGGTGCAATGAAATGTCATAGGGATTCAAGGAGAAGTCAAGGAAATTACAAAAGTGAA
Source organism: Notholithocarpus densiflorus (assembly GCA_030021035.2). NCBI lineage: Eukaryota > Viridiplantae > Streptophyta > Magnoliopsida > Fagales > Fagaceae > Notholithocarpus > Notholithocarpus densiflorus. The sequence continues at coordinate 6,273,121 of JARYZH020000010.1, forward strand.
AAAGTGCTGAAACCAATTTTTTTCGGAAAAAAAAGTTTTGTGATTTCGGTTCTCCATGTACCGCAAATGAGCCATTTTCTATACATCAAATACCACAGTACTTCTCCCTCCTCCACATTTCCATAAAAAACTTCAACAATGCCATAAAGTGATAACAAAAATTAATATTTTTTAGCAATAGTTGCTGATGTAGCAAACAATTTTTCATGCATGTATCCTTATAATGCTAACATAGTGCATTAGTCCACAGGTTGGTCTCACAAAACTTGAATATATGAAGATATGTGAATTTAATTTGTTAAAAAAAAAGTAAAATAAATAACATTGCAGTCCCTAATGTTTGTGTCAGTTGCCTCCATATGTTCTAACTTGTGAGACCTACATTTAGTCTAAAATTTCATGTCCGCATTATGAGGATGTATGTATATTTAATGCCTATCATATTATCAAGTGCCATTCACATAGTGATGTTAAGACCTGTAACTGTAAAATCAACAAACTTCAAGGACTAAATTGAAACAATCGGTAATTCAAGAATGAAAAATTGAAATCAAATAGATTGTTTAGGGACCAGAATTATATTTTGATATCTTTCTTTCTTTGGTTGTGACTAATTCCTATGAAAAATGGAAATTAGTAGAGACTAAAGAGAGTATTTAGTGCATCATAGCCAGCAATAGTACTGCTACATTTTTTTTAATGAATTTTGATAATATATATACTTTGCAAGGTTTGCTTAATTGAGAATGGTTAATTTTTATCCTATGTATATCTATTTCTGCATAACTTTGTTCTTCATACTGCAGCCCCTCGAAACCAGATGATTTACATGGTTCTGGTACAACTGTATCAAAATTCAGTAGTGAGCCTGAACATATGGTGTTGGCTGATCCGAAGCCTTCAGATTGTATCAGGAGGGGTTCAGCTGGTGTGGTGGGGTCTATGATGCTTCTGAAGTCCCATCAGAGAATGCATGCCCCTTTCACTCAGGTTTCTATAAATCAATAACTCGACAATCTTATTATTTGTCATTTTATCTTTTTTCTTTTATGAATATTTTATTCTCACAAATTTTCAAGAATGCAACATTTAGCCTTTTCTTATAATCATTGTAGGATGCACCACTCATGACAGAAGACATGCATGAAGAACGGCTCCGTGCTGTTGAGGCCTTCGGGGATTCATTTGTAAGCTTATATTCTTTATATCTATCAAAATCTGAATTGATGGGATTGAACTAAGGATTTTCTGTCATTCTTTTGCAGAACTTTTCTGCTCAGTTGGAGAAAGAGATCTTGTCTACAGGTAATAAGCTTCAATTTTATTCTCTTATTAGGGGGCTGGACTTCATTGACTGTGTTAACCATGTTTTTGGAGAAAATTATGATTCACGTAAAATTTGTAAACATGTTGGTACTCATACCCAATGATTTGCATCTGAAGCTCATATCATTGGAAAGGTTAATCTGTGACACAGCTAGGGAGTAGGGACATTACTAGAACTGGTTAGGATGCTCTATGGTATGCCATTTCAAGCACTAGTATGGGGTTATTTGGTAGATGGCATGAATAAGTAGGTGGAAACTTGCTGCCCTCCAAATACCATTGGGCACAAATAAGCTTCAGAATTTTTTTTATTTCATTTTTTGGTAAGTAAATAAGCTTCAGATTTATTTTATTTTATTTTTTGACAAGTAAATAAGCTTCAGAATTCTCAGGATGGCATCCATTATGACATTGTTAATCTTAAAGACAAATCATGTATCTATCAAATTCTATTACAGGAGAAACTATGATAGTATGGCACTCATCAAAGTTGATGGGCCACACCATTTTTTATGTATAATGGTGAAATTTTGATGTAATGTGGACCATTCAATATGTAAGCATCTATCATATGATAGATAATTAGGTGGAAACTTTAAATTTAACCCTTGTGTTTACAAGAAAATAAAGTTTTTTTTTTTTTTTTTGGCTCTAAATATGTAATACAATTCAGCATACATATAAGTAAAGATATAGATCATTTTACTTCACCTATTCAAGCAAACTTTGAAAATTGTTTGATAGGATGTGTGTGGAGCCTAACCTACTATGTTGGTTATGCTGTGGGTTTGAAGGCTAATAAGTGGCCCTGTTAGTGTCAAATTGGCATCCGTACTACAACTATAGGGGGGATTTCCTGTATTTGAGAATACATAAAAAGCCGTAGGTGCACTATGATAATTTCACACATATATGTAGTCCTAGTAACTGCTGAATTGGGGAGTACATATACCTATGAGCCCTATACTATCAAAAAAATAAAAATAAAAAAAACAAGAAGAGCCCTATAACTCCTTTTCTAAGCTGTCATAATAAAAAACTGCAGCAACTCTAGAATCTAGATATAGCCCTAGTTTTGGTGAACCATGTAAATATGATGTTATTGTATGTGTGCTTTGATCTTTTATTCTGTTTCTATCTTTGTTCTCAATTCATAGATCTAGGGTTAGGTTTCATGTTTCTAACATTGTTTACCCTTAATCATTATAGATTTGTTTGAATGGTTTAGATTTATATATAATATGATTATTATAAATAAAAAAAGGTGTGGCCTCATCAACTTTGATAATGTGCTGGCATAGTTTTTCCTCCAGTTGCATACCGTTTTAGCACTGTTAAGTGCCAAAAGTATTAAAATGTGAACTTAAATCTGAGTTTTCTCAGCCAGCAGTTTCTTTAAATGAACATCAGTGATCTTTATGTTATTGTGGGACTCTGCTTTGTATGAACTATGTTATCCTGCTCAAAGTTCTGTTCTGTTTTGTTTTGTTTTTTGTTTTCAAACTCTTCTATATGATGTAAAAAATGAAATCATGTCTATTTTATTTCTTTTTTTCATCATAGTTCAGACCTTACAGCACGTGTAAGATATTTATTTCTCTTTTATAAGACCCTCTAATACTTTTTATAGATGCTCAGCATCTTTTTCTAATGCCACAATATACTTGTCATTGACAAAGCTTAGAAATTTTTATTAGACATGTCAGCATTTAAAGCAGCAAATCCAGATGCCATTTTTGAAGATTTTATTCGGTGGCATTCACCTGGAGATTGGGAGAGTGATGAAACTCAAGAAAAGAGACCAATTAAAAGACTTGCAATGGAGGATTCAAATAATGATTGGCCTCCTCGTGGACGGCTTTCGCGAAGAATGTCTGAGCATGGGAATTTGTGGCGAAAGATTTGGAATGATGCACCTGCTTTGCCAGCTTCCGAGCAGAAGCCACTCCTTGATCCAAATAGAGAAGGTGAAAAGGTTAGTTTCTTTGGAGAAATTTGTATTTTGCTTGTTGTCCTCTCTTTAAATTGCTTATTGCTGTGGTACTTGTAGAGAAGAGCAGTTATACTGTAAAGTTCCTTGCTGGATACTTTTCATATTGTGATTGTTGGACAGTCTAAGAGTCCAAGAGAATGAGATGATTAGATCAGAAAGAATTCTGGTTGATTATGCAACTCAACCAAAGGTGCTTCCATCTTCAGCCTTCTCATTTGCTGTTTGTGATTGGCTTCATAAAATCCAGAAAAATGCTATTGCTCTTGAAGCTTCTCTTCAGTTTATATATCCTGAGTGAGCAAATGGGTAATAGTGTTCCTCAAAAGATGGTTTCTTTGAACTCCCCAAGCTTGCAGAGTGCAAGGCTTAAGAAGTAACTTGAATTCAAATTCACAAAGTTACGAGGTAGTAACTCCCTTAAATAGAAGACACTAGTTCAGAGAATGATTCAAATGTTAATGTTTCTGAATCCTCAGTGACTGACATCTAAAAGATGTTGCCTGATAATGACCTGGGCAAGAGAGGTTTCCTATGTTCCCCTTGCTTAAACATGACTATTTTTTACTTTCAATTGCCTTTCAGGGAGTGGTTGCCTAAAATATGATTTTTGGGATTCTTAGCTAAATATTATTATTATATAATCCATCTGGGACTAGAAAGTAACACCTTGTGATTTGACTTAAAGTTTATTATAAAAATGAGAGTAAACATAACATACAAACAAATGTGTTTGTGATGTATGTTCTAACTTTGCCCTAGCATTGTTGCCCTTGTACTGGAATGACTGTAAACTATAATGGCATATTTAGCTGTGTTTGTGTCTAAGGAGAAGAAAAACTGTATGTCCATGCAAAACTAATTCTACCAATGAGCTTTGTCACTTTGTCCTCCCATAAAAACAGGTGAAGGGTGAGATCGTGGGATCAAAACCTATTGGATGTGTATGTAACTTACCAATTAAAAAAAAACTATTTTGGCTTATGATTTTTTTTTAGTGTTTCATAATTCTTCCACTATCTCCTCCATGCTTTTGTGCTTTAAGTTTGTTCATGGGCTCTTTTTAATTCCATAGATCCTTCATTACCTGGAAACATTACGACCACATCTATTGCTTGAGCAAATGGTTTGTACTGCCTTTAGAGCTTCGGCAGATGCATTAAACCAGACTAGTTATGGAGGCTTGAAACAGATGGCAACCAAAATGGAGCAACTTTACCTTACTATGGCATCCTCGTTAAGACCTTTGCAAGGTATACCTTGTCTATCTTCTGAGTGAATGGTGTGAGAGAAAAGGGTTCTGGGATTCACATTCACAGTTTTAATGTGCATTGCAGCAAATCATTTGTCTTCTGGAAGCGAGATTATTGATGACCTAAGACGGTTATGTGGTGTTCTTGAACACGTTGAGAAGTTACTAACTGTTGCAGCTTCTCTACACCGTAAGTTCTTGCAAGCACCACGCCTCTCTGAAGCAATATTTAGTGACTACTACATCTTCTTTCTTCCAAGAATGGGAACAGCCTCAGTTGGGGACAATGCTCAAATGGTAAGATGCCTTTAAGCCATTACCACTGTTGGTTTAGCAATCTAGCTGATAACATCTTCAGTCTCTCATTAGTCATGACTGTTAATAAAGCACTGTTATTTTGGCCATATGCGATTGGTGGCTTCTGTGTGGATGAGGACATCATTGTGATCAGAAAACGATTTTAATTTAATTTTCTTCTCAAATCCAGAGGACTAAAAAAATGCCGTGGTATTTGAAACATAGCGCAGGAGTCCCTCCACATTGGAGTTACTCAAGGCCATCCCTTAAGCCGGACATTCAAACTATTGTTATAACTTGGACTGATTTGTTATGCTTCTGTTATCTCAGGACTTTGACAAGAAGCAACAAGTAAGGATCCATGAGAGACCAGTTGTGTCAAATATGTTCACACCTCCCACTGCTAACCAGTCATGGAGAAAAGTTTTGAGCATGGGTAATAATCTCAATGGCCACGAACCAGTCCTCAGGGAGATCATATTTTCCATACGTGATAGAGTAAGCAATCACTATGCGGCCCATATTCCTAGTGTTTATCAACAGGAAATAGAAACATACCGTATGTATACATGTGGGACCTCAAATGATCTACGAGTAGCCCTTTCTGTTGTCTCATGTGATTAATCCCCTCAAAAACATTGTACAGTAATAATTTTTATCTAAAGCGAAAAATTATTTATCATTTCTTCAGAGTGTATTAGTGACCAAGTATTATGGGATCATCCCACAATTTTTGGCGAATCATCCTGCTCCTTTATAAGACTACGAATATATAAGTCCGATAGAAAAGAAATTGGTTTATTCTGCTTTACATTGCTATTATAATTTATATATTGCACTATTATTTATACCACATGGTCTATTTTTTGTTTCTGGGGGATCAATGCCTGGATTTTTTTTTAATGGTTTACATTTTTTATGTGACTGAAAACTGTTGGTCATAATATCTGTTAAATTTTGTTGCAAATTGATGGCCTTCTTAGTGTGATCCATTAGGCAGTATGGTACTTGTTCGGTTGAAGGAGCGGATGGATGTCATTTGATTTTAGACAACCTTCTTCGACGCACTATGGACGACATTGGAAAGCTTGTGGACTGTAGCGTCAATCAACTTTTTGAGTTTATTGCCCCACTCCCATAAAATCCAAATATATATAATTCTTTTCCCCCTATTCTCTTCAAATGTGTACAAATTTACAGCACACATTTAACGGATAATGCATTATAGAGGGAACAGAGAGGGTAATCTCTGAGTGTGACAAAAGACAATGCATTCAGTTGGATTTGCCTTACGAGTTCATTCATGATCACATTATGTTTCCTTAAATCTTCATTTTTGTTTGTAAGCGTAGAATGCGTTTTATTTCTTAAAGAAAACAATGCGTCCATTCATATGAATAGAAGTATACAAATGAAACCAGGGGCTTTATCTACGCAGCATTAGGGAATCATATCTCTTTTTCTTGGGCTATTCTTTTCCGTCGTGTACGGGTGGATTCTTTGTTTTTGTTTTGTTTATTTATTTATTTTAATTATGATGTGTATGGGTGGATTCTGACGTTTAACAATCAGAGATCCTATGTTCAGTTCAAAATTTGATCCAAATTTTATGTGGCTAAAGCCTAAAGTTGTCGATTCTCAAAAAAAAAAAAAAAAAAAAAAAGAAAAAGAAGCCTAAAGTTGTTAATTTCCAATGATTTTTGAGTTAAAATGGCCTAACAATGAAACAACTCATGTTCCTGATCATTTGTGTTCACATGGAGGATTGGAATGATCAAATTTCTAACATTAGGCTGTTTACTTTAAACCCAATAAAAAGGTTACAGAGTATTGGAATGCCGATTGGATTGAGGCTAGTTTGTTGCTTTTTTTATGCCTGTTTTTCCATTCGAAGATGAAATTGGAGTCACTTGGTCAGTGCTGGACCAGTCGAAATGTGGAGCCCAACATCTTTGATTATGAGATGTGTATCTTCCCGAGATACTAACATTTTTTTCTGGCTTAGAGCTTTCACCGCTAGAAATTCTATCCTATTTTATTTTACCATCTCAAAAAATTACTTTATCAATTATACAATACCATTTTACGATACACTCAACATTCCAACTTTTATTTTGCCATACTACACATTAAAATAATATATTCTGAAGGGAGTGAAAAAATGAGACAGTGGAGAGAGGATATGAGACCGTGCAAAAGTTGTAGGTAAAATAAAATAATAATTTTTGGATTTGCAATACTGCTACAGTACCATCGGTATTGCAAATTTTTTTAGCTTTACCATGCCAACTGCGACCAGTTGTTAACCTTTTTTTATGTTGAAATGGTAAATCTTGGCAAGATATGGCATATACCATGCCAGCTGTGAATGCTCTAATAGAGTCCCGCAGAACAGAATAACTCGACTAGATTAAAACGAGCTTGTAACTTTTTTTGTTGCAACTTTGACAAAATAGACTGTAAATAGTTGTTTATTATTTTCACATAAACAGATAAATTCATCATTTTTTCTCCATTATTCATAATCTGTCACATTACAATTGTGGCAAAATTGTGGTAAAAATAATAATAATAATAATGGTCCTAACTTTTCTCTTAAAACAATATTACATTAATTTATACACGTTCAAGTAGGAGACAAAAGGAAAAAGTGAGGCCTCCGGCACCGCACTCATTAAAATTTATACCCTACTCAGGTAAGAAAGTGCCGGAAACGCACAACTAGAAAAGACTTTAAAAACTATAAAGTTCATCAAAAAAAAAAAAAAAAAAAAAAGGAGAAAGAAAGGGGTCGTGTCGTGTGGCAAGAATAAAAGGAGTTTAAATTTTAAACCCTACAAAACTCCTTTGTTGTTTTTGTTTATTTATTTTTATTTTTTCACATATAAGACGAGAAGCAGAAAAATTCTAAGAAAAAAATTTACAGTTTTTATATTTATAATTTATGCTTTATAAATCCAAAATTTTAAAACACTATTTACTATAATTCAAGCAATCAAAACACTAAAGTTCTTTTACTTAAAAAAAAAACACTAAAGTTCTACAGCGTTTTATTTATTTATAGTTAAAGCTATATATTGCAAAAACTTTACCACTAAAATTCCTTTTATATATATATACACCCACACACACAGTTAAACCTCTACTTTCTACAACAATATCAAATGGGCATAAAATCTATTTAATTACTATATAAACAAAACAAAAAAATTATAAAACAAGAAAATAAATCATCATCAGCCTCATCTAGTTATTTCCTTCTTCCCTTAAGAAAATAAACGTATCACGCCTGAAAGATTTGTGAGATTAGGGGTTATTTCATTATTGACTTAAAAAAGAATAAAATATATAAAGGATTTCATGTAATCAATCACCTGCTCAATCGTTCGTCAATACAAAGACTAGTTGGTGAATAGTCTTGTAAGATTAGGGGTTAGAAAAGAGTTGTGCTTAATGTAATACGAGGACATTTGCGTCAAACAATATAAATTGAACCCATATAAATTCTCACTCTATCTTCTCAAAAAAAAAAAAAAAAAAAAAAAAAAAAATCATTCTCACTCTTAAGGTTACTATTAGTTCAAGATGCTTGTGGTTACATGTCATAATGTCATTTGATCAATCACACGATTCAATATCCATCAATCGAACGAATTATAATTGCTATATATATATGTATAGCTTTTTCCTACAGATAATATTTTAAATTAATATCATCTTATGCTTTTATTTTTCTGTGTTCTTGAAAGGGTCTATCCAATTAGTCATAATAATATCATATTTTTTCTTTTGTGGGGTTTATCCATTAGTCAAGGTAAGCTTCTATGAATTTTGGGTCGGCGTCACTAGGAAATTGACTCTTCATCAGAATGGGAACAACAGATAATAATGGTGGGTGAGAGTTAATAAATAAAACAAGGACGTGTACCACACATATGAGATACCCATTTTTGTGTTTAACATACAAACTTTTTTTTTTGAATGGATTGTTTTGCATATGACTCTGAACCCAACGGAAAGAATTTTGATCATCTACTGATGACATTAGGATATAACAAAAGAAGTGTAAGAAAAACCAAAATTATTTTCTGTCTCCAATTGGTCCATTTCTCTCAAAATCGTATCAGAGATTCAGAATTGATCTAGGATTCTAACAAATTAATTAATTTTTTTTCGAAAATTACATTTTAAATCCTATAGTTTAAGGTTGAAACAAATTACACCCTATACATTTAAAAATCAAAAGTAACAAATTATACATCAAGCCATTTAAGTGGAATGATGTAGTGTACTTGTCTTTTGGATATAATATGGGCTAAGGCTTGGGTTTGATTTATACATTTTCAAATCTTATGATTTAATTTAATTAATACACTTTTAAATTATAGAGTTTAAAATATAATTTCTATAAAATGTTATATTTAGGTATTAAGGATGAATCCTTTCAGGGGAAAAAAAAGGTATTAAGGATGAATAACTTTCAGATCAAACATCTTTCACGTGTCAATTATTAATTGCTTCTTGAATAATCATATATTTGGCATTTTATCAAGTTGGATTGAACTTTTTTTTGACAAGGCATTAACAAATTGTTTTAGGATCTTTTAAAATTCTTAGATAACTCCACTGTTAAGTTCCTAAAGTCTTATCCAACAATTTTGAAATGAATAGATATTAGATTATGTCACGTCATAAATAACATAAATAGATATTAAAATGGTGATAGGCAATGATTTTTATTTTTTTAAATACTAATGATAAAATTTAATTTACTCATTTTAAAATGAATGAATAAGATTTTAAGAACTCTAGGATGGAGTTGCACTAAGACTCTTGATCAAGATCTAATCCCAACAAATCCATGCAAGTCCAAATATTAAATCTTACAACTATAACTCTATGTCTTTCACAAATTTCACATATGGGATATTATAAATAAAATTTTTAATGAAAATTTGAACTACGAGAAAAGGAAAAGTTAGGATGACGTTTATGTATTAAGATTATTAAAATTTTCAAGTGCAGATAAAATTAATAAATAAAAAAAAGTACAGATATATATTTTTTGTGTGGATCATTATCTAAAGTATAACAATAATTTAGTAAATGTGTTTGATAGTTAATGGACAATAATATGAAACTTTGTAGGAAAAAAACAACCCTTTCAAGTGTGCGCATGATTCCTCTAACAGTCCTATTTAAATGAGCTGAAAGGAATAAGTATAACCACCATTGAATTCTATCACTTTGTTCAGAAAACATATTCCACATTGTTCATTTGTTCTTAACTTAAATTTAAAACTCATCTTTTGTCATAAATTATGATAAAATTAAGAACTATTTCCATGCCGCAATTTAGATTATACTTGTAATAATAATAATTATACTACTGCACACTCTTAGTACGATAGTTACTCTACAAGTATAAGTGTTTGTGGGGTATGAGGGACAAAGGCCAGGGTTCAAGTCTCTAGGAGAGTGCTTCACACACATATATACTTAGATTAGGTTAGAGTAGAATTTTTATCTTGTATATATATAAAAAAAATTATAAATTAAGTATCAAGAATTAAAAAATGTAACGGCAATCTAAATCTCTAGCCTTAGGACATCCTATCTAATTTGGTTTCACTTTCTTAGCTATGATTTTGATTGCTCAAGGTGATGAATGATGAAAAGGAATCATTGGTGGTGGGGCATGGCTACTACCTATGGAAAAAACTCTACAAATTAGTATAATAAAATACTACAATTTTTTTTTAAAAGAAAGGGAAAAAAAAGGTGAGGTTGTGATGTTGATAGATTTTGTCTTCAATTTAGGGTCTAAGAAGAATTTGTGAGGAAGGCATTGGATGCGATTTCTTTTACATAACAAATTTGATTTTAAAAAGGGCAAAGAGATTGCATAGACCGTACGACTTAACCACTATCTCCTTCCCTTACGCTAAACCTTTCTTGTTATTGGGTGTTTATTTTTTTTAATTATTTATATAATTATAGTTTACGTTAATTGAAAGATAATAAAGAGGTTTATGTCCCATAATATGCTTTCCACGGGTCCTAGGGTGCAAAATGATGTGCTTCTTCTTAAGATCAGTAGCTTTCACCAGCAAGGACGAAATTTTTACTTTTATTCATGACCTACATTATATTATCATACATCTGTCAGTTTTGTAAGGATAAATTTTGTATAGTTATCACTAGAGATGTCAAAATTTAATGGTACAAGTGAGGAAATGAATGAAATTAAAGGGTTTTTATTTTTTTTTGGGGGGGGTGGTCTTAAAAGCATTTGATTTTGACTAGTCCTTTAGGTATGTGTAATGATTGTAGTCTCTATATTGAAACACTTCAAAGTGAGTTCAAAATGTTGGTTAAGAGAGTTGAACTCAAAAGCTCATAGATCATATATCTGAGCCCTTAAACACTACTATACTAATCCTTGAGTTTAACTTAAAACTAATTTGTGTCACTTGTGCATTAACAAATCTAGCCAGCTTTACTTTTGGCTTTTTTGACACACAGCTTGATCCAATAGGCTATATATATAGATTCAGGGCTAGCCCAAGCGTTTCGGATGCCTAAGGCGAAATCTTCAAATGAGGCCTTTATGTTATCATTTAAATAATATTTAACTAGCATTTTATATAATAATTTTTTTAAAATCCATTCTTTTTACTTTTTAATATGATTTTTAACTAGCTTTTTATGGAGATCACCACGCACACTTGGTGCAGTGATCACTCCACAAGTATAAGTTCTTGTGGGGTGTGGGGAGGGCAATGGCTGAGATTTAAGTCTCTAGAAGAGAGTTTTGCACACATATACACTTAGATTATGCTAGAGTAAAATTTTTATCTTGTATAAAAATAATTAAATAAATAAAAGTTATGTAGTAAAATTTATAATATTTTTAACATTTTCCTATTTGAATTACTTGTGATTAGTAACACATCTATTTGTAATACCTATTTATTTAAATTTGTCTTATTTCTATCTCTAGCATTACTTAATTCTTTGAGCCTTCTTAATAGTGAAAAAAAAAATGTAAACTAAAATGTTTTAATATCTTTCAAAAATATTTATATATAAAAAATAAATAAAAAAAATTTCCCTCAAATTTGGGGCCTTCTCTAGTAAGGGGGCCCTAGGCAATGGCCTAATTGGGCTAAGCCTAGGGCCGGCCCTGTATAGATCAAGACTGAGTAAAGGTTGAGCTTGATATTCCGAGCTCAACTAATATAATTCCCCTCAGGGCTGCTTTGCATAAGCTTTATCTTTGTTCAACTTGTTCACAAATTATCTAATCAAGTTTGTTCAGCAATCTAATAATTGATTTACTTTTACATCAAATGCAAGTATAAACGTGCCTGCTCTGAACATTGCAAGGTACATACACTAAAAAAAAAAAAGTTAAGCTTACTGATAAAATCTATGTCATGAATCACTACTTTTGTATTAGGACAAAGCTAAGCTAGCCCCTTTACAATAATTGTATAGCAGCTGCTCATACGCATTATCGAGTTAAGCAGTACTCAAGCTTGGTACTTGAAGTTGCATGCAGTTTCCTTTCAGAGGCTGAGCATTCACGCCCGCTGCTCTTAAATCAATATTTTTCTGTTGCCTGTTCTACACACTACATACTACTGCTGCTCTAAAATGTAGCTAAAAAAGACTCTACATCCGGTTTGCTATTTTGCAAAAAAAAAAAAAAAATACATAAACAATGCTACAGTACAATAATTGTAGCACTGTGTATTAATTATTATTATTAGATATATATAATTAATTAATTTTTAATATGATTTTATTGCGAAGTGAAGAATGAAATGTAGAGTGGATTGATGAGTTATATATAATAGATAAAATGAACTTTTTTGATGAGTTAAAATGTTTAAAAATATATATATATATATATATATATATATATATATAATGGGATGTCAATACTTTCATCAGTCGAAAAATATTGATATTTTAGACTTTTTTGGGGTGTTTTGTTTTGGTTTGGTTGAATGCTGCCAACTATTGACAAAATTAACACTCCCTCTCTTATTGTTTGAGGCTTTATTTATTGTAATCGTTCATTCCAAGATCATTATCATTATTGATTCTTCAACTCGTGTCTAATCACCGCCAATTCTCAAAGCCTTGTGAAGATTACAATATTTAATTTTGCTAAAACAACATACAAATGCAAATTAGAGGATGGATCCAGAGCCATTTTAATCCCCACCAACCTAACAATTAATTAACAAATATAAGATTTCCATTGATGGCTTTTGAAGCCTAAAAGAAAATATATAAAAGGCAAACTCATGTAATTAACTAATCATTGATTGAGCTGGAACAAGTAGGGTTCACAGTCTCTAATCAACTAGAAAACAATTAAAAGAGTAAAGATATTAATATTAATGGGCGGTTATAATTAAGAAGCACATCCATGTGTAAACCTAGTGCTGATCATCCATCCTACGGCCTAGTTAGCGTGAATGAGCTTTGTGCATATATGCGATCGTATCCTCTTTCGTTTCTTCAATCAGATTCACACGTAACAACTCATTCCCACTCCATCGCATTAACTTCTTTCTTTTTTCTTTTTTATATATTTATATTCTTTTGCTAGATTTCTTCCGAGTTCTGTCAATTTGAATCCCACTGCCAAAAAACCTTGGTACGACTGACCCCACAATTTGAAACCACGGTCCAATAAGAGCATTCCAAGCAAAAAGTAATACTAGTACTATACTACTATCTTAATAATAATAATAATAATAAATAATACTAATTTTCACCCAACCTGGCCCCGAGTCAAGATTCTTACTAGCCAGCCTCGTAAACATTTAAGAAGCGCCTAGAAATTTAAAGACCCTCTTTGTGCATGTGCAAGATGTGCCCAAAGAATATCAATTTTTAAACATAAATTTTACCACAACTTGATGGAGAAGTCAAACTGTGAATCACTTTCACATAAATTTGTAGTGTTTTCTTTATTACTCATAATTAACCATTTTAGAGTTGTAATATAAAAGTTTTTATTTTATTTTTTTTGATAAGAATATAAAAGTTTTTATTGTTATACTTTCTTATAGAGAATATCACGGTTAGAGCATCCGTATCAGTTCAGGTAAAGTCTTCTAAAATAGAAATAACTACCAATTTTACACATTTTGAGCAAAAAAACACCCACATCAGTGGGTGTAAAAATGTGTAAAATTGTGCAAATCTATCCATGAGCTACAGTAACCGTGTATATTTACACGTTACTGTAGCTCGTTTATACATTAATTTATTAATTTTTTCCGTTCGCTCCTTTTTTTCTCTCTCTTCTCCGTGCTCAACAAACCCAATTAACTTCTCCTCTCCTCATCTTCTTCATCTTCTTCTTTTTCCTTAGATGCACACAAACACACCCACACACAAACACATCCACACAGACAAATCAACAGAGATACACTTGCTCAAAAAAAAAAAAAAAAGACAAATCAACAGAGATACACTCGTGGGTCTCGCTTTTTCCTCAGACGCACACAAACACACCCACACACAAACACATCCACACAAACAAATCAACAGAGATACACTTGCTCAAAAAAAAAAAAAAAAAAAAAAAAAGAATCAACAAAGATACACTCGTGGGTCTCGCCTGATCGGAGCTAAAGAGATCTGACCGAGATGGGTCTTGCCTGATCGGAGCTAGGGAGATCTCGGATTTGATCGGTGCTTGTGGATCGGAGCTAGGGAGATCAGTCGGTGCTTATGGATCGGAGCTAGGGAGAGACCGAGATGGGTCTTGCTCCTCCAGCTGCTGCGCCGCCGTCTCCCACACCAGCATGGACGGGCCGCGACGCCCCGTGGCACGGCTCAGGAACAAGGCTAGAATGGTGGATCGTGGGTCTGATCTGGTCGGAGCTGGTCGTGATCGAGAGAGTTGATCTGTAGAGGGTAGAGAAGTAGAGAAATGGGTAGAGTGGGTAGAGAAATGAAGTAGAGAAATGGGTAGTAGAGAAATGAAATGGGTAGAGAAGTAGAGAAATGGGTAGAGAAGTAGAGCAAAATATCAGAAAAATGCGTAAAATAGAGAGAGAGCGCGGGCGTATTAAATGTGGTGGTTGAGGGAAATAATAAAAAATTTGAGAAAATTGATTATTTAATTAAAAGATGTGATAGAATAGATGAACTGATGTGGGTGTTTTGTAAAATTATATGTGTAAAATAGAAAAAGTAGGTTTTTAATGTAAAAATGGATGTGTAAAATGAAAGAACTGATGTGGATGCTCTTACATTTGTTCAGGTAAAAAATGTTATTGAAAAGGAAAAATGGTAAATTTTTGGTATTTGGTTACATTTTTTAATATATCAGATTTTTTTTTCCCAATGTTTAACATATACAAAAAATTGAAAATAAAAAAACCTATTTTCTTTCCACATTACTACCCTCAATTGACTCTAACACAATCTAACATAATGTTCACAAAATAGTGAAATATACAATAACAATTCATTAACATAATGTAATCTCAAAATATCTCAAGCAAAATACCATAAAAAAATTAGAAGAAATTAATTATATATAAAAACAATGATGAAAACATGGTGGGGAAAGAGAGAGAGAGGAATTGGTGAAGCTGGGCTGGAAATAATGGTGGCGGTTGTTGTTGTGTGGGGAAGGAGCGACAACAACAATGAGGTTGTGTGTAGGATTTGTGACAACACCAAAACACACACACACACGACAATAATAATGTGGTTTAGCCAACTTTATGCCTATGTTCACAAGTAACATAAACTGAATTTACTATTAACAATATGGATTACAATCATACTTAATCAAACCTCACAACACTCAAAACTCACACAAACAATAGTCACAAACCTCATCAACATAAACAAAACCACTACAAACATAAACCCCCACTGACAAACCTTACACGCACAAACTCAAAATCTCAAAACCCTAATAAACCCCAAAACTCTCCCACACTCACAAAATAAAAAAACTCTCAACACATAACACATAAATCTTTCAACCTAAAAAATATAGAAAACTGCTCTCCAGAAGAGCCAAGGTCCCAAAAAGTGGTATCAGAGTCAATGGTTCAAGGGTAAGTGTTTATTAGTTGGTCTCACTAAGTAGAACAAGGAAAATTCTTATGTCAGCTCCACCCATAGTTAAGTAAAAGGGTTCTACTAGGTGCGTATTGGTGACTCCCGTAGTTGTGGGGAAAGATTCTCATGTTCGCTACACCCATCACCCATGGTTGAGTAAAAGGCACTCTATTGATAAGTGTGATGCATGACACATTGATTTTTAAGAGGAAAAAAATATCTTGTTCAAGGGGAAGACTAATTGAAGTGTCACAAGTGAGTTAGTAAAAGGCTCACACGTGAAGGGGGAGATTGTTGTAATATTCATGCGTGAGTGGTGTATAACATAATTCGACTCAAACTCATTGGCTTAAACTTTTAGATCAAGTGGTGTTCTTATATATTATATTAACCCCTCAATTGGAGTTTCTCTCTTCTCACCTAATAGAGGTGAATTTTGGTTGGAAATTTCATTTTTGGACTGCCAACTAATAGGGTTTTCCAAACATGAGCCTAGCATGGACGTGGTTTAGTTTAGTGCAGAATCTCTGTGGATATAGATAATTAGTTGAATTCAGCAGAAATATGTCTGGATTAGTGATAAATTCGATTTAATATTATGATACCTGAAGAAATGTGAGTGATCAAATTGCGTGTGATATTATTCGCGACAATGCATCACGGGAATCGGTGACCCACCTTTATTATATATATAATTTTTATATATATATATATATTTATATGTATATTTTTTTTGATGATTAAAGAATCACAACCATGATTTATTTAATGTTAATGGTAAACTGAAGTTGTAGACAAATTTGGGATTCGCAAACCCGCATTAGTCAAGTTGGCACTGAAACGAAGTGACACCGTATAAAATGTGTGCCTATTCTCGTCTAATGGATGTTTGGTATAAGATTTGCAATTTCAAACATGTGATGCTGAGAATCTTGAACACCATCTCAAACATGTGATGTTGAGAATCTTTGAACACTGTCTCAAAGTGTTACCAATACCTGAAATTCAAATCTACAATACTGGCTTATATTATAGGTTCTGATATGCAAATCTAGATTTATCTTTAAAAAAATAAAAAATAAAAAACTCTTGAGTTTCATATTGGAAACTTATTTTCTTTGGAATATCTCAAAGGATAACAACATGACTTGCAACACCATAATCAACTTTCACGAGATCATATAGGACTCAACTCTTAAGAATTAGAAACTTATAAAGAAATCATAGACACGTAATAATTAGAAGGCAGGAAGTTATTTCTTCCATTTATATATATATATATATATATATATATTTATATATATATATATATAGTAGGCTAAACCCTAGAATAACTATACACTAATTATGGGTTAAGAGACTTGTAGTATAAGTAAGAGACTTTACTTGGGTTTATGCTATTGGATTAATATATCTCTAACAGATAGATCAAAACTCATCGTAGTGCTAATTTTTGTTGTTTTGATATAAATATATATATATATATATATATATATATATATTGTACGGGCCATGGCTATTGGCCTTCACCAAGCTCATGACATGTTTCCTAAATGGGCCCATCCCACCCTACTTACTAACCGAGCATCTAGCCCATTCCCTAGACGGGCCTGGTCAGAGCTCACGGCCTAACCAAACATCTTCTACTATACCGAGATCAAGGGATAATGTCTTGGGGGAATCCGACTGCCGAGCATTAATTGGCGTATGGTGCAAGTTCCGAGAGAGTCACAAGTAGTGGGTCCCATCTGGTCTGGAATATAGCTCATAGGGACCCACCAACATGGGAAACCACCCTCTCATCATGACGACCCCACTAAGGGAAGTCTATAGATAAAGACTGATGGGTAGAGGGTAAGGGGTGGGAAAAATTGAGGAGAGAGAAACACGAGAGAGGTGAGGAAAATTACTTCCCGGGGAGAAAGAAGTCCAATTTGGATTTCATAGGGAGGGGCTAGTCACACTGTGACGTTCTCGTGAAGGGTAGGGATACAAGAAGGGAAGCCAAATAGAAAGAACTTCCTTCTATCTCCTATAGAAACTGCTTTGCCATCTTTAGGACCTCCCGTTATTGGATATTCTTGACCTAGAATACAAGTAAATTGGGGAACTCAATCCAAAATCTTTGTCCCATTGGGCTGAGCCACCACACACACACACACACACATATCAATGTTTGGTTCATTGTAACACAAAATTTATACTTCACCCTTATAATATAGATGTAACTCCTACGGGTTTTTTCTGTGGCCGTAAGTCATTAGACCGAACCGCGTGATCCTCGTGTTCTTGTGTTACTATCTACTTTATGCTTCCACTTCCACTTCCACATCTATTTTAAGCATATTTAACATGGTATTAGAGTCAAACTTCATTCTTAGCCTCTAGCAAAATCTCTCTAACACTACCAATGCCCAAAACACCTTTCGACCCTTTGAAAAGAATGAAAACCATGTTATTATTATTTTATAATTAGAGTTGGAAGATTTGAAAATTAAGTACAGTACTTAGGTACTGTTCCTTAGGTTCCTCTCTTAAGATTCTACCATGTGACTTTTTTCTCATGAATTGAAGTGTATTTTTTAAGTTAAAGAGACACATGACAAAATTTAAAAAATGAAATCTAAGAAACAACACCTAAGGTATTGTACATAAGTTTTGTCCTATAAAAAAATGCCAATAAGGCTCTTGAAAACCTTATTCGCTTTTGATTTAAAGGATTCACGACTAAATATCAGCAATGTTGTTGGCCTTTCTAATTTCTGAAAAATGACATAAACCCCACCAATTATGATTTAAAATCGGAAGCAGATAAATTCTGAAAGGGAAGCACTATTGCTGAGTTATATATATGGACCATTTCAAAACATGCTCTTTTTTTTTTTTTTGGTTTTTGAGGGATCAAACATGCATTTTAAGTATAACTAACTAACGATCACCAACATATTTTTAGGCATAATCATCTAGCTTTAACTAGCTCGCTATATATTGGCTGCAACCACAATTAAAGCATCTTTAACAAAAGTGGGGCATTTCGGATAATCCGTCATTTAATGCTCATCCTATTTAAAGTATCAAATGTACAAATATTAGCTTAATTATGATTTTAAACCATCCATTATTTGCTAATTACTTCTTTGTTCCTCTCTCTCTGCCTCTCTGTGTCTCTCTCTTTCTCTCTCTCTCTCTATATATATATATTTTAAAGAAATAATTCAAGATATATAGATTAAAAAGCAAGCTTGTCTCAGCCAATACAAGATTATTAATATCCAATGGACAGACTTCATCCAAATCATAAAGAGAAATACTATATCCACAACATTTTTACAACATTTTCACAACAAATCCTAAATAGTAGGTTACTATTGGTGGGTTGTTATTGGTTATTACGGATGGATAAAAAAATAATTAATTTAAGTTTTGAATTTAAATTAGAACCAATAATAACTTTACACCTGTGATTTGTTATGAAAATGTTGTGAACGTAACACCTCTCAATCAAAAAAGGAAAATAAAATCTAGCTCTCTTAGTTAAAGATCTACAATAAAGTTGCCTGTTCCATAGACATGAGAGAAACAAAAACTTGGTTAAAGAGTTAACATAAGACATACTTCTTTGTTCCTCTCTCTCTGCCTATAGTTAGTAAATACTTGTAGTATATCTATATAATATACTAATGTACACAACCAGGAAAACTATTAAAAAAATCCCATTTGAAAAATTTATCCTTTTTAAATTAAATAATATTTTTAATACGTAGATGTAACTTTGAAAAAAAAAGAATACATTACATATCCATTTTGTACTTAATTTTGAAAATCAGTTATGAAGATATATAATATTTCTATAAGTATAGCTAAAGAACAGTGTACGTAGGGTTGGAAACTTCTATAAAGTCTAACTAAAGAACAATGTATCATGTACGTAGGGTTGTAAACAAATTGAGCCGAACTGGATTTTAAAAGTTCGGGCTTATTCATTTAATTTTATTTCGAACATGAGCCAATCTCGAGCTTATAACCAAATAAGACTATATGTTCAAACTTGATTCATTTCCTTGTTGAACAAACTTAAACTTATTAACAGACAACTTGGTTAACTTTTTTTTTTCTTTTCCATATATAGTAATATTATAATTGTAATTTTTTTTACCCATTCATGCATAAATCTATGAAATGGACTATTTATATTATCAATTAATAAACTACAAATAATAATTTGATATTATATGAACTATTTACAAATTTATACAATCCAATTTCAAGTCCATATAAGTATATTTTTAAACAAATATACATACAAAAATAAAATATTATATACAATTAAATTGAGTATCGTATTCACAAGCTTGTTCACGAATATATTATTATGTTTGAGCTTGACTTGTTTAGTAATCGAGCATAAACTTAGACTTAAATTTGGCATGTTTTCTAAACAGACTAATATAAACAAGTATTTTCTAAAGCCGAACTCAAATTGTTCATAAAGATTTTGGTTCATTTATAGCCCTTTGAAATTCTTAATTAAATGAAAAATAATATCAACTCTCATTTTTCCCGTCTCTAAAAAACTTATTATTAATGTATAAATATTTAAGTTTGACATCAAAAAATAAGTAAAGAAGCATAAAATTGGAAGTACCAATAGAGTCATCCTATTGTTGTTGAAGGGGAATTACATGTGTGGTTGAATTAGATTTTTATTAAAATGTACTGTATTTTTTTTTTCTTTTATTGAAAGTAGATGATAGTATAATTATTAAGGAAAAAAAAAAAACTTTCGCAAAGTTATATATAGATTTTCGATAGTGGGAGGAGTGAGATTTAAAAAGTATATACACAAATAAATTAATAACAGTAATGAAAATAAATTCTAATAAAAATTTTTGGTATAATAAAAACATTACAAGTGGAATAATACCCCAGTATAATAAATATTTGGTCCTACCCAAATTAAATCGCACGGTGGCTAACACAAAGAATATATATTATAGTGAAGTGCTCATGATCTATTGGGGAGAGAGAGAGGGAGAGAGAGTGTTTAACACGCTTAGTACAACCCACGTATGCATAGGGGTAATAGGGCAATCCTGGCCGTGACGTCCACGAATCGATGTGGGGATATAAGAAGGAGCTGCCGTAGGGTTCCACCTGCTTGCTATATATGGATGGGGCACATTTCATAGAAAAGAGTAGCTAATCTTTTTCTCTACAGGGTCATTTCAATAGGTCATATCCATCACTCACCAGGGCATTTTAGGAAAATAAGTACCAATCAAGAATTTCTTAATCTAGTATGCATAAAGTGATGTTGTAGGGTTGCACACTTCTGTCTCTGCATGGGCAAAGACACCAAACCAAGGATCATGATTCATGAGGAATAAATAAAGCATATATTGCGTTTTTGTTGGATGGATACTAGAGTGTGCTTTAATTTTATGTCTTTCATAACTATTTTGTGTTTATTGGTTCTTTATTTACCTCTTTGTAAGAAAAGTTGGGTTTCAAATAATCACATTATCAAGAGTTTTGTAGTTTAATTAACACTTTTTAATATACAAAATACTTGGGAATCTATGAGGAGATTGGGTTTGAGTTATAGGGTTAAACAGTATATTGTAACTATTTTTTTAAAAAAAAGATAACCACTTTGCTCATTTTTTTTAATAATAAACAATAGAAATAGAAGTGCTTGGAATAATTTCTATGTCACCGGTCTAATATCTATTAGTGTTTTCAGTGAGATTGGGTCAAGTTATGGCTCAATTGATTTCCCTAATTCGCATGCTCGATTCCAACAAATAAGATGCTACTATGGTTACCTAAGATAGGAAAGCCACTTTTGATCACCTCCTCCTTCCCTTTTTTGATTATCAAATCAAAAATCAATTTGCTCATAAATAGACCACTTTTTCCACATTATTCTAAAAACAATAATCCATAGTCTTGTCGCTGATGGATTTATGCATATGCACCACTCAACCCGAATGCTTAAACCTATGAATTTGGGCCTTGTTATATTATATTATTCATTCACTTTTGTAATAATTTTATAACATAGGACTTCAACACTTAACTAACCGCATTATTTACAAGTGAGAATTCAAAAAATAAATCTCCCCCTTCATGTGTGAGCCTTCTACCAATTCACTTGTGACTCCCCTTGAATGAAAACCTTTTCAAGTATCTTGCATTAACGTTACCAATAGAGTGTCCTTTACTTAACCATGAGTGGAGTGAACATGAGAGTCTTTCTTACACAATTACGGGATACACCAACATGCACAACCTTGACTCACCACTAGTAGAATCTTTTACTCAACCATGGGTGGAGTTAACATGAGATTCTTACTTAGTCTACTTAGTGGAATCAATGGCGGCTTTAGGAATTTTTTTTTAGGGTGGTCACTAAGAAATTTATATTATAAAAAATCTAATAAAGCAATAACTTAAATATTTGCTACAACTGTGAATCAAATCGCTAAGGAGGGCAAAACTGTTGCGACTGTAAAGCCAAAAAGAGTATAACTGTCATCACCATCAAGGAGAACTCACAACCACAATATTTTTCTTGGTACCATTCTTTAAGGAAAAATGAAATTAAAGATTATTTTTATTGAATAGGTTGAACGGGGTACAAATTTGAATGATTATCGAATTTATCTTTTTGTTTTATAATAGGCTTTTTGTTGAATAATTAATTTGTTCACTTGTTGTTGTTTGGTCTTATCTTGTTTTTGTTTGGTTTATGTTTGTTATTATTTGGGCTAATATTTATTGTTGTTATTTAAGATTTTTTTAAAAAAATTATAAAAGGGTTTAAGGATTATGTTTGGGGGCAGAATTAATTTTGGAGTAGTGCTATATCCAGAACATTTTTACAATAAATCTTATGCAAAAAGCTATTATTGGTGGATAAAAAAATAATATCAGTATTAGGCCCAAATTAGAATCAGTAACAGCTTACCACATTGAATTTATTGTGAAAATGTTGTGAAATAACATTACTTTTATATTTGTTGAATCCAAATTTTTGTAATTTTCAAGTCAGGGTGTTCAACATTTTTATTAGGGGTGGTCACAGTAGGTTAATTTAGCATGTAATATATATATTTTTTGGCAAGTGTATATATATGTTTTTGCAAGTTAGGGTGGTCCTGTGACCACCCTGGCTTGCATGTGGAGCTGCCAGTGAGTGGAATCAATTAACAAACACTTGCCTTCAAACCATTAGCTCTAATACCACTTGATAGAGAGATAACACCTTGTGGACTTTTAATTGAGGGGTTAATCCTATGGGTTTAGGTAAAATTATATTAAACACTCAATTAGAATCTTTCCAAGATCTTTTACTCCTTAACAAGTAACATCTAGAGCTAATGTGGTTAATTACATACTGAAATCCTATGTGGATAATTACCACAAGAGTGAGTCTTAATAAAATAGTTGGGTCAAAACACATTGATTTAAACTTTTGGATTTAGTGGTGTCTTTATATGTTATATAAACTACTCAATTGAAATCTCACCAAATTAAGTATTATTTTTCCAACAAGAAATCTATTTCAAATGGAGATGAGTGGATCTCTCTTAGAGAGGTGAATAGGTGTGTGAACATTATTGTGGGACGAACATGGGTTGAACTTGGGTCTAATTCTAGTTTTTTCGGTTTTTATCGAATCGAATTAGTGTCCAGTTCTAGGTTGAACAAGCCGGTCCGATCCGATTTGATTTTTAAAACCATGTTTTTAATTTATAAACACTAAAATTGTATTTTCCATCTTATAATATATATATATATTTATATTTTGTTGATAATCAAGACAATCTTTATTGAAAACAAGCTGCCAAAACAGCAACGCATATTACAACAACATAGAATACAATCAGTTGATATGCCAGAAAACACTTATTCAATACTATGTTCAAAGTTAAACCTAAATTATATAATATATCGTGAAGTGAAAAAATAGTAAAATATATTAATACGAGAGAGATTGAAAACCCATGACGTTTAGTATGTTGTCCAATCGCATGCATGTGTTCTTCTGACAAATATTTATTCCCTTTTGATTATCATTCTCTTTTTCCAAAATCATTAATCAAATCCAAAATCCTGTCTTATTGCCCTCACCTGTTATCTTAAATTCTTTATCATCATATTATTCATTCATGGATTGTATCAAATAGAACAAAAAGGTTTTTCTATCACCATGTCATTCACGAGCAGAGTTCCCAATTCCTAGTACACACATGTAAAACTAATTAATTACCTTCGAAAACAGCTTTGCATGAAAATCATATCCCACTTTATATGACTAATATTATCATTCACACAAAAAGACTTTACACCAAAACAAACCAGCAACCGTAAAAAAAAAAAAACCACAGGTAGCCTCTCGCTAGCTAAAATATGAACTCATAAAGTCGTTAGTGGCTTTGAAATGTTTGACCTCGGGCTCAGCTAAGACCCCATTAAATGCCCACCGGATCCACGACCAGTATTACACCCACGCTCCTCCGTGGATGTGGCCAAAACTCGCACTAAGATAGTCATTCTTTAATTGGGGGAATCCAAGAAAGTCTAGAGGCACCATTTTTGCTTGTCATAAGTATTGATTATTTTGAAGTGATAGATTATGAACGGTCAAAATAAAAGTAGCGAATCAATGTAAAATATGATGAATAATTTTAGAGGTATCTAATTGCGTACTTAATTTTACAATTTGTTAACTTGTGTTATTGTAAATGATAGATATTTTTTAGCTATTACTTTTCATTGATCATTTACAATTGTATATGTCTATAAGTTGTGAAATTTGATATATAATTAGGTGTGTCTGTTGACGAATTAAAAAATAATTCTTTGTCACTTACAAATGATCACTTCAACTAAAAAAATAATAAAAATGGGTATGACCACAATAATTTTACAACAAAACATATGTTGTAGGTTTTTATTGACTATTACTGATAGGTAAAAAATAATTTTAATAATAAATACAAATTATAACCAGTAACGTATAATCTACCACCTAAATTTTGTTGTGAAATTACTGTACCCCTGGTATTTCTTAACTAAGAGCACTAGTATCAGATGTACCAAATGCCAAATATTTGGCATTTGGCACACCAAACACCAAAAAAGCCCCCTTATTAGATGCTTCAAATTCTAAAACTTTTAGCAAAGGTGAACAGTACTGTTTCAAATTTGGAATGATACTGTTCACAAATTGTAAAATTTTATTGTTTTTTATTATACTCTCTCCCCTCTTCTATCCTTATGTTCACAAAAGTACAATTTTTATTGTTATGTATTGGGATGAGTTTTAAGTATATATTATTTTAATGCATTGTATTAAAGAATAAAACGTATAATATAGAATATATTATAAAATAATGTGTTAAAATAATAAAATAAGTTTTTCAATACGTTAAAATGACATAATAATAATATTGCAACCGCGGATGCTCTAATAGAAGAAGGGGCACCACCACATTTGAAAACCCAATGGTAGCCTCAAACGCTCACAACAGCGAGTGAAGCTTTTAAGAAAGAGTGGGGAGGGGCCGCCAGGGGTGAATAGTAAACATGTCTTGTCCAATGGGGCCACCATGTGAATTGTGAATTCTCCCTCAATTCTCTCTCTCCCTCTCTCTACCATTCTCCCCCTCTCACAAGTCACAACCAAAAGACTATCTTTTTTATTTTTATTTTTATTTTTTTCAGAGACTACTCTTTTCTCTTTCTTTATAGCAGTATCTGATATCTCATTTCTGATCTCTCTCTCTCTCTCTCTCTCTCTCTTTTAAGTGAGGAGAGAGTCTCACTCATTCATTCATCTATACTTTTTACGTCCCATCAAACAAGCGCTCTTCTCTCTCTCTCTCTCTCTCTCTCTCTCTCTGTGTAAGTAATACCATCTCCTTCTCATGAAAAAAGCAAAACCAAGACAATCTCTTTCCCGTGAAAAATATCCAAGAAGCAGCCCCCCTCCAAAATCTTTACACTACAATCAAACACCGAAAAAAGAGTGAGAAACTTCAGAGAGACAGTGTTTGTATTACAGAGAGAGAGAGAGAGACAGACCCATCAACAGAAACAGAAATTGAGGTTTCTATACTTCGTAGAGAAGATATGACCGTGTTCTTAGCTCTTGAAAACAGCTAAGGATGCTTTGATTAACTCGATCCTACACATCACCCAAATACCCAACACCCATAAAAGCCAAAAGAACCCAAAATTAACTCTTGTTTATGGATTCAACATCTGGTGGTGCTGGTTCATCCGACCCGAATAGCGGAGAGGGTCCATCTTCGGCAACAGCCCCAGCTGATCAAAGCTCATCACCAGCACCACCGAGTCGGTACGAGTCACAAAAGCGTCGAGACTGGAACACTTTCTTACAGTACCTAAGGAACCACAAGCCCCCTTTAACTCTAGCAAGGTGCAGTGGCGCCCACGTGATCGAGTTCTTGAAGTACTTGGACCAGTTCGGAAAAACCAAGGTCCACAACACCGGGTGCCCATATTTCGGTCACCCGAACCCACCTGCCCCATGTGCTTGCCCACTTAAACAAGCGTGGGGTAGCCTCGACGCGCTCATCGGACGGCTCAGAGCGGCGTATGAAGAGAACGGTGGGCGGCCAGAATCGAATCCTTTTGGAGCTCGAGCTGTGAGGATTTATTTGAGGGAAGTCAGAGAAGGCCAAGCAAAAGCTAGAGGGATTCCTTATGAGAAGAAGAAACGAAAACGCCCAACTGCTGTAACGACCACAACTGTCGTAGCGACTCAAGGAGGCGATGCTGGTGGTAGTGGTAGTGGTAGTGGTAGTGGTGCTGGTGCTTGTGGTGATCGTGATGGTGATGGAAGTGGCAGTGTTGCAGCTGGGAGTGCTAGTGTTGCTCAAACAACAACACCTACTACTACGAGTACCACCGTATAGTTTTACTAATTTCTTCTTCTTATTCTTCTCTACTTTTTTTTTAACCTTATTTTTTGTTCGATTTTCGTTTCTGTTTAAGCTTTCGATTGTGATTATTATGAGCTATATATATATATCTTTATATATATCTGGCGATTCTCTTATAAATCGGATCGACCGCATGAACGACACTCTCGATTTCAGGTAGCTAGTATAAAGACTTATTCCTTTCGTTTCCTCTCTTTTAAAATGGAGCACTCGATCTCATTCCTAGTCCATAAAAGCATATAGCAAGCAGAAGAGTAGTCAAGTTTCAAATTCTCGATTCTTTATTCTTCTTTTTGGCCTTGTGTTTTGGACTTTTGACAAAGAAGAGGAAGCTCCAAGACTCTTTTTTTCTTCCTATCTTGTTTTAAAAAATTTAAACTATACCACACCTAAGAAAACCAGCATTTGTATCATTCACTGTCAAGCCTCCGTCTCTATTTTTTTTTTTTTTGTCTTGACCAGATAAACCCCAATTATATTTAAGATTGCATATCATGATTAGCATAAGTAAGAAAAATGGGAAATTATGAAAAGTACATAAATATATCTTTATAGTATTTCTCTTTCCATTAGATATCACTATACACACATTGTAGATCAGATTGACCCTTAAGCAATCCAATAAGCAAGCACAAATTGCTCTTTTTTCCCATTCCTTTTTTTTTTTTTTTTCCTTTTTTTTG
This sequence comes from Notholithocarpus densiflorus, assembly GCA_030021035.2. NCBI lineage: Eukaryota > Viridiplantae > Streptophyta > Magnoliopsida > Fagales > Fagaceae > Notholithocarpus > Notholithocarpus densiflorus. The sequence goes on from JARYZH020000010.1 coordinate 6,300,754, forward strand.
TATACCTTGCTGTTCCATAACTGCAACTGTTGCTTGTGTGGGTTGCTAGCCGGTACCAAAACTCAGACTGTGGTCACCACAGCTTATAAGAGTAAGAAGGGTAAGCAAGACAACTAGTCACACTAGCCTAAAATCTTTATAAGTCATCAACAACTATTCATCTGGTCCCCGGCTTCTTGATCTGCTGGGGCTCTATTTATCTCTTATAATGCCCACGTGCGCCTCTGATTTAGGCATTTTGCACTTTCAGTTTCAGGTGCTTTCTTTATAACTTGATCTTAGATTTTGTGTTCAGATTTTTAAGACTTTGAGTTCTTGGTATTTGGATTATTGGGATCAAATTCTCATTCAGCACAACTGTGCTCTCTCTCTCCCTCATTTCCATATGAAAATTACATTTCTTTTTGTAATAACAACAACTACAAAAAAGATATACTATATAATAGTCTACAACAATCAATGAAATTAAAAACTAATCCCTTTTTATTGCTGCTCTTATTTTATTAAGGTAACCACCACCTCAGTGTGAAAACGACTAGTAGCCAACCCTTGCATCCATTTTGTTGTAATATCTTATTATATCTTGCAACTTGATTAGCTTTTATAAATTTGTTATCATAACTTAGACCCACCAGGCACTCCCAAACAAAACCCCCATTTCTGAATATCAATATTTAGATCCATATCTACTGAAATGAAATGATGCAACATTTATTACCCTACTCATGATCTGCTAAAACAATTTTTATTATTATGTTTTTGTTTGGTTCTTCCTTTCCTGCCTCCTTTTTTCCTCTATACTTTATAAATAAATAAATGTTATCCTTTTGTATTTTGCAGGAACTTTACACTTTCTCTTTCTGCCTTCTTTCTTTCTGTCTTTCCCATTTATACATTACTCACTTTCACCATTTTAATTTCGAAAATTAAAGGTCAAAAATGATTTGAATCTAATTTGGCCATTTTATCCTCATTTTACATCCTTGTTCTTGGCCATGAAAGTCGCAATCTTCTTCTTCATAAGGTTGTACTAATTTGATTCTTAAAAAAAAAAAAAAAAAAACAAACAAAGGTTGTAGTTTCCACTTTGACTGTTTCCCTCAAGAAAATGAATTTAAAAAAAATTAAAATAATCAAATATAAAGATTTCAAACTAAACAGTGAAACCCTGGGGACGGCTACAGCTGAGATTATTTTTATGCAATATCTTAAAAAAAAAACCGAACTTACATAAAAAAGACAATCTTGAATGTTTGAAACAAATAATATAACTAAAATTAAGTTATGAAAAATGATATTTTAACATTTATTTTTGATTAATGGATTTCACTATAAAAAATATTTTCAGTGATGTGTAGATCGTGGAAGAAAACAAAAAAAGATAACGTCAGCCAGAGTTATTAATCTATTTTGTTTGATCATCTTTGTATCTTGCATGCTACAGTACGTGGGGCAGGGAATTCTGAGCGTAGTTAAGTGCAAAAGGAGAAATGTCACAAGATAGATGGTAGAAAGAGCCCTCAGGTTCTTGGCTCTTTTGTCGTCACATTAACATTCATATCAATCCCCATTTTAGGCTACAGTGTGATAGTTCATTTAAGAGAGAGGTTTGGCTTGGGGTAGGGTTAGGGGTTTCTTAAAGCAACTGCACCGAGTGGTCTTGTCTAAATGCCACAGTATGCAGAGTAGCCAGTAGATATTATTGGCGTATTGACGTATGGTATGGCTATGGTTTGGAAGGAATATATGCTTTTAATTTATTTTTACCTATCTCAATTGGCTTCTAAAGAGAGAAGCACCCACATGCCCTTGCTTATATGCGCAAAAATATAAATAAAAGGACTGCTATTCCGTAACATGTGGGACAATGTCACCAAGAACCCACCATTTTGCACCATATATATTTACACACGCTTTCCTACTGTATGGATTGTTTGTATCTTGTTGGCTTCAATGGTACATATATATATATATATATATATATATATATATATATATATGCATGGATGGTATGCTATGCTGCAGAGAACCACTAGCCAATTTTGCCCTTGCATTTTCTGATGATCAAACTTGGGTGCCAGCTTTATTACACTGCGAGCAAGTCACCTCTGGCATTGCTCTCTTTTCTAATTTTTGTACAGTACCCATAGGGTTGTGTATGTGGAATACATGATATGTTGTTTGAATATAAGATTGTCCGAGTTCCGATTATGGTGCAATGGCATGCTCCTATGCGAAGCTATAAAAGTTGAGGATAAAACATAGACTATTTATTGAAAAGTAAATTTATGTAAGGATGAGTAAAAGGATGTGATTGGAAACTTTCTTTGGACTAGATATATGGTTGAAGACTTGAAGACTTGAAGTACAGCCAAAAATGCACGAAACAAAATAGGTTGGTGCAGTAGGGGAGCCAGCATAATTAGGGGGAGAGAGAGAGAGATCATTCACATTAATTTACTCAAAAAAATTTCTCTTGAACATTCAGATCAGCTAGTCAGAAATTTATGTTTATTTTGGCATACGAATTTTTTTTCTATTTTACATGAAATTTTTTTAAAAATACTACATCATGTTAGATATATTTTAAACTCTATTTCATTAAATATCAATTTCTCTTATTTTTTAAATTGTTTTTCTTTCTTCATATACAACAACTACTAATCACTATTTTTCTTTATCTTTGAAATACATAAAGAAAGAATAAAAAATTAAATACAAAATGAATAGTAACAATATAAATTTATACAATTATTATAGCAATTTTGCAAATTTATACATCTTTAATTTGACTGATGTGGGTGATTCGAGGCTTGGATGTTTAAAATTGAACCATTTTTCTATTTTCCATTGTCTAATGCAAATGTTCTAGAATAACATAAGAACGTATTTTTTATATTTTAGCCAATCACTTGTAAAAATATACTATCCAATTTTCTACTTGAAACTCTATTTCATTTAAATATTAGTTTTTTTTTATTTTTTATTATTTCTCCCAACTGATCCCGTTATCTCTCAATTTCTTCATTCTTCAATCTCCCCCAGCAAACACATCATTCCACTGAAAGGAATTTTGAAATCCTTAAAATTTATGAACCAAAAGATCTATACAAAATCCATCAAAACTAAATATACATACAAAATTTTGAAATCCTTAAACAAGTTTGATATTATTTGTTGAACTCGAACCCATAAAAAAATGATCATATTGTTCCATAATCTCTATTTTCAAAAATTAAACCCTAAACATAACTCTAAACCCTAATCCTCACCTTTGATCCAATTTAAACAAGAGAACAACAGATACCCAAAAAAGAAAAGGTAGCAAAACCAAAAGCTTGCATAGCAGAGTCACAAAAGGGGCAAAAAACTTAACTCAGTCTCCCCCTCCTAATCACAAAAGCAGTATCGGAGAAGCTCTGAAACCGCTACGTCAGTCCTTGGTGGAAGAGTGGAACTGGGAGAAGAATTTGTAATAGTTGTAGTACATGGAAGGCTCCTTTCTTGACCACTGCCACACTGGAATGAAGAATTAACCTTCTTGTACTCCAACAGATTTGGAGAGAGAGAGAGAGAGAGAGGAATAAAAAAAGAATACAAAATTGTTTAGCTAAGCTACAATGTTATCTAGTTTTGAAGAAGCACTATCATGAAATTTTTAATTTTTTTTGTGATAAAAGGAGATGTATATATTAAGATTTAAGAAGTCTATTATAACAAAACTTGGCTTTATCAAAAGTCAGGAAATTCTCCACCATAAGTAGTGGTTCATCAAGAGTAACAAAAGAGCAGGAAAGAAAAGATCCAAACTCAGCAAAAGCATCCTCACATTTATTTGCTTCATGGTAGGCATGCTCAATCCACTTGTTGAGAAAAACTTTCAAGAGGTTTATATAGTCATAAAAAAAAAAAAGTGTGTGAGTGTATAAGAGAGAGAGCGGAATAAAAACATAATTCAAAATGGTTTGGCTAAGCTACTATGATATCTAGTATTGAAGAAGAATTATAATATAATATCATTTTTCTTCTTCTTTTGGTAAAAGGAGATGTATATATATATTAAGATTTAAGAAATCTATTATAACAAAGCTTGGCTTTATAAAGAGCCAGAAAATTCTCCACCATAGATAGTGGTTCATCAAGAGTAATAAAAGAGTAGGAAAGAAATTATCCAAACTCAATAAAAGCAACTGCACATTTATTTGCTTCATGGTAGGCACACTTAATCTGCTTGTTGAGAAAAATTCAAGAGATTTATATAATCAGGAAAAAAAAAATGTGTGAGAGAGATTTACATAATTAGGAAAAAAAGAATGAGAGAGACAGGAAAAATATTCAAAATGGTTTCGCTAAGTTACTATGTTATCCAGTTTTGAAGAATCATATAATAAAATTTCAATTTCTTTTTCTTTTTCTTTTTGTAAAAGGAGATACATATATTAAGATATCAAATTTTGTTGTAAATCTTGGCAAAAGTTTGTTGAAGCTTAATGGTACATTGTTTGTAGCATACATTGGGTTATATGAATTATGATTCTGTTAATATTTACTACTTTAGTAGAAATATATAGTAAATACAAAAATTTCGGGATCCACCGTTGGGTTGATGGCAAATTTTTATACAGAACACACCTATAAAATTTCAAGCGTTATTATATATAAAACATGTAGATTATTGATTGGATTGATTCTTTAGTTTTATTTGTTGTAATTGCTACCCATCCGTTGTGGGTGGGGGGTGCCCTATAACTCAAGGGTACATACTAAAGTTGACTCCACAATGGACAAACCAAGACTAACCACATCACCTAGCCAATCATAACATACATTCAACCACTTTAATGCCCCAATTTAGTTACAAGCTTATGTTACTAAGTTCGGCAATTCTTTAGTTTTACAACTAGTCATAATTTTTTTTTTTTTTGGAATATTATTTATTTTATTATGTTATTCTCATTTTGTCTATGTTTCTCTAACTTTTTTATATTTTATTTAATTTTATATATATATATATATATATATTACCAGCTAAAGCGATTCATACACGTGTATGAATGGATTGGCTTTTGACCTCGTGACAGAATTTAAAAAGAAACTGTACGCATAAGCAATTTCTTGTTCTCATATTTTGCCCTCACGTGAAAGACCACCGCATAGGGAGCCGCAAACAAAAAATTGTTTAACCGGGGCTTGGGTTTTGGGTTCTGAAGGAATCCTAGATGTAAGTGTGGATTAAAACCAAAAAACAATAGGGACACGTACTTAATCACAATTTTTTACTTGGTGAAAAAAATGTAATTCAATAATCAATTAACTACCAAATAAAGTGTGACAAAGGGTGTGTTTGTAGCTAGAAGAACTTGGATTAAAAATACAATTTTTAACACGACGGATTACATTAGTCTTTGCTGCTCAGTTAATTTACCAATAATTTTCTTCAGGCTGATGCCAGCATCAACTACATCATGATTGTGCAACATTGTTGTTTACTATCGATGCGGGAGATTGCTAACCAATCATATGGCGCTCAAAATTTGCTCCCAAGTCAATGAATGGATTTTGCTTTCGGCACATTGGATGGCCCAAAAGTGTTTTTAACTTGTAAGAGCATCCCTATTGATTATGCTAAAATTGCTAAAAAGTTATTTTAGCACCTCAAATTTTTTTTAAAAAAAAAAAAAAAAAAAAAAAACCTATATCAATGGTGCTATAGATTTTTTTTTTTTCTTATTGCTATAACAGTTTACTGTAGTTGGCTACCAAAAATTAAAAAAAATTAATTAATTTTTAATACCCAAATTTTCTCTTTCTTTGTTCTCAAGCCTAGCCCTCTCTCTCTCTCTGGCGCTGTTTGCCTTGGGTTGTAGTGTTCACCATTAGGGTTGTCCACAGTTTGATTTGGATCGGGTTTGGGGCTGACCCGCACCTGACCCGATTGAATCGCATGAATGAAAAATGACCCGCGGCCGACCAAATGTTCAAGTCGGACCTAAAGACACGGGTCATTGGTTGAACGGATTGAAATCGTCGGGTGATTTTGGGTCTAAATCACAACAAGATAGAAATCAAAACCCAATGAACAAAGAAATCAAAACCCAAACAACAACAAAGAAATCAAAATCCATATAACACAAACCAAGTCCAAAAACACTAGATCCATGAGACTGAAATGAAAAAGAGGGAGATAAGACAAAACCCACACCACCATCACCATTCCTTCCCCCACCATCACCAAATCCACAAGATTAGTACATTTAAAAAAAAATAAAAAAATAAAACTTTTTTTTTCACTAACCCACAAACTACACAAGATCAGAGGAGGGATTCATCAAGATAAGGAGTTTCAAGTTGAATTTTGAGTCAGCGATAGCAGCGACGGCAGCAATAGGCCTAACTCAATGTCGGCGGCAGTATGGAGCCTATGGTTAGGGGCGACAATAGAGCCTAACTTGGCGACAACAAGGAGGCTAGTGTTGGGGATTTGAGAGAGAGAGATCAAGGAGAGTGAGAGAGAAAATTTTCTGAAACTAACAAGGGTTGAGGTTGAGGCATGTTTTTTTTTGAGAAGGGTTGAGGGTCTGACTATCTGAGGCGTATTCAGCGTAAAAGGTACTAGGTTCAAGAATTTCCTTTTTAAAATTATGGGTGATCGGGTTGGTTTATACGGGTTAGAATTCAAGGGACCTGAAACTAACCCGAAAAGCAGATTTTTAAATTTACCCGTTACTTGACTCATCTGGGCATTCGGATTCGCCTGTGGGTCTCTTGGTCGAGTGGGTGAGTCGGGTTTAACGGGTTGATGGACAGCCCTATTCACCGTGGGTCGTGCTGTTCATCGTGGGTCGCAGAGTTTGTGGTAGGTTTCGGGTTTGTCTAGGTTTGTGTGGTTGGCTGGTTTGGATCGGTGGTTAGTGGTGGTATGGGTTAGTGTGGTTAGGTTGTGTTGGTTTTGGTTGTGGCAATGGTTGGGTTGGTGGTTAGTTAATTGGGTTGTTGTGGTGGGTTTCCGATCGTCTTGCAATTTGGGGTTGTTGGATTTTTCTTGATGGGTTTTGGTCACAATGGTGGGGTTGGATTGGGTTGCCAGTTGTTGCGATGATGGTGGGTTGTTGATCAGGTTGTGGGTTGTTGTGGATGTGGTGGATTGTTGATCAGCCTGTGGTGGTGGGTTATGCTATGGGTTGCGATGGTGGTGGGTTGTTGTGGATGTGGTGGGTTGGCTTGTGGCTGTTGGTATGGATTCCGATTGAGGTGGTTTGTGATGTGCTGGTAGTCGGTGGTGGTGTGGTTGGTGGGTTTGTGGTGTTTTATTTATTTATTTATTTTATTTATTTATTTTATAATTATAGTTGAGGTGGTTTTTGGTGGGTTTAAAGATTTGACCTAAACTACCACGCCCACAACGGTTCTGGCGACTTTTTCCAGATTATGGTAACATTGCTACATGCTTCTGGGCTTGGCAGTGTAGCTGGTGATTTTTGGGCTAGACAATAGGGGAAGATGTTTAGGGGATTTAGTTTTAATTTTTTTGATTTTTTAATTAAGAATTAAGGATGTTGTTGGGTGTGGGTGAATTTTTTTTTTTGGGACAATGAGTTTATGGCCATGGGTTGTGGCAACTGCTTTTGCTGGTGGTGGGTTGTGCATGATGGTTGTTCTTGCCTTTTGTTATCTCTTCAAAGAAGAGAGAGACAGAGAGGAAGAATAAAGAAATAATAAAAAATGATAAAGAATTAATATTTAAATGAAGTGCTAAAAAAATAGAACCATTAATGTTGAGTGTGTTATAAAGTGATGTGTTAAAATAAATAAAGTAAGTTTTTAAGATGCTAAAAACTAAAAATTTTAGCTCCACCATTGTAAATGCTCTAAGCTATCTACCCCTTTGGAATACCTAAAATTGTTACAGTACTTCCAGGATATAGCTTTTGCATCAATTGGTGAAATATGGATTATGTATGGTAAATTACCATTTTTACATGAATTTATCATTTTTTTACTATTCACAATCAATTATTTCAATAAATTGAATTAAATATTGTGTCAAACTTTCTAGACATTCCTTAAGTTCTTTTTTTTTTTCAATCTTAGTTAGAAATTCCTAAATCTATCCTACACTCACCCACCTTAGATTTAGGTCTAGAACTAGAGACCTTGCTAATCTCTAGACACTTCGTATATAGGGAAATGCCTTCAAATCATTAAGATCATTGGCCTAGAAGTCCTAATTAGGATTGATATCAAATGCACTTGATGTAATTGATTTTCTCTCTCACAATTGTTTTTTAATTTTTAATTTTTTTACTCTTTCTATTTTATTTAAGGGAAATGTTAACCAATACCCTTAGAGTGCATTAGTTTAGAAACTATTTTTAGATACATTTTATTGGGAGATGATAAAATAATAAATGTCGTTAACAGCTTTTTATACTTTCCATAAAAGTGGTGTCAAAACTTTCCTATTATGGTTTATTAACAGTTATCCTAAGGGCATCTGTTAACATAACCCTTTATTTAGGGTTTGTTTGGGATCCACTTATTTTGCTGAAAGTGAAAACTTTTTGCTGAAAGTACTGTAAATAAAGATAAAAGTTAACTGAAATAGTATATTGGGACTTATAAATAGTATCAAAAAGTGCAATAGGGCCCATAAATAGTAGCAAAAATAAGCTGAATAGTAAAATAAAATGATTTTTTACTTTGAAGCCAAACACACACTTAATTCAATGATCGAGATTGAAAACTATGTTTTCTATGACTCTCTCAGCTGTGAAGAGCTCTCTCATCTATGGTGAGTAGGGGTGTGCAGCCAACTCGCCAAAACCGACTTGACCCAACCCAACCCAACCCAACCCGCCGAGTTTGGTCGGTTTTTAGGGCTTAGTGGGTTGGGTTAGGTTACAAAATTTTTTTGATAGTGGGTCGGGTTGGGTTCGAGTCATAAAATTTTAAACCCACCAAACCCGACCCAACCCACCGATATATTTAATATATATTTAAAATATATTATATAATTAATAATTTTTTTAAAATAACCAGCTCTTCCTCCTATCCAATATAAAAGCCAATATTAATGTATATTAGTTCAAATATTAATGTATAACTGAGTTGAAATATTAGTTCATATATTAATGTATATTTTGTTTATCAACTCAGGTGACAAGTGTGATATATATTTTTTTGCTCAATTTAATAATAATAGTAATAAAAAAAAAATTTGTCAAACCCATGGGTTCAACCTGACCTAACCTGACCCATGTGGGTTGGACTTATGTGATGGGTTATGTTGAGTTAAATGTTGAGTTAAATTTTTTGTAACCCACCATGATAAGTTGGGTTAAAAAATTTTCTTGACCTGACCTAATCTGACGCATGTACTTCCCTAACTGTGAGCGATTAACGCGGCAATGATATAACATGAAACACCCTAAACGACCAACCTATGTGACACATTGATATATTCTATGTGTTACCTTTGTCCTAAACTTTCTGGACCTTCTATAGGTCTTGATTAGACTATAAGAAAGATCACCCTATCTGACAGAGTAACGTGTGTCATGTCATGTCAGGTTAGTTAAAAGACAATGAAGATTTTAATTAGACAATGAAGATTTTTTTGTGGCACTAAACTTTTCATTTAATTAGTGGTTACCACTTACCCCTATCTGGCACTGGCGGCATAATCCTATAAAACTAGGCAGTGGAAACTATTGGCGGAGTCCTTGGAAAACAGAGAGAAATATGTATATAAATAAATGTCGGTTGTGTTGTACGAGATGATCAAAACGTAATCAATGGCTCCAACACTTAATTAAAGTAAGCTGTTAGCGCAATCATTGATGACGTATATATCGTTCTAGAAGAGAATTTTCGCATTTGGAATTGCGTACTTTGTCGGCTATAATTTTCACTCCTACCTCAACTGTGATAATTTATATTAGGATTTCGCTAATGTATAATTGAAGGACACATAATAATTAATTATTTTTTAAAAAATTTATTAAAAATTAAAAAATTGTTAATATTTTTTCAAATTTTAAGAAAATATTTTTTAAAATAGATGGTTTAATATGTGTTCGTAGTGCACACATTAACCGGATCCTTTATACTAATTGAAATGCAATGACACTTACTAATTGAAATGCAATGACACTGCCATACATGTATGCAACAACCACATTTACTTTCACATTATTTGTTTATTCATTTATTTTTATTTTTATTTATATATATATATATATTAAAAATAAAAATAAAAATAAAAAGTAAATAAAAACGGCCTCATTTTGTTGTGTGCGTGTAATGTGTGTAAAATATATCCAAGTCTACATACACATAACATAAATTAGATTGATAATTGAGTAAACAATTATACAAGAGGGTGACGGCTGTAGCACAATGCCGTAGTTCACACTTCACACGTTTTTAATTTATTAGATAAGATGATTTCAGACTGTATCTGAGAGAATTTTCCTGTTTTCTAACTCCATTCTCCAGTAGGGTAGGGTTTTCTAATAAATTATGTAATATTTTAATAGTCGCTGCTTACCTAATTGCCATTCTATGTACAATCAAAATGAAAAGCAATATTCTATCCAAAAAAAAAATGAAAAGCAATATCCTATCAAAAAAATAATAATAATAAAAATGAAAAGCAATAATGCTACTATCATGTGCCTTCACACATATGTTGTCAGAATTGTTCTACAAGATAGACTGTGATTTATTATCTGTCAATATTATATGGAGCTATCATTTTTTCTCCATCACTTATAATTTGTCACATAAGACAGTTGTAGTAAAATATCTGTGAAAGTGTGTGGTCCTAACATTGTTTAATAAAAACTTGAAAACTTATTATATATTATGGTTTAACCTCTGAAACTTAAAATTTTGAATTAAAGTCAAGAATTTTGTAACTTAATGACATTGTTTTCTCTCTTTTATAAGGAAAACCAATGTTTAAATTCTCTTCTCACACCAAGAGCCTAGTAGTTCAATTGGTTAGCAACTCCTAATCTTTTTAAGACATCTATGTAGGGATATCAATGTTTGACACAACCCACGAACACGACATGAGTTTTGCGGGTTAGGGTTGGGCCTTAGCGGGTTTGGGTCATCAAATTGGTTAACCCAAAAACGACACAATATGAAATGTGTCATAAGCAGGTCAACCTGCATGATTTGCAATAAACACGTTTGACACGCCAATTTAATTGTGTTAACCCGAAATGACCCATTTAATACAACCCGTTTAACTCGTATAACAAATAAATATTCACTTTATTTTAAATTTGTCAAATATCCAACATATATTTTAAACTTAAAAAGAAGAGTGAATAATTACAAAAACTTAGAAGTGATATAATTGTAAATTGAAACTTTACAAACCCTAGATCTCTAAACCATACAAACCCTAAATCTCTAAACCTTCTTATAAATATATTATTTTATTTATTTTTGTTAAATTATGTTATTTTGAATGTGGGTTGAATACTTGAAGTATATACACTACTTTTGGGATGTAAAGAACTTATTTATATATGAATGTTATATTTAATATTATGCGTATTGAAATAGGTTGAGTCACATTCATGTCAACCCAATATGACCCGTTTATTAAGTGTGTCAAGTGGGTTGGGTTGTGTCAACTCGCCTCATTAACAGGTTGGGTTAGGATTGAAGGGTTATAACATGATTATTAAATAGGTCGGGTTCGAGTTGAGCTATTTAGTTGAATACCCCTACCTCGACATGAATACGACACACTAATTAACCCGAATTGACACCCCTACATCTATGGTTCAAATCCCTCCTCCTCATTGTGATATCAAAAAAAAAAAAAATCCCCTTCCCCCAATATTGTGATTATCAAATAGAAAAAATATTAGGTACAGTAATGTTCCTACTTCTTTAGCACTCTTATGACTATTCCTCCCCTTACTCTTTTATTTCTATCTCATTAATGTCAATTTGTTCTGTATTTCAATCTCATTAATGTTGGATCAACCTTATTAGGAACAAGAAGATACCTCCAACTTGTTTTGTTCCCGCCCTGTGCTGCTATGCAAGTTTTCCCCACATAGTAGAAATGGGGCACCCCTAATTTAACTTCTCCTTATCCATTGGCATCCCTAGTTATGGCCTTAGAGTCATCTTAAGATACTATGGCCCATTTGGTAAGAGATTTCTAGTAACGTTGTTTAAATTTTATGAAAATACGTGTAAGTGAAAAAATATGTGAAAATACATGTTATGGTGTTTAAACAACAGTTTTCGTTGTTTAAACACCGTTACCAAACGGGGCCGCATATCTCTCCTTGCCCTGTGGACATTTTCCCCACATAGTAGAAACTGGGCACCCCTAATTTAACTCTCCCTACTTGTTGCCATCCCTTATTATGGCCTTACTTAGAGTCCTCTCAAGATATTACATATCTCTCTATCAAGTGGTTTAAGAATTGACAGTCATGTGCGGCAAGGTATGATGGTGGTAGATCTTCATATGGGTGGAATAAGATCGGGTGCATGCAACTAGAATAAAAAAGCCTGAATGACTCACATAAGAGGAGAGATTCTAAGATATATGCATGCGACTTGAAAAGTTCTACATCAAATATAACACGATTGAATCCAAATCATTAAACTTTAAGGTTTGATTAAATAGTGAAACAATTGACTTTGTGTGACCAATTAGATAAAAATTAAAAACAAAAGGCAAAAAAAATAAAGATAAACTTTTAATGCAAGTTGTTTTCCCCGTCTTTAGGCGCGGGATAAATGTGAAACCATTGGTTCCACATTCCAAGCGGAAGACAGATGGTTTATTGCAGGCATTGGTCCCAATTAGCTTTGAAATGATTCAAAACTATTTTAGGTCTTGCTTTTATAAGGTAGTTGATAAATTATTGATTCCCTTCCAAATTTAAATTATTAGGAAACAGTGAATTCAATAATTTAATATAATAATTTCTTTCACTTATGAGCTACCATTAAGTGTGAACACAAAGAGTTGAAACTAAGACCGTTTGTTCTGATACCATAATAATAAATTATAATTTTTTCAAAAGTTTAAGCTATTAGAAGATTGTAAATTAACTATTTAATCTAAAACTTTCTCTTTATGCTTGAGCCACTATTAAGTAGAGATCCAACACATGAAAATTTAAATGAGAGATAAGATTGACACAAGGGATTAAAATTAAGACATTTTATTTTGATACCATTATAAATTATAATTCTCTTATAAGTTTAAGCTACTAGAAGACAGTGAATTTAATAATTTTATAGTAATGATAGTAACTCGTTGTATAATTGAGAAAGGAGAAGAGATCATTGTCGTTGATGAGTTAGTTTCAATTAATTAGAGCATGGGAAGGGCTTAGGCAGGAGGCAGCTGCTCCCCACACCACGTCAGGGTTGTAGGAAACAGTCGGTGGCCCTTGGCTCTTTAGTCTTTACAGTGATGGAAAAAGTGGTAAAGCCAAAAACCATGGAGGAGAGAGAAGATAAGACGTTCCAGTGATATGGGTCCCAACTAGTTTGACAAACTGCTGTTTAAGTCGCCGACAAGATATATGGAGCGTAGATTTTCTGACAAACGGCGCGTGATCGATGCTCTTCTCGTTCCTCTTGCTCTTATGAAATGAAACACATGAAAGCACAACACATTTACATTACCCCCAAACCATCGTTTTCCCATCTCTCACCTTTGTTATTCTTCATGCCTATGCTACTCCAGAGCTATTGTTTGTTTTAATTGCTGTAACCAGAGAAAGATATAATGGTAGGACATAAAATCTTTTAGTATTTATAGTCTATAGCTCTTACACCAACACCACTACCGCTACTAGTACTCAATAAAAATTGTGTGTTGGAATTGGACCTACTACTCTACTACATGCCAAGCTTGGGTCCGTATGACTCATACAACCAGACAAAAACAAAGAAGAAGAGCAAGTTCGAACAAAATGGAAAATTTGTGAGGCTCCACATGATAATTATGCGATCATTTGACCCCATTATCTTTTACGAGGCCTAATCAGTAATCACTTTCACCCTGATGGGAAATCATGATGTACCTTATCAGCGTGTACCTTATCAGCGTACGCAATGTTCAATCACTTCTTTTTTTCTTTTTCTTTTTCTTTTTCTTTTTCTCGTTTTTTCTTATCTAGATAGCGATCAATCAATTTAGCGTCAATTGCATGTTTGCACAAACTGCCAAAAGCATATGCCACGCCCTCGGATATAATGGACTTTTCACAGAATAATCATTTTCATTTGTTGTTACAAAATGGACAAGGTTTGCTCTGGATTAAAATTTAGCGAGTAAGAGTTTTTACTTTTTTAGGTCAGTATCATTATATATCTACAGTGGCGGAGTCAGAATTTTACTTGATGTGAGGGCAAAATTTCTAACCAATATACATATGCCTCTGTACACTCATAAATATATAGAACATAAACACATTATATATATATATATATATATATATATATATTACACAAGAACTTATATGTATTACTTAAGATCAATCTAAACAATAAAATGTAATTAATATTAAGTATTTTTTATTAAAAAAAAAAAATTAGACTTGTATTGTTTAGATAGTTCATCCAGTGTATTGTATTTATTTGTTACATGTATTGAATATGAATAAATTGTGTTGTAATTTTTTCATATTCAGAATTTCACCTATATTCTCTTGTAATAATTTTTAGTAATTAGATAAATCTCAAGTAGAACTTATATCAGTATTTGTTAAACTCATAAAATTATTAACTATAATAATAGGCATAGCTGAGACGTTGGTGGATCCAATGGCTCTTTGCTCCCCTCACTTTCCTAGCTTGTTACAATCACCATCTGCTACTGCTATCTTCTTTAGACCTCAATCACCTAACTACTACTCTATCAACACATCAACATCATCGGTGTTAATTATTTCACCACCAAGCCCTCCTTCATCAACCCTAATTGTCTTCCCAAGTTCAAGTTGATTGTGGCAACTTAGGCGACTTGTCCTAATCTCTGGTGTCGTCTCCAACTCTCGCACTTTGTTCCTATATACAATTTAATTTGTTTTATTTTTATTTTTTACATATATATTTAGAATATATTGTTTCAAAAATGGATTTGATAACTTGTGTTAAAAAGCCAAATCCTTATTGAATTTATTTTCATACATTTAAATGTATAAATAAATGAATTGATGTAAGAATTTAATTATATATATATGAACAAAATTCTTAATATATATATATATATATATATGAACAAAATTCTTAATTTAAACGGATTCTTTTATATGTATGTCGACGTCAAGCGAAAGGGAGAGCTCATGTAATTGAACTAAGAAGAAAGTAGATCTTTGAAGTGGAATTGGGTTACCTGCAGGAATTACGCCCCTAATTCTATTAAGTCAATAGGGCATTTATTTAGTTTCTCAAAAAAAAAAATAGGGCATTTATTTATAGAAAAAAGACTCTTTCGCAACGAGTTTGTAATAAATCATATGTGGTAAGTTGTTATTGGTTCTAATTTGAAATCATTATTGAAATTACTTTTTGCCCACTAGTATTAACCAATGGCCACCCATGATTACTTGAGATTTGTTGTAAAGTAGCTTTCAGTTAGCTCAACTGGTAAAGTCTCTGATAGTTGTATAAGAGATCTGGGGTTCAATCCTCGTCTACACCAAAAACTAATTGGTGTCTTGGTCTGATGATAAAGAGTTATTATCAGAAGCGGGACATCATAGGTTGAAACTCTCTAAAAAAAAAAAGATTTGTTGTAAAAGTTATTGTAATCCTAAGCATTACTAATTTATTTATATTGAATTATTATGTGATGTTCACAACATTTTTATAGCAAATAATAGGTTAGTTGTTATTAGTTCTAATTTGAACCCACAATTTAAATTACTTTTTTATCTTTCATTAATAATCAATAAAAATATGTTATTTAAGATTTGTTATAAAAGTATTATGAAAATATTTAGTAAATAGCATTTCTCTTTTATTTATATAAAAGATATTCAATTAAGAAAAAAACCATTTGGTAATCCATGATGCAATCGGACCCACTTGTTAAAAGCAAACTCTGACGAAGCTTTAAATGAGGGTGAAGTTGGTGAATTAATAATGGGCTAAAAGACTGGGCAAAGTAACAAGACTTGAAACATGCGGAACTCTGTGGAATGGGCCCTATAAATGCAGGAGGTCATTAAAAGCCATTACCGTCCAATTTAGAGAATGGGCATGCTCTGTCCCCCATTTGCTTACAAAGATCCACCATTTCTTCAAATTCAAATCCGGGCTGTTACTACTGTCAGGCTCTCATAAGAAACAGCTCATGCTTTTCTTACCTTACATTACATGATAATTCAATTGAGCAAGGATTTGGTCATAACTCATAAGGCTAAGGTGAGGCTCTTTAGTCTTTATGGATCTCTAGATAATCTATCAAATCCAAGAGGATGTAAACTCAGTAAAAGTGTCAGAATTTGGCAGTAGATATTAAAATCACATTCAAGGTATAAAAAAAAAAAAACAAAGCAAAATCTAATTATATTTGCTCGTCGACAGCAGGATTCGAACCTGCGCAGGCAAAGCCCAACAGATTTCGAGTCTGTCTCCTTAACCACTCGGACATATCGACGGTATCAAATGTCGAATTTGGAACATTTCTTTATAATCTTAAGCTAACTATTGACAATACTGCCAAAACCGAGATTGGATTTGAAAATAGAATCTTGCAAGAAAATAAATAGGTTTTTGCTAGACTTGACAAGTAAGGTCGGACGAGTCAAATTGAATTTGGGTCTAAAAGAGGTTGAAAAAAAAAAAATTATGATCCTTACTCAGTTTTCAGTGGACCGTGTTAAGTCCAGCCTATGAGGGGAAGTTCAAATTTTCTATATTGTTTTTGGAATCTCATATTGACAATGACTAGAAGGATAAAAAGGAGGTTTTACTAATCCTATTAAAAATAGTAGTCCAACATTGAAATGAAAAGAAATAAGGAGGTGTGTCAGTGCCTTAAAAATAGGGTGTAGCTTTATTGTTGATGACTTGTGCATAGTTGTTAGTAGGGAACGATGCACAACACATATCGTATTATATATAAAATGTTACATATCATAAGATTATATTAAAAGTACTCATAAATCGTATAATACATATACATAAGTGTGTATCATTGTATTGTATCATAAAATCGTATGATATGTAGACAAATGAGTTTAAAATGAGTCTTTTTTGTTAAAATTTATACTTTTATTTGATGCCAACAAGTTGTTAGACTCGTTTTTAATACAAAATTATTGGGATACTTAATTGAGCCCAATAAAATAAGAATAATGCTAGAGATACAAACTATTTTACAAAAAAATTTACAAACTGCTGATGTGATGAGTGATTATTGGTAAATGAAAAAGTAATATTAATGATGAGCCTAGATGAAAACCAATAAGAAATTAGCCACATCAACATTTTGTAAAAATGTTATAAAATAGTTTGTAACTGTAGCATTACTCATAAAATAACATTTCCATGACTTTTTCTCCATTTGTTCTCTCTTTCTCTTATAAAATTTGGACTACACACTGAACACTTAACTTTCATATTGGCAAATTTATTTTGTATAGCATGAATAAGGTATTAATTAACAATATAATTATTCTTTTTTTTTTTTTTTTTTATTATTATTATTATTATAAGCCTAAGAAGTTGGAATGCCAAGAAAAAACTATTAAAATAAAAGAATAAGATTATATAGTAAATGCCAATGATGATGAAGAAAATGTTAATGAAAAAATAATTTCACAAAATGATGAATATTATGATAACATTGATTTAGATGGAGTTGATTAAGCAAGATGATGAATGTGATGAAAATAATTTATTATATTTGCATCATGTATTAAATTAGTCATTAGTTGAATATATTTTGAATTTATAATGAATATATATAAAATATTTTATTAGGTGTTTGTAAATCTTATGATATACGATACAAAAGTAAAAAATCGTTTCATGATATGATTCATGTTTTGACAACTATGGTTGTGTAACTTGTGTGTGAGAGTTAGGAGCAAAGTTTTATATTGTGAGAGAGATAAAGAGTAAGTTTGCATAGTGGGTTAGTGTTAAGGACACTTTTAGGTGTACTGAGTTTTAGATAATGTTTGAGAGTTTTTTCGTGAGAGTTCTTGTGCACTATAAATTCTTATTATTTATAGTAAATTTTGGTTTGTGTTGCCCGTGTATTTAAACTTGAAATTAATTGAACCACGTTAATTTTTGTGTGTTGTGGAGTGGTACTTGTTATTTTATTAGTTTGTGTGTATTTTACAACAATTGGTACCAAAGCTATTGGTTTGAGTTTTTGGTGATAGAGAGCACAAATTTTGACTTGATGATCTTTGATGGGAAAAATAATTTAATTTTAGTCTTTGGCAAAGTACTATCAAAGACATCTTGATCCAGCAAGGATTGATTACGGCGTTGTATGGAAAATTAAAGAAGCCGCACATTATTTTTTATGATAAATAAGAAGAGTTTGAGATGAAAGCAATTGATATTATTTGATTAATCTTACCCCTGTGGTAAAGTATTGTGTTGAATAAGACTTCTCCCCAAGAATTATGGGAGAAAAATTAGAGAAAGTTTATATGCCAAAGTTGTTGACAAATTGGTTACGCTCGAAGAAATAGTTGTACCAGCTGCACATGGAGTAAGGTACTAATATTAGAGATCATTTGAATATTTTTAATAGATTAACTACTCAATTGAAAACCATGGAAACTAAGATTGAGGTGGATTCAATTTTGTTGCTCTTAACCTTGCTCCCTCCTTTGTATGGCACCCTAGTGACTAATTAGACTACTAGTTGGTAAGCAGACATTAAAGGTAATTAGAAGGTTTTTTTTTTTTTTAAAAAAAAAAAAAAAAAAAAAAAATTCTATTGGAGACAATGAATATCTAGAAACAAACAAATATTTTAAAAGTTAGGGCATTTGCAGTGAATTTTTTATTCAAGTTGTGGTAGGAGTGGGTCATATATATGGGAAGAATGATATAAGGAGAAGTCAAGATCAAAGACTAGATTGAAGAAAGAAATTAATTAATAATATATGGAGTGCTGTTATTGTCAATGTCATAGATGGGGCATAATCAGTATTAATGTTAGAAGTTGAAAGCTAATTAAGTTAGAGGAGTTTAAGAAAAGTCATGTAGTTAGAAGTTAGAAGTCCGCGGATGCAACAGTTGCTGCAGCAAATAGTGAAGATAAAGGTTGTGAGAATAGGTACAAGATGTTTGATGGAACTGTGAAGACCTTGGTAATGAAAGATTTACTTAAGCTTGGAAGAATTGAGAGATAATAAATTATGGAAGTTACTAAAAATGTTTTTGGAGGTGGTGATGAAAATGAAATGAGAGATAACTTTCAAGAATTTGTACAGTTGAAGTAGGAAAGCCTAGTGAAGCAAAAGGCAAAGAGAAGCCTTTAGTTAATTAGAATATCACATGGAAAAGATAATCATGGATGGAAAAAGCGTAAAATTTGTGGAGATATGGTTGTCACCGCCATATATAATGTGACGTAGTGAATAACTGGACAACACCAACCATCACAAACCAAGAAATTAAACTTTAAACCCAAATTAGAATAGAATAAAGAAGAAATTTAAAGAAATTGTTCAAATCCTAAACTTTAAACGCTCAAATTTTTAAACTCATATTAGAAGTTCAAATATTTAATGTTTAAACCCAAATAA
Source organism: Notholithocarpus densiflorus (assembly GCA_030021035.2). NCBI lineage: Eukaryota > Viridiplantae > Streptophyta > Magnoliopsida > Fagales > Fagaceae > Notholithocarpus > Notholithocarpus densiflorus. The sequence continues at coordinate 6,320,538 of JARYZH020000010.1, forward strand.
CGAAAATAAACTTTGAAGCCAAATCTATTGTTCAAAACTTTAAAGAGCCAAAGGCCTTGTAGTTGAATTGGCAACCTTCTCATGCACAAAGTGCTTGGAGGTCTAGGAGGGAAAGGGTTTGAGCTGCGGAGTTAGCAGCATATTGTAATTATTTATAAAAAAAAATAAAAAAAATTAAAAACTTCAAAGAAATTGAGCAAATAAACTCAAAACGAAACCACTCGATCATTCAAAATGTTAAGAAATCAAGTAACTAGAAGTTGCTGGAAAGTGCCTATGGTGTTTAAGTTGGTTGAATAGTAATATTTAATACTAATTAATAAAAAAAATTATTCATTCAACCATGGGTTACAACTTGATGAAGAGAATTTTCTTAGATTTTGGAATGTTCTGTTAACGGATGAGTGTTATTTTGTTAAGTTTTGGGATACAATATCATTCCACTAAACATAAGGAAATTTTGTAAATTATCCTCTCTTTTTCTTTTTTCCAGTAAAATTAAAATTCTAAAATGATATTTTTTTTAATGAATCAATAATTCATGGGGTGTTTGGTAGAGGAGTTTGAGTAATATTATTTGGGTGTTTTTGATATACGTGTAAGTGAAAATGTGTGTAAAAATGTGTGTAATATTGTTTAAAATACTCAAAAGTGTGTTCAAACACACCTTCCAAACACCCCTCAATCTTTGATTCCTCCGAAAATAATGTGCTGCAACGGAATGAAAGACTACTTCCAAAAAAATTGAGAATTTGGCCCAAATTTGTATAATACTCTTTATATTTTACTAATATATACCATTTATTCCTATGTCTTTCTGAACACACACACACCTCGTTAGTCGCTACTCTTGTCACTCAATTTCATGCCGTCATTGTCAGCCTTCTTCCATCCTTAAGTTTTTTTTTTTTTTTTTGGTTTTTTTTATCCTTTCTTTAATTTTAATTTTAATTTTAATTATAGTTTTTATTCTTTGTGCATCAACTTATTTAGTTTTATTTTTTTTCTAAAATTAGGTCAAAGAATGATTGTACTTTGAAAAAAAAAAAAAAAAAGAAGGTTTTTATAGAGTTGTACATAAACAAAATAAGTTGATGGCTAATGCATCATTATAAAATCTCAATCCAGCCACATTAGCAAGTTGCTTTTTTTAGTCGTTAAATAAATTGCTTTGGTGAATCTCACTAGAGAAGAGTCCTTTACAGAGTCATAAGATTTAAAGATGTAATGAACCCTTTAAAATTAAGATGGATTTTATTCTATGTTGATTTTTGAACCATGAGGAGACCCTTGTTTTAGCATACGTCGTTCAAATAAATTGGTCTTTATTTGTCAAGGCAACTCAAAGCCATTGGACATGTGTCATTTGGGTTTCTAACTCTAACATAGGATAATCATAGAATTGATGAGTTTAAAGGCTGTCTTGTGTAATAAAGGTGGTTTTTTATGATTGTGAGGACTTAGGTTGCAACAAATTGATTGTCATGTTTCTGGGAAGTTTGGAGAGTGGCAAATTGAGGGTTGTAACCTGGGTTTTGAAGCATCAGTTTGGTGGAGAATAAGGATTTAGGTTTTGTAAACATACAAGAATATGAATATACGATTGAGATCAAGCAATTATAGTAGGAATCAAGTCTTATGGCCCTTCATTTTTGTTTCTCTTTTACTAAACTTATGTTTCATGTACTTTTTTTGTCATTCTCAATTGAAAGCTTGTTCTCTCCAAATTTCTAACTTGACATTTGTTGAGGTACAATTTTTCAAGTCCTAATTTCATTGGCCCTCTCACAAAAATACTCATACAAGCTCATAAACTATTTTGGGCCCCCACAAATATTTCCAACAAATTACGCAAATATTCCCCATATTATTACCCAACTTGGGCCCTCACAAATATTACCCATTATTTCTCACATATTACCCAACTCGGGCTCTCACAGATATTTCTTATATTACCCAACTTGGGCCCACACAAATACTTCTTATACCATTATCAAAAATGGGCCACAAAATTATGCCATCTCTATAAAAGCCCAAACTCATTTACCTTGTGGGCAAAACCCAAAAAGCCTAACAAAACTCTCTTACAAAGCCCATTGCTACACGGCACCCAAAAGCCCATTGCTACATGGCACCCAAAAGCCCGTCTAGCTACACAGCACCTCTAAAGTTCGTTGCTACACTGCATCCTAAAGTCCGTTGCTATACGACGCTTTTACAAAGCCCGTTGCTACATGGTAATATTTTTACAAAAATCTCAAACTATTTACAACAACCCAATACTATTTTGGCAACTATTTACAAAAACTCAAATACTATTTTGGTAACTATTCATAAAAGCCCAATATTATTTTGGCAACTATTTACAAAAACCCAAACATTATTTTGGCAACTATTTACAAAAACCCAAATACTATTTCTGCAACTATTCACAAAAAGCCCAATACTATTTCGGCAACTATTTACAAAAAGCCCAATACTATTTTGGTAACTATTCATAAAAGCCCAATATTATTTTGGCAACTATTTACAGAAAGCTCAAATACTATTTTGGCACCTTCTATAAAAAATAAAAATAAAAATAAAAACCCAAAACTATTGGGCAAACAATTATTCTACCAAAGCCCAAATATTATTTGGCAAAAGAATTATATTCAAAGCCCAAAACTATTCTTTGTCAAAAACATATTTTGATATATTAAATTTCCTAACTCATGGGAAACAAAAATTGCTTATAACATATTACCTATATTTCAAAACTATTTCTTCTACAAAATGGGAAGTATGCTTTTTTTTTTTTTTTTTTTTTTTTTTTTTTTTTTTTTCTTTCATAAGAAACTCTAACTATAAAAGCCCATGTATATTACTCATGGCAAAATTATTCATTTTGTAGAGATGAACAAGCCCAAAAAAGCCCAACAACAAGGCCTAGTCGAGACAGCCCAACCCATGTGCAAATCTTAGCAACTAAAGCTCACTTAAGTAACTAAAGTGGTTAGACTAGCCACTAGTCAAGTTTCAGCACAACTAAGCTGACAGCTAGGGCCCGCTACCATCATTTTAAGCTTGTCAAATCATATCAGAATGGGACACATGTCCAGCTGAGCTTACACTCTTCCTTGGCAAGCTAATTTTCATGATTATTGGTGTGACATAAAGTTGTGCTGACAAGACATAAAACTGTGAAGCTGAAGCCAGCCATTCTCTCTCTCATCTCCAACACATTCGGTCAAAGAACAAGGGGCAGCCATGAACAGACCATGGAAGCTTTTGGAATCACTTATAAACAGCTCATTACCATGCCAAAAATGTATATTTTCTGGTTCATGAACCAAGCACATGAACTCTAATGGGGAAACTTAAGGAAATGTGGTTTGGAAGGCACTAAGGAGATCTCCAGCAGAGTTTCCAGCAAAGGGCTCAAAGATTGACACCTGGCTTGGGGTGACACAATCTGCCCTAGGAAGCTCTGATACTAGTAGCAGACAACCAAGATCATTAGCCTAATACATACTCTAATCTCATTGGCAGAGGACAATCAGCATTTAATGCTAAATCAAAACCTCCAACTGTTATTACCCAAAACAACAAGAACACCTTAAAGCTGAACTTACAATTCTTGGCCAAATCCTAGGAACGATTTTCTAAGAATTTTCTGAAGATTGAGACTGATTTTGGCTGAGATTATTTGCTAAAAACCCCCTTAAACTTAACTATAAATAGAGCTCTTCATCAACACCTCAAGACACACAAATAGAGAAGAGCAACTTTCTCATAAACTTCTCTATTTTCCTCTCTCTCTAATTTTCTTAAACTCTTAGTGAGGTTCTAAGCTTCTGAGTTCGTAGTTTCAAAATTAGAAACTAAGCTCTTCAGCCCCCTAGCTCATAAATACCCCTCACACCTCTACTTATAAGCTCTCATCAATCCCCCAACAGAAAGTCCCCGCAACTTCGCTAAATACTCTCTTTCTCTCTCTCTCACTACTCATACTACCAAAATGACCTCCCACTACTCACTACATATACTATATCCATGAGCATACCCTGGCATAATAATGATCTTGCTGTGCTAGCTGGAATCTCTCTCTCTCCCTTCATCTCACACTAAGCTTTCCTCATTATTTGCTATAATGGACCCCATAGTGTTTGTTTATTCATTTACTATTGAAGGTTATAATGTAATTGTTACTATAGATTTTTTCCCTCATGTTGTTATATTGGAAAACTTTTTCTCGCTGGATCCTATGGATGATGATTTTGGAGATGTAGATACTCTCCTTAATTTATGAAATAATTAATGACTGGAGGTTTATTATGTTCTCTCATTTTACTACTAGAATATTTTACTATTGGGCTATTTCTTTATTACAGTAGGCTTTTCTATTATGCTAACGTGTCTGTTATAAGAAACGTTTTTTGGGTCATCCCATAATCCTTGCCAGTCTTAACCTAGGCCCAAGGCATAAAATAAGGCGAATTCTCAAAAGTTTCACCGATAGCCTTTGGGCCGTGCTTTAAGCCCATTGTCGAGTTTCGGTCTAGGCCCCCAACCCAACACAAATATCATTTGTCGGAAGGAAAACTTTTCCGCTCCCGACAACATTAAATATTTAGTCTTATCCACTAAAACTTCTTCCTTTTCCAAAATTCATCATATAACCTCTCTAAGAACCCTATGCTTTCTCTAGGTTAATTAATGTTGGGATTTGTGCCCTAAAATCCAATTTAATGGCATGTTATAAGTGATTAATTTGTTTAATTATATAAGACTGTTTATAAATGAACTAATGGGACATTATCTTAGTCCATGAGATGCATAGTATGTGATTTATGTGATTTAGTCACAGAAGATATAAATTACAAGTTTTTTGTAAACTCAGAATTTTAGTTCGTAGTCGGTAATGAAATTGGGCATTTCATCTGCGAAAACTATAACATATCAACTACGATGATTTGTCTTGATCATGGAAGTGGAGACTTCTAGTTGGTATGTTGATATGTTTTAAGAGTTAAGACATATTGAACTGGACCGCTGTGAGATTTATTATTCTCCTAACGACTGTCAAATGAATAATAAATCTCACGACTTCTATTTACATGAACTCTAAATCCTGAGAGAATAATGGACCTGATCATGAGATGTAAGTTGCTTTGATATATCAGGAGTGAGATCTATAAGTCACGGTCAAAACCTCAGTATGTTGGGCAGCGCATTTAGTGTTGATGGAACATATATTCTCAAGATGGAATTTATAATCTCTTAACGGAGACATAAAATATTCCCTTGAGATAAGTTTAATGGGTTTGGTTATTCAAGAGAGTTGGGCCCAACCACTTTAGTAAGGAGTTACTAAAGTATATATTTATGAAATTGGATTTCATAAATATATGATGAATAACGTAAATGATTAAACCAAGTACTCAAGGATTAAGATGTAATAATCTTCAAAGTGACAGTCTACATTCATGACTTTGTATTATTACGAATATTTTAATGAAGGGGTTGCATGTATAATAAAGTCTTGGGATATAATTTATAGATAAGGTCTAGAGTGCAACTATATTTATATAGTGGTATTAAATATAGTTAATGGTAACTTTGGACTTGTCAAGAGTTGACAGAAAAGCCCAAGGCCCATTGGAGCTAATGTCTTATTGGTCCCTTTTGGTCCCACTCCAAGCCACATACTAGAGCCCAATTGGAATGACCCAAAAGGCTAGCCCAATTAGATAATCAGTTGTATATAAGGAGAGAAACATACAGAATTTCATAAGTCTTTAATTAAGGGTTTTTCCATAAGAGTCTTTCATAAGAATTCTCATAAGGAATGAAATGAAATGTATGTGAGTGTTGGACACTCTTTATTATCTCCTTGGAAATTGATTGAGAGACCACACATCTTGGGCATTAAGTGGAATTGGAGTGAAGATTAAAAGTCTTCCCAAGAACTTCTGATCTTCGGTTTTGAATTTCACCACACCAAGGTACGCATTCTTGTTCTCAAATTCTGAAATTTACATAGTACATGTTATCTATTGCGAATGAATTAGATTCGTTAATTTTTCCGCTGCGCACATGCATTTTTCCAACAATTAAAACCATATAAAGACCATTACGCCCATCTATATTTTATTTCTTTAGGTGTTTAACAAAAAAAACATAGCTTCCATGGTAAATCGCCAAGTACAAAACCAAATCAATTCTTCGATATTATTGTTTCGTGTTTTAACTTACGTTCAATTACTCTCCCAAAGTTTTACAGTGTGACTCATAAATTAAATTTCATGATAATTTGCTTCAAGCCCATTGTCGAGTTTCGGTCTAGGCCCCTAACCCAACACAAATCTCATTTGTTGGAAGGAAAACTTTTCCGCCCCCGACAACATTAAATATTTAGTCTTATCCACTAAAACTTCTTCCTTTTCCAAAATCCATCATATAACCTCTCTAAGAACCCTATGCTTTCTCTAGGTTAATTAAAATAATATAAAGACCATTACGGCCATCTATATTTTATTTCTTTAGGTGTTTAACAAAAAAACATAGCTTCCATGGTAAATCGCCAAGTACAAAACCAAATCAATTCTTCGATATTATTGTTTCGCGTTTTAACTTACGTTCAATTACTCTCCCAAAGTTTTACAGTGTGACTCATAAATTAAATTTCATGATAATTTGCTTCAAGCCCATTGTCGAGTTTTGGTCTAGGCCCCCAACCCAACACAAATCTCATTTGTCGAAAGGAAAACTTTTCCGCCCCCGACAACATTAAATATTTAGTCTTATCCACTAAAACTTCTTCCTTTTCCAAAATCCATCATATAACCTCTCTAAGAACCCTATGCTTTCTCTAGGTTAATTTAAACCATATAAAGACCATTACGGCCATCTATATTTTATTTCTTTAGGTGTTTAACAAAAAAACATAGCTTCCATGGTAAATCAAGTACAAAACCAAATTAATTCTTTGATATTATTGTTTCGCTTTTTAACTTACGTTCAATTACTCTTCCAAAGTTTTATAGTGTGACTCATAAAATAAATTTCATGATAATTTGTACTATTTCAAATCTGAGATTAAGAAGAAAAAAAATGTAGGGGTGTGTATTATCATTTAAAAAAAATACTCTACCTATTCACTCATTCATCCTTATGTAATGTTATTGAAAGAGCATTTGGTGCACTAGATATAAGATATATATATATATATATATGTATATAATTTTTTTTATCATTAACAAGCACTATAGAGTTTACATATTCTATTAACACACAAATGGCAAGGAAATATAATGGATCCCATGGATGTTGCTCCGCTTGATGTATTATATATTGAGCATTCTCATCAGATCCTTTAAAATTGGATGCAACGTAAAATACATTATGCATTTCATAAAATTTTATAAAATAAAATAAAATAAAGCAAACTAAGCCTTAGCGCATTCCCATCAAAGGTTCTAAAATTTTTAGCATTTAACATCTCAAAAACCAACTTTATAACATATAACACATTACTTTACAATATCCCTTACATCAAAACTTTTATTTTTTTTTAACACTTCATTTAAATATTCTTTCTTTATTATTTTTTATTCTGTCTCTCTCTCCCTGTCTCTCTCTCCTCTGTCTCTTTCTTTCTCAATCTATCGTCGCCACCAGCAAACCCACCAAGCAAAAAACACACACACAGAGCAAACCCACCAAGAAAAAAACACACACACAGCAAATCCACATCCCAATCCACCATTGCCAATCAAACCACCAAGCAAAACACACACACACAAAAACACATACACAAGAAACCCACAAAACTCCACAACCACAACCACAATAGCCAATCAACAACTACCATCAATCACCCACCCCCACCACCATGGCAACCCTCCACTGCCACGATGAACCTGACCCATAACAAAAATCCACGGCAACAACAGCAAACCCACCACGATAACCCTTCGTCGTCGATCTATTACTCAACCCACCACAGCAACCCTTCAACCCGAATTCAACCCACAACATCAAACCCACCACGACAAACCTCCACAAAAGCCACAGGAACCCATCACGCCGAACCATCACACCGAACCAAAACCCAGTAGATCGGTGACCAAAACCCACAAGAACCCAGTAGATCGGTGAACCAAAACCACAGTCATCAGACCATCGCCGCCACCACCACCCACGACCATCGGACCATCAGACCACGACCCACGACCATCGAACCACAACCCACAACCCAAAATCAGAACCATAGTCATCGAACCCACGATCCATGATCATCGGACCACAACCCACGACAGCCCACAATTGTCGGACCACAGCCATCGGCAGACCACAATCGCCGAACCACAGAGAGAGAAGAGAGAAGAAAGAAGTGAGAGAGGAAAGAGAAAGACAGAAATGAGAAAGAGCCGTTGGGGGTGAATAAAAAACAATTTTTTTTTTTTACAATCCAGCTATAGTAGGGTGTCAAAGATGAGATTGCACTATAGCTCAATGCTAAAATTTTTAAGATTTAGCATATTTGATGTAGGTATGTTTTTATCATTTGAGGTGCTAAAAATGCTAAAAAATAGCATTTAGCATTTTTAGCACCTTTGATAAGAATGCTCTTACATCCCATTATCCATCCCTATAGCTATTTTAACACATTGCTACAGTATCATCTCTTTTTAGTTATAAATAAAATAATAATAAAACCTAGCGTCAATGCAATGACATATTCGAGGAAGGTTGGAATGATCTAAATATGTGAATGGCTGAATGTGAATTTTGGAACCACTCATAATGGTAAATTATCATGTTATCTCGAGGTTTAATGTGTCATGAGAATGTATATTTGTTTTCATAATATTAAAAAAAAAAAAAAAAAAAAAATTCTTGGTTTAAGATGGCACAGATTTGGACCAAAGATAGAGTAACAGATGAGCATGCTGAAACTGCAAAGAAAGGTGTAAAACATGCTTCTCCGGGCTCTATTGATGACTTTGATTCGATTCCTTCAACCCTTTATTATGACGCTTTGATGGTGTCCCTAAATGAGCAAACTATGTCATCTGGAGTTGATGAAAATTGTTCTCGAGCACCTTCTCCAGGGGCAAAAATAGAAAAGTGTCAGAAGCTAAAGAAAATGATGATGCAAATGCAATTGCTCGTGGACTTGATAGTATAGCTAAGGCAATTAATAGGGCAACTGATGTTCTTGGAAAGTGTTTGGGATCGAAAAGATCAGGGGAAAATACCTTTGCAGCTTTGGAGGAAATGAACTTGAATCAAATCTCTTGATCGAGGCCTGCATATGTTTGATGAGTAATCCACTAAATCTGGAAACTTTCTTTGGTTGTCCAACTACTAAGCGCAAAGAGATCTTGCTGAAGTTGATGTCTAGATTTAACAATTAAGAAGTCAGATTTGTTGCAATGTTTGGACATGCACTATTTTGCTACAATGGTTGGTTCGGCCAATAACTCGTTGGAGGTGTTTTGGTTACAATGCATGGACTTCTAGCAAATGGTTTATCGTTTGGTTGACAATGAATATGTACATGCATGTTCATGTTGGCTGTTGTTAGAAATGTGTTTATTATTATTCATGATGTGGATGGTGTAATAACCATGAATCATTGTGTTTATAAGGGTGCACAGTTTACTTGAAGAGCTGTTTGTTAAAGATGGTCTCTTCTTTTCTTTTTTTTGGCTCACGGCTTTCTTCAGACATGTTTCTCTCTCTCTCTCTCTCTCTCTCTCTCTCTCTCTCTCTCGTCCTGCAGACTGAGAATATGTTGTAGATTAGATTTCATATAGGTAAATGATAGAATTAATGAGCAAACAGATGAGACTAGATCACTAGACTACTTGTTGGGTGCAAGTTGTAAATAAAGAGGGATCTGCAACTTGTGAATTATTTCTAATGAAGCTTATAACTTTTAGCGTTTCACAGAATAACTTAGTAGACATTATTTATAGATTTTGGTTTGCTCTCTCTTTAGTGTACAAAAGAGAAGAATAGCAAATAGAGTATCTATGGGTGCCATGTAAATGCAGCATATGCATCTAGACTGATTTATCACTAAACATAAAACTATTTGTCATAATTAATAATTAATAATTAATGATACGCCACAAACAAGAAGAGTTTTCTCTGGCTGGTACCAACTTACTATTTCCTAGCTGCCTTAACTGGGCACTGCAAATACAAACAAGATAGGTATATCTCCAGAAAATATAAGGAACAGTGATGAACCAATCTACAAACACATAAAACCGCAGACATTTACATCGAAGCTACCATGTTCTTCTGGCCCATCCACCGTGTAATGGCTGATTTTATTCTTGCTGCTAATGCCAGCGCTCTTGTCTCATAGCAATCTGGATGGATAGCCTTCGCTTTCCCTGATACAGTATTCACAGATACTTTGCTACAGGCCGTGGACACAGCAGTTCCTTTATAAGCCTTGCAGATATAGCTTAGAAAGTTTTCATAATCCTGCAGTGAGAAATTATATCATTTCTTAGAGAGAGCAATAATAATTGTTACCCATTACCCATCAATATTTTAAATGACCAGAAATTAATCTAGTGGTTACAAACAACCATCACTTGTTTAATTAGTTCAAAATGAGGTTACACAAATATAATCCAATCATGTATGCATATGGCCTTGGTGAATAATATTGGAAAACAGAAGAACTTTACATAGTCAAAAAAACAAACCTCATAGAGTGGTTCTCCATCCACAACAACCCAAGGCACATACTCATGAGGAGGCTGAAGGGTGTTTGTTTCAGCTGCATATTGCAATTCAAGCTGTATAAAGAAAAAATAAATCCAATTAGAGATAGCTAGAGAATTTCTGACAGTAATAAACCATAGTATAAGTGACGAGGTAAAAAGAAAGGAAAACGCTGTGCCTAGTATGATTCCAGTCAGCAGAATAATAGCACATATCCCCCCTCTCCCAACAGAAACAAAAATAAAAAGGCCCCTAGAGTGGTCCCACATTAAAGAATGGAATGATTTTACAAACAATCAAATGCCAGAGAAGTCAGTTTTTAGTGTGTCAATTCAAAATACTGGCACTAAATTACCACTCTATGTAAGAAGCTCTTGATTCGGTGTTGTGTTCTTCAGTATTCTAGTCACAAGTTTAAATATAAAAGTATTTGGTGGTCATGGAAGCTCCAACCATTTCCTGGCCATGTTATTAATTAACACCATCCAAGTATTTGGCAGCTCATTTTTTATAAATGCCGATTTCACCCAATCCTTGGTGTGGTGGCAAGTGCCATCTACCAAAAGCAACAGATCGCAGGTTCGAGTCTGGGAATCATCTTCCCCAAAAAAAAAATTTGGAGGCTAGCAAAAGTGGGGGCTTTGTGCATTGGGTACAATTTTTTTTTTTTTTACCAATTTCACCCAAGCCCAGTAAAGATTAGTCCTTCACTAATTCCACGGGATCCACAATTACTCACCTTTACAATACTACAAATGAAAAGCCAAATAGTTTAAGGACTGATGATTCATTCAACATAAATTCAAACTCTCTTTCCTATGTTCCTAAGAAGGGTCAACTGCAAGTACTTGCATACCCAAATCTTACAGCTTCTTGGAGGAATCAAGAAAACAAAAACATATACCATCTGTCAATAAGCTATATTTAGCAAGATAGAATCCATGTAGGAAAAAAAGCATAATGACAGTTATTCAACCAGAGGTATCTCCTTAGGTAAGCTAGGGATTCTTTGGTTAGTAGCCTAGCAATTATAAAAAAAATTAATGGCAAAGCACTTCCAACCCTTCAATAATAATTATTATGTACCAACTACCAAGATATCACACAACAAATATTCCACCTTGATGATGTAGCCCATATAAGGCTACAAGATTTCAATAATGTATCTTGGTTCACATTAAGTAAAGAATATTTCATTTATTCACCATAGGATAATCTGTGCTGTTTGTATATTTTAGTTTATTAGACAAAGCTGGTATAAATAGTACAATCAACTGTAATTTTGCTACAATTTGATTCTTAATAGGATAACATTAATATTAAACTTGGGAGTGCACACTGCAAACATCCAGGGGGAACTATACACATCAGAACGATTAGTTCTAAGAGCCCTAAACATCCATGATAACAAAAAAAAAAAAAAAAGGGTGTGCATCCTGATATTTTCACCAAGACAACTTACGCCACTTGAATGGAAAATTTAATGTTAAATTCAATTGGAGAAAACCAACCTCTTTACCATGTCCACTACTATAGCAATCTGAAATAGGTTTTGGATCCAAGCCCAGCTTCTCAAAACATGATTCCCATTGGGGGTACTTGTGTTCGTAGACCAAAGTCTCAACGCAATTAATAAAAGGAAAATGCTCACTCTGCAACAACATGAAAGTGCATGAGAACATAGCATTGCCACTCGCATGTTATTAAAAGTTAAAACCCTTGAATAACTGACCAAACAACTCCACTAACTTAAGATTTTTCATTTTCCAAGAAGAAAAAACCACCCTAGTATTTGTTAGGGAGATAAAACCTTGGGGAGACTCCAATTGAGGCCTTAATATAACATAGAGGAACACCACTTAACCCAACAACTTAAGCCTATAGGTTTGAGCCTAATTGTATTATATTAATTCCTCATCTTCTTTACCTTTTCTCCATGTGAGACTTCCAGTCACACATGTATACCCTTCAGTATGCATATGATTAAAATATTTTCACAACTATCCACAAGACTTTCAGAAATACTGAAATGATGTCCCTGTGCACACCACAACTAAATATAAGCTTAGCACCAAGAAGAAAATGCTAGTAGCACTTTTATAGTCTTATGTACCAATTCTTATCATTTTTCATTTCTACTGTCTTATGGTCAGTAACAAGTCTTACCAATTTGCCAAGAGCCTCGTAGCTTAATTGGCACCTCTACCTCTTGGTATTTTCAATGGAAACACCCAGGATTCAAATCCTCACTCCCCCATTGTAACTATCGAAATATTTAAAAAATGAAGTCTTACCAAATCAGGCCAGACATCAATTGCACAGGCTTCCACAGTGTTTAGTAAGCATTCATATGGGCCATGCTGCAATCATCATCAAAAAATTTAGTACTTCATCCTATGTTAATACATACCCACCAAAACAAAAGAATAATGAAAAGTACAATTTTGACGTTCTCAATACAAGTAAATAAGTCCAACCCATATGGGAAAATTGTCAAATAGTACAAGTATACAGTTCCAAGCAATTGAATTGTGATTAATCAAACAAGAAAAAAATAGAAAGACAAGCAGACAATTCATAAAATTGTGGAATTAAGGAAAACCATGACCTGGCAATCGAAGGTGTTGTTGCCTCTGAGTTTGGCGTTACCCCAAGGAACGAGTTTGAGATCGACGATAGAGATGAGATCAGTTTCGAAGAGCTTGTCCAGGTAATTGATTATGAAATTGGCGCTGTAGGGGCATAGGGATTCGTAGTATAAGCCCACAGAGACTTTCTGAGAATCTGATGGTAAAATAATTCTAGAAGCTGACGAAGAAGAAGAGGTGAACAAGAAGAGGTAAGAGATGAGAGAGAGCGTAATTACAAGATGAGAAGCCATTGGAGAAAAAAGCTGAGGGATTTTCAGAACAATGGAATTGAGAGTAGAGGGAATGAAATCTAAGAAAACTATATGCAGAGAAATATATAAAGATCAGGACTTGAAAATTACAGGTGTTTTTTTTTTTTTTTGAGAAACTAAAATTACAGGTGTTTGTAGTTACAGCCCGCCACTAGTCAGAAAACGGTTCATATATATTGAGTTAGGTCCAAAATATTTTAAAATGACCAATTTGTTCCTTAAAAAACAAAAAAACCCTTACACTGTTATTACCATTTTTATTTCCTCCGTTACTTTTTTTTTTCTCAATCTTGTCTGTCTCTCTGTTCCTCTCTTTTTCCTCATACCTCTTCTTCTCTCTCTCATCCTCTCTCTCTCTCTCTCTCCAAGCCGATCCACTCTCCTCCCTCTCAAGCCTCTATTTCTCTTGTCCATGCCTCTTTTCTTCATAGTGGTGCTTGGGTTTGGTGGCTGTGAGTTGTAGTTTGGGTGGTTTTTGCAGTGGTGGTGCGTTTTCTAGTGGTTGGTTTTGGTTTGTTGATGATTTTTTTGGTGGGCTCTAATGTGTGGTTGGATGGTTTTGGGTTTTTTTTTTCTTTGGGTTTTGTGGCCAACGGTGGTTTTCTGTGGTGGTGGTGGGCTATGATGTGTGGTTGGTTTGTTTTGGGTTTTTTTTTTTTTTTCTTTGGGTTTTGTGGCCGGCGGTGGTTTTCGGTGGTGGTGGTGGTGGTTTCCGGTATGGGGTGGATTTGCAATGGAGGATGCTATGGTTTTTTGGATTTGCAGTGGAGGATGCTATAGGTTTTTTGGATTTGGGTCTTAATGCTATGGTTTGGCTGGGTTTTATGGCTGGTGGTGGTAGTAGCAGATCTAAGGTTAGAAAGGAAGAGTGGGGTTTTGGCTGTGAGAATCAAAGGAACCACCGAGAGGGAGAGTGGGAGAGCAGGTCTGTGAGGAAGAAAGACAAGAAAAGAAAAGTGTAACGGAGGGTTAAGAGGGATAACAGTGTAAGGATTTTTTTGTCTTTTAAGGACCAAATTGGTCATTTTTATAATATCTTGGATCTAACTGTAATTAACCCAAACCTCAGAGGTGTTTTCTGGAATTTACCCTTTTTTTTAAAACAACAAACACACACGGGATAAATTCACTATATACACGTATTGATATTTATAGACAAAACTTTGATAAAATTGTTGATAATTTTTTTTTTATAGAATTTTTTGTTTATAAGTTGTGTAAGGTCACAATTTGGTTCCTAAACCCAAAAGGTAAAAAAATCTAGGCCCAAAGAGCCCAATATAATGAATTTGTAGAGAGTGTGTTAGAAAATTAGGCTCTAATGAGTTGGGTAACAATTATAATGGATCCAGATGACAAGAAAGTAAAGATAGACTGGTTTTATCTAAAGAAAATCGTCCTCGGCATAATCTGAGGAGACCAGTTCTTGTATATATCTCTTGAATTTGATTACAGGCACAGTTCTTGTTGCTACAGTGTTTTTCTCTTAATTCTCTGATCCCCTCCCCCCAGGGTTTTCTTTCTATTTTATACTATCTTCCCTCTTTCATCTCCACCTTCCACATGTAGATTAGATCGCTGGTGTTGATCCTTGTCCCATCAGCACCTTCCTGAAATCTTTGGGAGTACCTGTAAGGTTGAAAATTATTGTTCAGGTATCACTTCCCCATTAATGCAACCAAAGAGTTAGCTACAGAGAATTCAATGAGGTGGTAGTAGTTTTCTCTTAGATATTTTATGGCTTCCCTCTGTCCTGTGCTTTCATGATGCGTATCCCTATCAATAGTGTCCTTATCAATAGAATCTCCTGAAACGTTGCCCTGGATGGTAGACCACACCTTCAGACCTCGACCTTGCTCAGCCGAGGAGGTATTCCTCCTCGGACCACCTTTTTGGACTCTTATGATCAAACCTCACCTTTTCATTCATTAACACGAACTCCCATGACAGCGTTTACCCATCCTCGGACTACTGGCAGTCCTCGAATTGGGCCCCCGGCCCAACATATATATAGATACATACTATTGGGCCTATCATACCTATAATAGCCCCTCGAAATTCTCCTCTCTTACTCCTCGGGAAGAAATAAGGATTTCTATATCACCACAATGTTGACACCCCATTTTGCAACCTGCATTTAACCTCACATGGAGGGTAAAAGGGTAATTTTGCCTTGAAAATATGCATCTTGATTCTAGCCATTAGATCCTTAATCTCATTTCATCAAAATGATCTTGATGTCGTAACGATCAAATCGACTGGTCATAAGCCCTAATCGGACCACCAGATTGAAAGTTATCATCAAATCAAGTTTTAATGGCTGAGATGCACTATCACAAATTGAGTCCGACTATATATGATTATGAACAATTGATTTCAATTGGTTATAAGTGTAATCAATTTGAGATCAATGACGTGTCATAATTTGATTGGTTAGGACTACATTTTATGGTGAGGTTGCATACACTTAATTAATTAGATAGTTAAACATTAATTATTTAATGAGTAATTTGTGCAATTATCTTTTAATTAGAGTAAATTTGGAACCATTTAAGTCTGAAATGAGAGTGATTGGAGTCATTTAATGTTAATTGGGAGCTAATTTGGGACCTATTAATGTTAATTGTGCTGAAACCATTTTCTAACAAATGACCTCTGCTCACTATTCCATCAATATCTTTCAGAATATTTTGAATCTGTGAATGAGGTTAATTTTCCCAGAAACTAGACATCCGGGGCTTCAATTTGAGCATAAGAATGAGACAATTCCGATCAAAATTGGGTCAGATATGATTTTTCGAAGTTGGCTCTACAGGCTGTTACAGCAGCTACGGGAAAACCGAACTTTGCTTGCTCCTCACTCTCATCAATCTCCACATTTAATACACCAAATTTCCCCAAAGGCTAAAATGAGGTCTAGATTCATGATTTTTTGTCAACCCTCATTAAATGGCCTTCCATTCATATTTCCTCCACCACTACTATATAAACCCCTCATCTCCTTCATTTCAAAGGACACAAAAAAAACCCCCCTCTCTTCTCTTCTCTTGAGTTCTAGTGAAGTTGAGTAGTCTTGTCATATCTTGGTCTTCTTGAGACTCAAGATATTGAGTGAGACTCACTCTTCCTCTCCTAACTCTTCTTTTCCTCCACTCTTAGGACCTCCCTCAAGAGTCTCCTCCTCCACCATATGGATCTTGCATGAAGGTATAATCCCTTTTCCTAACTTGTTTTTTATGTTGCCATGATGAGAATCTAAGATTAAAGCATGATAATTTCATTGAATATGTTTGAATGTTTTTAATTGTTCTTATGTGTTCTTCACATGTTCTTGGTTGTTCATCACATGTTCATGCATATCACTAGATTTAATCTAAAATCCACATAAAAAATATGAAAAACATGTTTATTTAATAATTCTTTTCAAATCCTTGAATCTAGGTTATCACTATCCACACACATTCACTAGAATTTATTTTTCAATCCAAATGCAATGCTTAATAAATTGAATTAGGGTTTATCACATGCACACACATTAAATTCAACATGTAAATTGATTGACATATTGGATGATATGATATTAATGTTGGTCACCATAGTCTAGAAGACCAGTTTCACCGGGCAAGGTGGGTGCCTAACACCTTCCCATCTTGTAACATAGCCTCCGAACTTAGATTAAGGGTTGATAGACCAATGTTTATCCTTGTAATTTTCAATTTTTAGATTGTAACTAGGAAATAAAGTCATGTACTTTATCATAGATTGTATCTAGGACCAAAGCCATGTAATTTTCCTATGATCAATGTAAAATTCAATTTCAAATTAATAAAATGAGAATTTTTTTCAATTATGGTTTTCTTATTTTTCCAATGATTAAATAAGTGGCGACTCCATTGTAAAACCCTTAATCTAAAGGGGAAAATATAACTAGTCGAACCACCATTTTGAGAGGCAACAACACGACTCCACCCATTCACGTGGGTTTGGCCCAACACACTCCTAAAAAAGGGGGGCCGGGGGCACGGTCTCTCACACACAATTACTCTGCTATTATCATACATCATCTCTGTCTGCGTAAGTATCTTTTTAACTGCCTAACGCACGTTCCTGATGCTTCTGCATCTGAGACGCGCCTTCATTAAATTTCTACGGCTCTATGTTCTCCACGTTCTACGGTGCAATGCAGATCCAACAGCTGGGGATTTTATTGAAACTCAGGCAGGAATTTTCCCACTTGTCCTTCTCTCTAATACAAATATTGTTTTAATCATTTCATTCACTGAACCTTTGCACTCATAAACATCAAGAGCTGGTTCAAGAAGAGTTTCTTTCTTTGCGTAAGTCTTTTGAACCCTTTCTATTTACTTTTCCTTCTACTTTTCTTTATACAAAGTCCTTTTCTCCTCAGCCCTATTAATTTCCCTTCACCTATCTCTGACAAAATGGGTAGATTCGCTCATCTGGTAGACTCCCTAGAGAATATAGAGAGCTTAAAGCTCGATATGGAATCCCACAAGGGGTCTCCATTAGATACTGTAAACAAGGGGATTGGTTCGCCCAGAGGTAAGAGAAAGAAGTGGTAATCCCGATGATTGCCTTCATAGAGGGGGGAATGAGAATCCCCATGGGCAGAGTCACTAGGGATTATCTGATAGCTTATAGATTAGCCCCCACCCGGTGTGCCCTTAACATGTTTAGAATCCTAGGTAGTGTTGATGCCCTTAACGAAAAGATGGGTATGAACCTCACCCATCACGACGTTAATTGAGTTTATAATCGCCATAAACTAACAGGGCAGAGATATTACCTAAAAACTAGAGAACCTGCAGTTAGGCTCATATCATGTCTCCCTAAGTCCAATAAGGGCATGAACAAAGATTTCCTAATTGTCTCAGGGGAGTGGCACACTGGGCTTCACTGTCCGACCAGAGAAGGGATACCAGGTGGGGTATTATGGGTCTAGGTTTATTGTTCTTAGTAATACAGCCCCCTTTTCTCATTGATATCTCTCACGATTGCTATTATTTTTTTTATTTACACTTACAATTCTAATTCCCTCTGATTCGTGCTGCCTTTCTTTGTTTTCTTAACAACGTTTCTTTGTTTTTGATGGTTTTGCAGATCCACACGCTGCTATCCCAAACATAAATCTCATTAACAAGACAGATTTAGACAAGGTACCTAAGGCCGAGGTCTTTGTCCACAGTGACGGGCAGTTAAGGGCAGCCCACCTCATCCTCGGCTACGACCCGATCTCGTCCAACTTTTAGGCACCTAAGTGTGTGATCAAGGCGAAGGACCCACGTTTACACCAAATCAACGTAGCAGTCCCCGGCTTCCTCATCTCCAGTCCCATTCCAGAGAGTGTACTGCAAGTAGAGCTACCCTCCCGATTTGCAGCCGAGGTGGAAGCAACTCCCTCTCAACCAATAATTAAAGAAGAGGAAGAAGAAGAAATAGTAGACGTTTCGGACTTAGAAGACGACTACAAGGTCTTCAACCAGCCCTAGTCCCCGGAAATCCTAACTAGTGATCTCGACCATCTCCTTCCAGCCCAAGTCAGCCATAACCAAGAAGTCACTGATATTCCAGATGCCATGGGGATACAGCGCAGGATAAGGTCAAGTCTCTAAGAGCTGTTGGAGTCCCAAGCTGGTGGAAACGTGCGCAGAAGGGCAAAGAGGTGGTGGAAGTAGGAAAAGGCCACTCCTCCCAGGAGGCTGAGCCTTAGAGGGGGGGCCAAACAAGCCAGAGTGGTGCAGACGATGGCGGACAAGAGAAGTGATTCTCAAGTCGGACCTCTGGCCTGGACCCTTGCCTTAATGCTGGACGGAGCTCCCCTGCCCACCGACGCCTCTATCAAGGACTTCCAGCAGTGGAACAGGCACTGTTGCTTCCCTCTGACATGACCGACCTCAGGTTGATGAGGAAGTATGAAGTGTTCCTCAGCCTGAAGAGGGACCTCGCGATGGTAAATCCTTCACCTGGCCCCATTTTTTTTCTTTTCTTTTCTTTTTTTATTCAAACTTTACAACCCTCTACCCTTTTCTTTTTCTTCTTCTTATTTATTTATTTATTTTTTTATGCTTCTTTCCTTGGCAGGCTGTTCAAGCCATATATAGGGCCGAGAAGATGGTAAACTTCTCCCATTGGCAAATGAAAGAAGAGGAAGGTAGGCGCATTGCGGCCGTGGATGCCTTCAATGTGGCTGAAAAAAGAATACAAGAGCTAAAAAATAAACTGACCGAGGTAGAGAGGGACAAGAAGAGTGCTGAAGTTGCCTTGGAAGATGCTAAAAGGCAGGTTGTATTAAGGTTTATGCCTTAAAATCTAATTTATTAGCATGTCATAAATAATTAATTTGTTTAATTATATGAGACTATTTATGAACTAATGTGACATTATCATAGTCCTTGAGATGCATTGTATGTGATTTATGTGAATAAGTCACAGAAGATATAAATCACAAGTTCCTTGTAAACTCAAAACGTAGTTCGTAGTCGGTGATGAAATTTGGCGTTTCATCTGCGAAGACTATAACACATCAACTAAGATGATTTGTCTTGATCATGAAAGTGGAGACTTCTAATTGATGTGTTGATGTGTCTTAAGAGTTAAGACATATTGAACTGGACCGTTGTGAGATTAATTATTCAATCAACAACTGTCACCTGAATAATTAATCTCACGACTTCTAATTTCATAGACTCTTAATCCTGAGAGGATAGTGAACCCGATCATGAAATGTAGGTTACTTTGATATATCAGGAGTGAGATATAATATTTACAGTCAAAATCTCAGTATGTTAGATAACCACATGTAGTGTTAAGGGAATACATATTCTCAAGATGAAATTCATAATCTCTTTGTAGAGACATGAAATATCCCCTTAAGATAAGTTTAATGGGAACTGTTTATTCAGGGCGCCCACTTTAGTAAGGAGTTACTAAAGTTTATATTTATTGAAATTGGATTTCAATAAATATTAATAACTAAAAGATTAAACCGAGTACTCAAGGATAAAATAGTTATTTACAAAGTGACAGTTTATTATGACTTTGTTCACTATGGATATTTCATGGAGGGGTCAAATGATATCATTAGAGTCTTGGGATATAATTTATTAATAAGGCCTAGAGTGCAATTATATTTATATAGTGGTATTAAATATAATTAATGATAACTTTGGACTTGTCAAGAGTTAACAGAAAAGCCCAAGACCCATTGGAGTTAAAGTCTTATTTGTTCCCTTTGGTCCCATCTCAAGTCACAAACTAAAACCCAATTGGGTAGGCCCAAAAGGCTAACCCAATTAGATAATAAGTTTTTATTTAATAAAAATTATTAAATAAAATAACTACCAAGGTAGTTAAAATGTACATATGATGAAAAGAAAAGAAAACAGTGTTTCTCTATAATTAGAAGAAGAAAAACTTTCTTTGAGAATCAACGTACATAAAGACTGATTGAGAGACCACACTTCTTTGGCACTATGTGGAATTGAGATGAAGATTAAAGGTATTCTCAAGTCTTGGTTTTGAATTTCACTACATCAAGGTGCGCTTTTTATTCTTTGTTCTAGAATTCAAGGTTACATGTTGTCTCTCGTGAATGAAGTAGATCTGTGATTGTTGCTTCTGCTGTGTGTTTTGTATGAGATGTAAAACCAGATTTTCCAACAGGCTGAAGGTCAATGAAGGCAACTTCGTCAGACCGAGGACCAGCTGGCCTCCTCCAAAGAACAAATCACAACCCTAAAGAAGAAATTGGAGGAGGCCGAGAAGGCCAGGGACCAAGCTGAGTAGGACAGCTATGATGTGGGGGTGGCAGAGACTGAGGAGGCCCTCAGGGCTGAGGTCTTGGAGGTATGTAGAAACTACTGCCTCTAGGTGTGGAACGAGGCTCTTAACTAAGCTGGGGTTGAGGCCTCTTCTGCATTTAGGAGGGCAGAGAGTGTATACTACCCTCCTGCCATCCGCACACCAGGCTCTACTAGCTCCAAGGCTGACACCGCCTCCGAGGTGGCAGAGCTTGGAAAGGACAGCCCCGCCAAGGTCCCTCTCTCTTTTGACAGCCCTTCCAAGGAGGCCGAGTAGCTTGGAGTTGTTGAAAAAGAGGTTGATACAACCAAGGGAGTGGCCCCTGATGCCACCAAGCCCCTAACTGCTCCTTAGGACCTACCCAAAGAGAAAGAGGTACCTTCTAAGATGGAGATTGTTCTGGCAACTCTCCTTGTGCCTGCCAAGGGGGACCTCAAGGGTAAGGGCCCAGAAGCTTCAGAATCAGCACTCACTCAATCTACCAAGGCCCTAGCAAAAGACAAAATTGTAATAAAAAAAAAGTAGTTATAATTTTTTTTTTTTTTTAGACTGTTGTTTTTGTTTCCGTAATTTGTAACCAACTTGCTCTTTTGTAATCCCTTTGCCTTTTTCTAAAGCTTAAATTAATGAAAAATATGAACATTTCCTTTACTCTTGTGATACTCATACAAGTCTTGATATAATTTCTGTTTTATTTACACTTAAAACCAATATGAAAATGAGACAAAGTTTCATTTAGTTATCTGCATAAATGATAATGTGTTTAAAATCTCAACAAAGTATATCTTTCACTCCAAAAACATACCTTAAGCAGAATTAAATCAAAGGATCCTACATATCACTGGACTTCCTCCTAATTTCAAGAAATGGTGGAACATTTATCCCTCCAGGACACCATATGACCTTCCACTTAACAGTAGACTTAAGGAATTGTAGATGACAATTAACTCATGAATTGATCCTAAAAACACTTGTAAATGCTTTGTCTAATGCTCAAAAGTGTCCCATTGACTAAGTTACTTCAATGAGAGTCTTGGTTACTCATCATGGTAGGGCTGAGTATTAATTTTCTCAAGGCATGTGCTTCACAGAATCTAACATGGCTGAGGTTCCATTTAATACTTAGTCAAATGATAAGAAGTATTAATTTACCCAAAGTATGTGGTCTGAAGAGCCAGACATGACTAAGGTTT
Organism: Notholithocarpus densiflorus; assembly: GCA_030021035.2. Classification (NCBI taxonomy): domain Eukaryota; kingdom Viridiplantae; phylum Streptophyta; class Magnoliopsida; order Fagales; family Fagaceae; genus Notholithocarpus; species Notholithocarpus densiflorus. The sequence continues at coordinate 6,343,188 of JARYZH020000010.1, forward strand.
TGTTTAACACTTAAATCAAATCATGAAGAGTATTAATTTACCCAAGGAATGTGGTCCGAGGAGCCGGGCATGACCAATGTTCTGTTTAACACTTAGAAAAATGATTGAGAATATCAATTTACCTAAAGTATGTTGTCCGAGGAGCCAGACATAACCAATGTTTTGTTTGATATTCAAATAAATAATAAGAAGTATTAATTTACCCAAGATATGTGGTTCGAGGAACCAGACATGACTAAGGTTCTATTTAACACTTTAGAAAAATGATATGAAATATCAATTTACCCAAAGTATGTGGTCCGAAGATCCAGGCATGACTAAGGTTCTGTTTAATACTTAGACAAATAATAAGAAGTATTAATTTACCCAAGGCATGTGGTCCGAGGAGCCAGACATGACCAAGGTTCTGTTTAACACTTTAGAAAAATGATATGAAGTATTAATTTACCCAAAGTATGTGGTCCGAGGATCCAGGCATGACTAAAGTTCTGTTTAATACTTAGACAAATAATAAGAAGTATTAATTTACCCAAAGCATGTGGTCTGAGGAGCCAGACATGACCAAAGTTCTGTTTAACACTTTAGAAAAATGATATGAAATATTAATTTACCCAAAGTATGTGGTTCGAGGATCCAGGCATGACTAAGGTTCTATTTAATACTTAGACAAATAATAAGAAGTATTAATTTACCCAAGGCATGTGGTCCGAGGAGCAAGGCATGACCAAGATTCTATTTAACACTTTAGAGAAATGATATGAAGTATTAATTTACCCAAAGTATGTGGTCAGAGGATCCAGACATGACTAAGGTTTTGTTTAATACTTAGTCAAATAATAAGAAGTAACGCATAATGTCACAAACGAAAATATGGCAGAAAAGACCTTCATTAATAATAATATCTTCGTAGGTTATTTACATTCCAGGGGCGTGGTACAACATTTTCATCTAGATCTTCAAGATAATATGCCCCTATTCCGGCCACCGAGGTGATACGATATGACCCTTCCTAGTTGAGCCCTAACTTTCCCCATGCTGGGTTCTTTACAGTACCCAAAACCTTTCTTAATACTAAGTCTCCAGGTGCTATTGGCCTTAACCTTACGTTGGCATCGTACCCTTACTTGAGCTTGTGTTGATAATACGCCAATTGAACCATGGTATTTTCCCTTCGCTCTTCAATTAAATCTAAACTCTTCTCTAACAGCCCATTATTGTTGCTCGGAGTGAAAGAACTCATCCACAGTGTTGGGAATCCGATCTCTAGAGGAATCACAGTTTCGGCCCCATAAGTCATTGAAAAGAGTGTCTCCCCTGTTGACCTACGAGGTGTAGTCCGATATATCCAAAGGACGTGTGGCAGCTCTTCCACTCATTTTTCCTTCACATCATCCAGCCTCTTCTTGAGTCCATTCACTATAACCTTATTGACAGCCTCATTCTCCTATGGATAAGCCGGGATGGAATACCTATTCGTAATGCCCAGGTCACAACAGTACCTCCTGAAGGCTTTACTATCAAACTGAAGACCATTGTCCGAGATGAGGGTATGAGGGACCCCAAACCGAGTGACAATATTTTTCCAAACAAATCTCTTGGCATCCACGTCTCTGATATTTTCTAATGGTTCAGCTTCAACCCATTTGGTGAAGTAATCCGTGCCGACCAACAGCCATCTCTTATTCCCTACTGCCTTAGGGAAAGGTCCTATAATATCCAAGCCTCATTGAGCAAAAGGCCAAGGGCTGGACAGCAGATTAAGGACACCCCCTGGTTGATGAATATTTGGGGCAAACTTTTGGCATTGGTCACATTTCTTCACATACTCTTATGCTTCCTTCTGCATGTTCAGCCACCAATATCCCTAAGTGAGGGCTCTGTGAGACAAAGATCTGCCTCCCGTGTGGTATCCACAAATCCCTTCATGTAACTCCTCTAGGAGTAACTCTGATGCCTCAGGGTGTATGCATAGCAAATATGGCCCACAAAAAAAGTGTTTGTACAACTTTTGCTCCTTGGACAGCCAAAACCGAGGAGCCTTTCTTCCCACTTTGTCAGCCTCAGACTTCCCCTTGGGTAAGATATCCTCCTTAAGGAATAGCACGATAGAATCCATCCAGCTAGGTCCTACCCTAATTTGATGAATATGGACCATCTCTTTCCTCATCTCAGTAGGTTTGCACAAGTCTTCAACAAGGATAACCCGAGGTAAACTTTGTGCCGAGGAGGTTGCAAGAGTGGCCAGAGAATCAGCATGTGTGTTTTCGCTTCTAGGGATTTGTAGTAAGTTGAAAGACTCAAACCCTGATTGTGAATGCCTAACCTGATTTAAATATTCTTGCATTCTCACATCCCTGGCCTTCAACTCTCCCTTAACCTGGCCTACAACCAACCTTGAATTTGAAAATATCTCCACCGTCCTTCCTCCCATTTTCTGAACCATTGTCATCCCTACCAATAGAGACTCATATTTAGCCTCATTGTTTATGGCTGAGAAACCTAACCTTAAGGATTTTTCAATAATGATCTTATCAGGAGAAATTACAACTAGCCACACTCCAGATCCTCTTTGGTTTGCTGCACCATCAACGTATACCCTCCAAGACAAAGGTTCTTGCAAGGAGACCATGCCATCTGATTTTCCATCCATGTCCTGCTTGTCTGCCTCCTCTTCCAATGGGAACTCAGCAAACTTGACCACCAAATCTGCGAGGACCTGGCCTTTAATAGAGGTGCGAGGCAAATACTTGATATCAAAAGCCCCTAGGATCGTACCCCACTTGGCAACCCTTCCTGTGTAATCAGCACTCCGAAGTAGTGATCGAAGCGGAAGTTGGGTTAAAACAACAACTGTGTGGGATTGGAAGTAGTGAGGAAGATTACGTGTAGCATGTACTACTGCCAAAATGGCCTTCTCCAATGGTAAATAACGAACCTCTGCTTCATGCAACGACTTGCTCATATAGTAAACTGGCCTCTACACACCATTGTCAACCCGTATCAGCACCAAACTCACGACATGGGAAGCCACAACAATGTAAGCAAATGACCAAGAAAGGTATTCTTTAAGCTGCTGGAAGGCCAAGACACACTTCTCGGTTCTCTCAAATCTCTTCCACTTATTCAAAAATTGGAAGAAAGGTCTGCACTTGTCCGTTGATCGAGAGATAAATCGGTTTAAGGCGGCAGTTATTCCTATTAATTTCTAGACTTCTTTGGGATTTCGAGGTGGCTGTAAACTGTTAATTGCTTTGACCTGATCAGGGTTAACCTTAATTCCATGATAAGTGACCATATAGCCTAGAAATTTACCTGATCCCACGACAAAGGAGCACTTGGAAGCATTAAGGCACAGTTTGTGTTTCCTCAGTATTTCAAAAATATTCCTGAGATCTCCCATGTACTCGGACACCACCTTACTCTTTACCACCTTATCATCTATATAAACCTCAATATTTTTGCCTAATTATGGCTCGAACATCCTGATCATCATCCTCTGAGAGGTAGACACTGCATTCTTCAATCCAAAGAGCATCACCTTGTAGTGGTAATTTTCAGTAGGAGTGACAAAAGCTGTCTTTTCCTGATCACCCAGAGCCAGTGGTATTTGGTGGTATCCCTGGAAGGCATCCAAAAAGCTCATTCGAAGATGGCCTATAGTTACATCCACTAGTTGGTCTATCCGAGGCATAGGGAAAGGGTCTTTTGGACAAGGCTTGTTCAAATCTGTGAAGTCTACACATACTCGTCACTTTCCACTCTTCTTTTTCACCACTACAGTATTGACTAGCCATTCAGGGTAAAACACCTCTTTAATAGCCCTGTCCTGCTTAAGTTTGACCACCTCATCCTTGACAGCATCAGAATGGTCCTTAGATGAACGCCGAGGTGGTTGCTTTTTGGGGATGACAGACAGATTAACATTCAAATGATGGCAGATGAAGTTTGAATCCACCCCAGGAGCTTCGTAATCACTCCATGTGAACACGTCAATATTCCTCTTGAAAAACACTATCAGCTCTTCCTTTTCTCGAGGAGGTAGTTGTGCTCCGACCTGAAAGAACTTTTCCAAATCATCATCAATAACAATTTTTTCTAACTTCTCACACATTACCCCTTCTGACACCGCGTCCGTAGATAACACTGGAGTCTTTGATTGTTATAAGCCCCTCTTAGCAGAGGTCGATGACTCAATTCCTAGCTGATGCATTATTGTAGCCACCAAGCACTACCAAGCCATGGATTGGCTCCCAACCAGCTCCTCAATTTGGTCCCTGGACGGATATTTCACTTTCAAATGCAGAGTGGAAGAAACAGCTCCCAGGGCATCAAGCCAAGATCTTACTACAATGGCCGTGTAGGGAGAATAAGCATCCACTACAATGAAGTCCATCTCTACCACCTCTGATCCTGCTTGCACGAGTAGTCGAATCTGGCCCCTTGGAACAACAACTTTCCCATCAAAGCCTAACAAAGGTGAATCATAAGCTGTCAAATTCTCAGGTTTCAAGTTTAGTCATTTGTACAAATCAAGGTACATAATCTCTGCCCCGCTGCCCTGATCCACCAACACCCTCTTCACATCATACTCCCCTATCATGAGGGTGACCACTAGGGCATCATCATGTGGCTGTATAGTTCTAACCTTGTCCTCATCCGAGAAACTCAACGTTGGTCAGCTCTCCATCCTAACCCTCTTCGGCTCAGGGTTAGAGTCCTCAGCAGGTAGCCGAGCTATAGACATCACCCTGGAAGGGTGAGAACCAGTTCTCCCTAGAGCCGCGAAGATGACATTAATTTTGCCCAAAGGGGCTCTCGAAAAAGCATCTCTCTGAGATCCCGACCCTGCCTGACTCCCTTGCCCACTAGGCTGATATAAAAATTACTTTAACTTCCCTTCTCTGACCAGCTGCTCCAGATGACTTCACAAAATTCTACAATCTTCTGTGGTGTACCCTTGCTCCTGGTGGTATTGGCAATAGAGGTTTTGGTTGCATTTCATAGGGTCTCCTCCCATCTTATTTGGCCATTTAAAGTATAGCTCATTCTTAATTTTTTCTAAAACTTGATGCACTGGCTCTCGGAACACTGTGTTGACCACCTGAGTAGCAGTAGGCCTAGATTGCCTAGCAAAATCTCTTCGGGGCCGATTATTGTTGTATCTGTCCGACCTGAAATCCCTCATATCCTGAGGGATAACCTTAGCCTTCCCTTTCCCTTGCTGCTGGTCTTCCTTGACCCGTTTATACTCGTCAATACGGTCTATGAGCCGACGCACACTCCTTACAGGCTTCTTGGTCAACGACTTTCTCAAATCATGCTCAGCAAGTAAACCGACCTTGAAAGTCCTTATGGCCACATCATCAAAGTCCCCATTAATTTCATTGAACATCTCCTAGTATCTGTCTGAGTATATTTTCAAGGTCTCCCATTCTCACATGGTCATAGACAACAAGGAGTCTAAGGGCCGAGGGACCCTACTGCAAGTCACAAACCGGGCCCCAAATTCCCTAGTGAGCTCCTTGAAGGAGTTAATAGAACCCTCTCTCAGACCATCGAATCATCTCATTGCCACAGGCCCCAGACTGGATGGGACCACTTTGCACATCAAGGTTTTGTTCTTGGAGTGAACGACCATCCTCTGGTTAAAGTGGCTAACGTGCTCCATTGGGTCCGTTCTGCCCTTGTACATGGTGAACGTTGGCTGAGTAAACTGCTGACAAAGTTTTCCACTTTCAATCCTACGGGTAAAAAGTGACTTGGAAATATGATTCAAAGCCCTCCCCATAGCGTCATTGCCTAGACCTTGGCGAGGCGAACTCTCCCTTCTTCGCCTATAATGATATTCCTTATCACACGAAAAGGATTCGCTAGGAGGAGTCCTGGACCTCGGCCGATAGCTAATATCACTATCATCATCAGAAGAGGGGCCAGAACTTGAAGGGGTTGTTCTACATCGCTCGCGACGTAACCTTCTTCGTAAATGGTCAATCTCCAGTTGCATGCTCCTAGTATTCTCTTCATGAGAGAGGTGATTTCCACCTCGAGATTGACTTCCCCCAGTGTGCATGGTATGCACGCTAAACTCCCGGTCCCTCCTCCGCTCAAGGTTGAGGAACTGATCCTGACATTGGGAACCAATAGATTCCTCCTGGTTTGGCCCTGAACCTACCATAGTTGAACGTTGAACTCAATAAAGCTCAAGTAATTCCCACAGACAGCGCCAATTGTAAGGTCACAATTTAGTTCCTAAGCCCAAAAGGTAAAAGGATCTAGGCCCAAAGAGCCCAATACAATGAATTTGTAGAGAGTGAGTTAGAAAATTAGGCTCTAATGAGTTGGGTAACAATTATAATGGATCCAGATGACAAAAAAGTAAAGATAGACTGGTTTTATCTAAAGAAAATTGTACTCGGCATAATCCGAGGAGATCAGTTTTTGTATATATCTTTTGAATTTCATTACAGGCACTGTTCTTGTTGCTACAGTGTTTTTCTCTTAATTCTTCGATCCCCTCCCCCTCAAGGTCTTCTTTCTATTTTATACTATCTTCCCTCTTTCATCTTCACCTTCCACGTGTAGATTAGATCGCTGGTGTTGATCATTGTCCCATCAGCACCTTCTTGAAGTTTTTGGGAGTAGTTGTAAGGCTGAAAATTATTGTTCAGGTATCATTTTCTCATTAATGCAGCTAGAGAGTTAGTTATAGAGCATTCAATGCGATGATAACAACTTTCTCTTAGATATTTTATGGCTTCCCTTTGTCCTATGCTTTCATGATGCGTATCCTTATCAATAGAATCTCCTGGAATGTTGTCCTGGATGGCAAACCACACGTTCGGACCTCGGCCTTGCTCAGCCGAGGAGGCATTCCTCCTCAGACCACCTTTTTGGACTCTTATGACCAAACGGTCCAAACCTCACATCTTCATTCACTAACACGGACTCCCATTACAGCGTTTACCTATCCTCGGACTACTGGCTGTCCTAGGATTAGGCCCCCAGCCAAACGTATATATAGATACATACTATTGGGCCTATCACACCTACAAGTTGTATCTTAAATTCTTTAATTAAATTTAAATATATGGATATGTTGAATTTAATGGTCTTTAACAAAAGGGAAAATTACACTTTACCACCTTAAACTATACACCAGATTACACTTTGCACCCTAACCTATTCGAATGTACACTTTGCATCATAAACTATCACACTTTGCACCTCGACATTACTTTTACTATTAAGTTAGAAAGAAATTAATAGCACATGACTTACACATGATTTTTACCTAAGTAACACATTGTTTAAAGCCCAAAACACCATTTTTACAAACAATTAAAAAAATGATTTTTTTAGACCCTTTTGGATATACACCAATGTAAATTTCTTTTTAAAAAATAAATGATTTTTTTTTTTTAGGTCTCTCGCTCAACAGCTCTTCGCCTCTCTCAGAGTGCAAAGTGTGCATTCCAATTCAGATGGTAAAGTGCACACTTTGCAATCTCATTTTGATATGCTTTGCACTTTTAAGTCCAAAACGAGACAAAAACGAGAAAGAGACAACCAAAACACCCATTGATGATTTTTTTCAAGTCTGTCTCTCTCGCCCAACAAAATGATTAACGGTGCACACTTTGCATCAAATTAAACAAGATCACCAAGGCTTTGGTATCTACCTGGTTGACTAGTAATCTACTGAACAATATGTTTTGGATGGTTTTTCTATAATGCTTTAGCTACTATGTGGCCATTACGAAAGTTCAGATGTAAGGCAGCCATGGAAGGTGATATAGTTTCATCAAATACTGTGCTTAGAAAGGGTCCAATTTTGTTGGGCTTAGAGATAACTTGTACGTTTGATTTGGGGGAAGGAGCAACTAAACAATGACAAAGAGGAGAAGCGTTGCTGGACGAGAGAGAGGAGAAGACGCGAGAAAGAGAGAGACCTAGAAAAAAAACAGTAAGTACTTGTTTTTAATTGTATGTGAAAATGGTGTTTTGGTCTTTAAATATTGTGCCACCTAAGCAAAAATTATGTGCAAGTTATGTGTTATTAATTTCTGTCTAACTTAATGGTAAAAGTAATGCCGGGATGCAAAATGTGATAAGTGTGATAGTTTAGGGTGCAAAGTGTGCATTCGAATAGTTTAAGATGCAAAGTGTAATTTGGTGTATAGTTTAAGGTGGTAAAGTGTAATATTTCCCCTTAAAAAAGATAACAATGTATATGTTGTATTGAAATAACTTAATTTTTTACCCTCTGTTTTTTCTTATTTTACCACTTCACTTTTTAACAATATATATATATATATATATATTTTTTTTTTACTTTTATTAATCTTTTTTTACTGGATACTTGAGATTGAAAGTTGTTTTTCTCAACTCTCATTCTCAAGAGCAACTAACTTAGTGCAATACCCTACCTGATCTCTATCCCTTAAAAATTATATCTAAATATTGTCCTAAATTTATTATAAAATAAGAATAAGTCTAATAACAAAAGTTTTTTTAACGAGTCCATGGTGTTAAATGTTAATGATAGACCTATATTAAAATGATTGTGTACCATTCTTAATTTACTACCTCAAATTATGAATAAATAAATAAAATTTGTGTCAAATCTCAATAGCAAGAATAATAAAATAAAGATATTAATTTCTCACTTTGAAAATTACTTTTATTGGCTACCAAATCTAATTATTCACTAAAAACCCAAAAAAAAAAAAATCTAAAAACATAGGTAAAACTCCTTAATTAAATTTAACTATCTTTTCCTAGTAATAACCAATTTCAACCATGTAGTTTTTTGGCTAATATAGCCATATGGTTGAATTTAATTAACCTTCCTAAAATATAACATATAAGTAATTGTATCTAAATTTTGTCTTTTTATTTTTTATTTTTTATTTTTTATTTTTTATTTTTATGATTCAATAGTTAGGGGAGGGAGCATTTGAACTCCAAAAATCTTCATTTAAAACACCAAGAAGTGTAATTTGAATTACAAGATTCTTGGCAAATTTTGTTAATTATCCTAATTTACTTATAGTGCATCACAACTCACAAGATGTAAGGGGAAAAAAAACACTAAAAAAATGAAAAATGTGTCCACTTGGTGCAAACACTACATGTAGAACATAAGTTTTATCATAGGGTTCCAAGAGTTAGGTCATTCTGGATATATACCATTGTAAGTTTCTTTAAAAAACCTTCTCCTCTCTCCCTGTGTGTGTGTGTTAAAAATACTTAGTATTTTTAAAAAAAAAGTTTTATTATAGGGTAAATTCTGCAAACCTGTATTGAGGTTTGGGAAAATGACATTACATCCCAAATCTTAAGAGAAATGACACTTTATCTCTTAAGGTTTGAGAAAATCAACACATTAGTCATTTTGTTAATAATAATAACAAAAAATTTCAAATTTTGAAAAGATTCTCTCAACCAAACCATAATCATGGTAATGATTTTTTTTTTGGTTAAATATTGTTCTTTATCACCAAATTGTGGTTAGGGTTTGGTCAATGCAATATTTTCAAATTTTGAAATATTCTATTGTTGTTATTAATGGAAGGACTAATATGTTGATTTCTCAATCTCAAGGAAGATAAATGGCATTTCCCCAAACTTAAGAGATATTTGTAAAATTTCCTCATTTTCTTTTCCAGGGTAAATATATTGAAATAATTGTCTGAAATTTATGAAATTAAGCTGGTCTCTTTCAAGGTTTTTGTATTTTTTGCTATAATGAGCAGGGGGAAAATACACCTCTCCGCATCCACTCGAATTAAGAAGAGGTTCGATTGATTTATTTTATTTTATTTTTTCAAGTAATTTGGCCTGTAGTAGAACTATAAAACCCGGAATTTCTTTATATGCCGATACCAACCATACAATTGCACAGGGCGAGTCAGGGTTTAATGAGCAATTTGACAAATTGCGTATTGGGGTGAAGCCAAGCACCATGTGGTCCACCTGCCGAAGCTGAAAGCTGAAAGGCACACCCAACAGGGTAGCTGTGAATTTTGACAAGTTTTGAGGCCAAATGCATTCTTTTCTAAGGATTAAGACAAGGAGTTTGAGTGGTGGTTAGTAGTAAGCTCAGAGTCTCAATCAATCTCCCATGGATTCTCATTCTAGATTGTTTCCTTTTTGTTTGTTAGTGTTTGCCATGTCTTTTGTTACCTCCTACTTAATTTGGTTTCTTTCCCGGTTTCATTAGTAGAGTTTAGGGCTGTAATTGCTTCTCCGTTGACTTAGGCTTCTTCAAGGACATGATCCAAAAAATAATCTCCTTTTTTTTTTCTTTTTTTTGAAATAGTCTTTAATAACTTGAACCAAAATAGTAATTATTAACGAGGATTCCAATTAGCTTAACTAGTAAAATTTCTGATGGTTGTATAAGAGATTTAGAGTTCAATCTCCTCCTACACCAAAAACTAATTGGTGTCTTGGTCTGATGATAAAAAGCTATCATTAAGAGCGAACGCCATTAATTGAAATTATCTCAAAAAAAAAAAAAAAACTAATTATTAACTAGTAACTACGACTTTTAACTTATAAATTCTAAGATATGCTATTCTCAATAATATGTTAGGGACAGGATTACAAGGAGATCCAAGCTACATTGAGAAACCATAATTCATTGGCTAGAATTGTTCATAATAATACTACAAATCCTCACCAATAATTCAGTTCACAAGGTAAATAGATCCCTAAAGTGTTCGTGAACACTGTAGCTAGCATTCAAGAAATAAATCCTTTGCTCTTCAAACTCTCAACAGATTCCTTGATAATTTGCTCCATAGGAATGAATTGTAAGCCCAAGTCCATCAGCTTCTTAGCTCCATCCTTCGCCCTCAGCAACCCAGGTTGAGTATCCTTTGGCAACCTGCACACAAGGGGACATCATAGATTCAGCAATTTATACAACCACTTCTATTGCATTTAAATTCTAAAATTGGCATCAAGCAGATATGATAATGTTCCAAAGGATGAAAAACCAAAATCAAAGACTTGGAAACCAACCAGATTCATGCAACAATAAGCTTACCTAACTGGAAATTCTAAAATCATTAAGGTATGGCAGCACAAAGAGAACTTAAATAAGCTAGCAAAAGATGAAATATTATTAGAAGGCAGGAATAAAAGTCGAATGACTGGGTCTCTATAGATCAGACAGCACTCAGTCCAAGGAATGGAGTTAGGTTGGGTGGGGCTAAACCCAAACAAAAATTGAAGTTTAAAGTTGATTTATGACCTATTAAAAATAGTCGAAAACAAAACAAAATAAAATATATACACTTCTATGGTACTTCCTGTGGCAGACAGTGCAGTATCAATGTTAAACCCAACAAACCTCATTTGACAATTGTTAGTTATATATTTTCATCTATTAAGCATTATCATATCTGGATCACAATTTCCCTTGGAATGCAATTCAATTCCACCATGTCATTGACTTTTGTTCTAATGCAGCTTTTATGGTTATCAGATACTGAAGGAATGTACATCATTCCTGTTTCAAATCCATTTCACAGTCACAGAAAGTCGAATGTATTACCTTGGAACTTTATATTCAGGGTAAAGTTCAGCAACCTTTGCTACAAAATCACCGTAATGTGATATAGCTTCAACACTCAAGTGCCTTCCAGTTGCTGATTTGTTCTCATAAACCAATATATGTGCCAGGGCCACATCTTTAAAATGCACAGATCCCATAAAAAAATCTTCATATGTTTCAGTGCATCCTGCAGCAAGGATAAAATCGCATGGTTAAGGCTTTTACTAATTGTAAATATCAGAAACTTACAGTTAAAAAGGAATTATCATTTTGTTTTTAGAAGTAGAGGAAATTACAAATCCACAATAATCAACTATAATAAAAAGTAAGAGAGCTGGCGGTGCATCCTCCCAGGGTTGAAGACTACATCCAGTTAAAGGTGTGACGGGGGTTTGCAACATAGAATTGTCCATCACGTGTCGAAAGCTTTCATCTACTGTGATTGCATGCTGCTTATTGAGCAACTGAATCAGCTGATGCAAAAATTTTGTAAATTTTGCAAAAAAAACCTACTTTTTCTATTTTACACACCTATTTTTACAAAACACCCACATCAGTTTGTCTATTCTACACATTTATTCAATAAAATATTCATTTTTTTACAATTTTTTATTATTTCCTTCACCCTTCACACTTCTCTCTTCTCTTGAAATCCTCTCACACACAACCCAAGCCACCATCAACAATCAATCCACCATCATCAAGCACAGCCACTGCAGACCGTGCACCATCATCAGCCACTAATCAAAACCCAGATCATCAAGCACCATCATCAAGCTCTCCCTTCACCCACTGATCAAACAAAGAATAAAAACCATCAAAACCCCAAAAACCATCAAAACCTTCAAAAATCATCAAGCTCTCCCTTCACACTTCTCTCCTCTCTGAAATCCTCTCACACACAACCCAAGCCAACAATTTCAACGATCAATCCACCATCATCAAGCACGGCCACTGCAGACTATGCACCATCATTAGCCACTGATCAAAACCCAGATCATCAAGCCCCATCATCAAGCCTTAAGCCGCCTCAAGCACACCCACAACAACTAATCTCCGCCACAACTGATCTTGGTCAGATCTCTCCCTCTCTGTCTCTATTGTGTGTCCGTGTATGAGTTATTTGATTTTCCTTTGAGTTTGTGGTTGGTTTATTATGTATTGCAATCTTGTAGTGGTGGTGGTGGCGGTAGGTTGCTGGATTGGGTGGTGGTGGCTTGCTGTATTGGGCGCTGGATTCAGGTGAAGAGATAGAGCTGATGAGGGTGAGAGTGGAGAGAGAAAAAATATTTAAATAATCAAATGCAAAGCTACAGTAATCGGTGGCGGCGCTGCGAGATCAGTGGACTGATCGGTGATCGGTGAGAGTGGCTGGACTGATCGGTGGTCTGGGGGACTAGAGATAAAACGAGAGAGAGGTGAGAGTGAGAAGCTGAGAGAGTGAGGTGAAGGAGAGAGAAAAAATTGTAAAATATTAAATACAAGAGGTACAGTAACCGTGCATATATGCACGGTTACTATAGCACTTGTGCATAAATGCACACTTTCACACCCGCTGATGTGGGTGTTTTTTGGGTTAAAATGTGTAAAATGTGGTGTTTTTTCTATTATGCAATACTTTGCATCCACTGATGTGGATGCTCTTAGCATGCATCTTTCACTTTTATCATGGCTACTTCCTAACCCAAAGAAGATTGAAGGGTGGCATGCTTTTGACAACCCAAGGAGTACCTAAAGCAAAACCCTTGTGAACATAAACTTCCACAACAGACCTATAGTAGGAGATGAAGAAAGTGGCATATCACTGCTCTTCTGCATACAGTGAACACTGTCCCTTCCTCCAAGTTTGGGGCTAGCCACATATATGACCATTAAGTATGAGATAAAAAGTATTGAATGAAGACTTTTTTCTGAAGAATATTTATAAACTGAACTTTTACAGTGCACAAATCTTAAGCCTTTACTCAAGGTCAGCCTCAGCCACTTGATTTTAATTCCTCATTCCACTCGAGCCTTAATTATATAGAGACTTGACTAAAGCAAAGAAGAACGAATTGCTGTTTTATTATAGTTTTTATAAAAATAAAAAAATTGGCATATGAATTTTACGAGTTTTAATTTGCTGATTCAAATTGAAGTGACAAATAACGATGGTTAAATTAAACTACTCATGTACACCAAATCTATCGACCGAAACTCGATCTAATACACAAGGTTACATATAAATATTCATTCCCATTGAAAACGCTCTTAATAGCAACAACATTAGATGGATGGAGCATTACCCTGAAGAAGGCGAAGAAGCATTAGCATGCTAGCATTGAGTCTAGGGGGAATAACAGGGCCCATGACTGTCCCGGGATTCACCACCACCACATCCAAACCCTTCTCTTTAGAAAAATCCCAAGCTGCTTTCTCGGCTAGGTTTTTAGAAATTGGATACCATAACTAGACCAAAAAACAAAAACACATCATTACAGTCCAATTAAAATTTTTGTTGAAAGGTAGACGAAGAGGAAGAGTGATAGAGGCACTCACCTCCTTCTGCTTGCAGTAGTCAATGTCGGACCAGCAATCCTCAGCCTTGACAACATCAGGTGGCCAGTTAGGGCTGGGAGTTATAGAGGAGATTGATGAGGTGACCACCACGGGGCTCACCCCAGCTTCCTTAGCTGCAGTCAGTACATTTATAGTACCCTTGATCGCCGGGTCCAGAAGTTGCTTCTGTAAATGCACCACTCCCAAATCACATACATATTACTAACTAAACGAATCAATTCCAGCTGCAAGACAATATCCAATTCCAATGTTTAAAGATAGATAGACCTGGGGATCTTGGACTTGATCGACGATGCAGGGAGAGGCGAGGTGGAAGACACCGGCGCAGCCATTAACAGCGCGGAGAATGGAGGGGTAGTCGAGGAGATCAATCTGGAAGAGACGGAGACGAGTTTCGGCTCCTTCTAGACCTTCTAGATGCTTCGTTTCATTCTCATCCTCTGCAACAGAACAGAACAGATAGTGGGTTAGGAGAATAATAATAAAGTGATGGAAGATCGATCGATCGAGCAAATTTGGTTTTTTAACTGAGATCTTGGACGGTGGCATGGACATTGTAGCCACGATGGAGGAGTTCACGGACGAGCCAGGATCCAATGCACCCGCTACCTCCGGTCACGCACACCACCTCTCCCTCTTTTGCCATTTCCCTTTCTCTCTCTCCTTCCCCCAATCTTCACACTTCACTCACTGCCACTGCCAATTTTACCTGCAATTTTTATATTTTATAAAGATTTTACTTGCTGTCCGCATTCCGCACTCCGCAGAGAGATGAATAGATAGGATAGGGGAAAGGATAATACTTTTTTTTGAGAAGGGGAAAGGATAATCCTATAGAATTGAATATGATGAATGATGATGCAGATAAATACATATATAAATATATATATATATATATATAAAATAAATATATAGTGCCTAAATGCGGTTGGGAATGGGTAACCCAGTAGGAATGTAACGTTTTATTTTTATTTTCTTCTAATTATTATTATAAATTTTTTCTGTAACATCACTTGTACATCATTGTTATTACTTTGATTGATCTCAGTGACACCAATATACTATTACTGTATATGGGTGATGCAGTCTTGTATGGGATTTGTTGAAACGAAAAGAGTTGAAAATCTATACCGTGTTGGTTGGGCTGTCTATGCCAAGAAGCTCACCGACTTTACCACATACGTTTCTCCAATCCTTCACTGCCGACACCATTGGATTTGACAGTTCCAAAATTGGTGATGGGCTGGCATTCTTCCTGATCCCACCAAATACAGCAGGAGCAGGGGGAGGTCTAGGCCGCCTGTTGAACGTCACAAACTATTTTGTCAGCTCAGAACCAAATTACTCTAGTTGAGTTCGACCCTAATGTGAAAGATGGACAGGATGGGAATGGGATCCTCAATTTCTCGCTGCTGTTTTGCTTCCAACAGGCATATCATGTAACACGAAGGACCGAGCTACGCAAAACAATTGTAGTTTTGGTTCTGTTTTATTGTCCATTTGGAGGATGATCAGCTTAATTTAGAGTTTTAGCTTTTTTTTTTTTTTTTTTTTTTTGTACTATTTATGAGTTTTGCTGTACTTTTTGATACTATTACGAGTTTCATTTTACCGTTCAACTAGCTTTTAACTTTTTTTTCTACACCTTCAATAAAAAAAATTCAGTTCTAGCTAAATAAATTGTTCTCAAACGAACCCTTTATCTAATTTTTTTTGCTGAACATGCAGTAAGTTCTTTACTACTTTTCAATTAATCTTAGGGGAATACCACATTTGAGAATTGAGATAGCTTCTACTATATTAGTTAAATAAATCTGTTTGTTTAATATTATATATATGGATTGGGATGGAAGGACTTTTATACCACGACATTGTATTTATAGCAAAATCAACAAAATAACCTCTGTATAATTTTGAACATCATGAGAAAAACCAAACATCTATACAATAGTATGACCTTGTTTAAATTTTACCTTTTAGGTTGTAAAAGGATCACGTACAGACCCTTCTGCCATTTTTATCACAATAGCCTAAAAGTTAGCCAAAAGCTCAATCCAACCAATATAGCTTATGCTAAGAAGCCCGCCAATGTCCAGAAGCTGTAATGATTTTTCAACACTAAAAGTAAATAGAATAACTTTATGGGAAACTCCCTTTCACTGTTTTCTTTGAATGCCAAACGCAACATGTATAATAGTATCTACTTAACCTACTAAACTTCCTCAGTTTGAAGAATACTTCCGCAAAGGAAACTATCATGAAAGAAATACAGTATTCGTACAAAATCAAAAATAATGAATTCCCTCTAATGCATCCCTTTAATTAAGGGGGATTATATCTAGGATGAAAATAAGGTATCATAAATTTGAGGATAAGCTATCACTTCTCTTGTAATAATTAATGCTTGCAAAATTGGCTCACAATAGCAATGCACTAAATCAATCGTGTCTATCCAGAAACTTCTCTATCAGGACTGAAAATGCTGCAAAGCCGGCGCAACCAGCACAAGCTGCTTTTGGACCACCTAGAAACACACAACAGAAGACAATTAAGATGTAACATGGGAAGAAAATGAAGAGAATGTAAAGAATCATGATAGCAATAATTCACGGTAAAAGAACTCTAATATGTGGGTTGAGTGCCAATCAGTTTTCATCACCTTTCTTAAAAAGGGGGGGAAAAGAGGAAAGAAAGTGCAATATGCATGAGAGAAGATCTACTAAAGAATACAGCCTCAATCTACAACATTATGCATCATCTGCAAAGTTCATAACATTATCCGAAGGCACCTCATTATGATTATGAGAAACATAAGAGACTAAATCCTTCAAGAGAGTAGAATAAGCAAAGGACTGCATGAGTGTCTCCTTAAAGAGTAACCAAAAGAACTTATGTCTAATGACTACACTGTAAACCTCTAATGACTACACTATAAATGAGTAAAATGAGACATAAGCCACCACCATGTCACAAAATTAATGAATACCTTGGTTCTAAGTAAACCTTTTTCGCAACCATAAATGTTCATACAGTCAAAGGCAAGCATGTAGCTTCCTGAGTTTGATATTAAAGCTTAGCAACCAAGCCCAACTAAGCCGTTCCCCTGTATTTTAGGAGAGGTCCACGCAACCAAGTCCAGAAGTAGACACCTCTCTCCAGGTTCCCCCCCCCCCCCCCCCCATCCCTTCCTAATCAAGGAAGCTTTATAATTTAAGTAATAAATAAATAAAAGCCCCAAAGCAATTAACAGTTATCTCTTCAGGTATTTGACAATATATCATGGCCTACATGTCATATAGATGTATCTCCAAAGCTCCTAAACAACACTATTTAAAGCTACTAAAACAGTAGCCATTTTTTTGGGATAAGTACAATAATTTTATTCAAAAGAGGAGATAGATCAAATACACAATGTGTATTGACCCACTCCTAAAGAATTACAATTTCAAACTCAAAAGGTCTAGAAAGCCTTAAACAGAAGAAAAGGGGATACTGCCCGAAACAGTTATCCACTTGAATACAGACTTCAAAATCATTTGCTTCACAACATGATTAGGTCACTTAACACCATCAAAGGTCCTACTATTCCTCTCCGCCAAATGGTCCCCAACACACACAAAGGAGTAGCCTTCCATATCTTTAAATGGCTACAACAACAAAACTTTACCCAACAACTAAATCAAGTCTTTGGCATGACCCAAGAGACCCAGAGTAAACACAAATGAACACAAGGCCATTGCTAAGGAAAATTGAACAGAAGGTGATCAACAGCCTCTTCATTAGCAATGCACATGCAACACCAATCAATACTCATAAGAGAGTGTTTTTAAAGATCCTCCACTAAAATTTTACCCAAAGCTGTTGTCCAAACAAAGAAAGCTATCTCACGAGGTACCTTTATACTCCAAATACTCCTCCATGGAAAGTGAACTACTGCAGGTCCTCTCAGATGCCCATAGAAAAAGCAGTGATTTCATTACATTCACAATCACATCCATTGTTGTAAGCATATCTCAAACCAATCAGATCTTTTCCATGATACTGATCAACGGAGCTCAATACTTATGCCATTTTGTGCTCTTTTCTTTTTCCTTTTTTTATTTATGTCAATATATAACATAATAGAATCAAAGGGAATATTTCACAGCTAAAAATACAGACTACTAGAGAACATGAATATCGTTGTATATGTATTCGCGCGGGGGGGGGGGGGGGGGTGGGGGTGATGGGGGTAATAATTGTATATGAATTCTACTTGAGTTAGAAATCTACTTCTACCTCTTAAAATTTTAATGAGTTACAATTTAGTTTCCCTAAAAAATTTAAAATGTATCAATTTTGTGCATATGTCCATTTGCCATTAAATAAATTGCAAATGTGATAGACAGAATGCTGACATGAGTCCATGAAACATTAAAAAGCTAACATGGCCTGCAATAAATTTAATAAGAAGAATGAAATTGACACCTTTTAAATATTGCAGAGACATAATTGTAACTTTTTAAATTTGAGGGACAAAAATCAAATTTGGGCCAAATTATTGGGAAAATTTTATATATCAGCCTAGTCCTTTTCTTTTTTTAATAAGATTTCAACCTATGCATAATGAAACTGCATATAAGCAAAGAGTAGCCATCATCCAAAATTCATCTTGGACAAACTGCAATAATCAGCCATCCTCTCAAATCCTAGCTGCTGAGTTTGGATCACCCAACAAACCTCAAAAAAGAGGGAAGATCAAAACCTAATCTCCTTTGCAATTAAAAAACCTTGTTTTCTTCAAACTTTCTGATATAGAATAGCTTCAAAGAAAAAAGTTCTTTGACAATATATTATACGACTAAACCAGGGCACAGTAGTACAGAAATATAACCCAAGGGTAAATAATGCCTTAGGTTCAACAAGAAAGATACCATGGTATGAGAGTCACAAGCACAATGATCCTACATTCCATGCTTTAGACTCCTTATGGAGCAAACCAAGCCACTTGACTAAATTTCATCAACATCAACATCAAATCTGGCAGAGAAGTTTAGGTTTTCCACCAGATGGGTGAGCAAAATACTGATAACTAATAAGCAAACAAGCAAATTTTTGCCAAAGCCACTCACCAGTAACTCCTTTTTTATCTCAAGAAATGCAAAAATTAATCTGCTATATTCATGATAGTTAGAATTCAATCCATGTAGTCTATAAACTTATAGCTGAAGGCCAGAAGCTATGTGGTAAACAGAATGACATCTGCAATAATCCAAAATACATAGGTCTTTGGTAATATCTGTAATTATATCTTATCTAACAGCAATTCACAAGTTAGTATGCTAGTATGTGTGTGTGTATCTAAAAGAAAAGGTCTCAAGTGATGGATAAAGAAATTACCTTTTGCTGATAGTGTGCCTCCTGTTACACACCCAGCAACAACAGTATTTGTCATATCATGTTTTGCCCGTGCCTTAAAACACAAAATTCAGAATCATTTATTATGAAAAGAATCGAAACAAACAGAAGCCTGACTTTTCACTCTAGATTTACAAAAATACCTTCTCAACAACACATTCAGCTGCTGAAAACACCAAGCCCATAATTGCAAATGCTTTGGCGGAACTCCAGCTCCGCCGCCCCATCTGCTTTGCTGTATAAATAAACTGCTGCCTACCAGTCATTTCCTCTTGCATTATAGGGTTGTCCAGTGCCCCTAGAAACATACCCATGAATAATCCAAGCCCGCCTCCTATAAACATTTTCATGCCACCACCAAAAATAACAAATCATTATTACTGATGTATAATAGAACTTGGCCAAGATAAATTTAGAGTCTTCCACTCTCATGAGCATATAAAACTTCAAGTTTAATATAATGTTTCTTACTTTTCTTTGGGGGTTATATTCTCAATGGCCTAACCGACCCTAAAACTAACTATATCAGGAACAAAATTGAAGCTAAATCGTAAACATAAGATCAGCTTGGTAAAATGTCTTGTTCGACGACAAGACCATTTACAAGTTGAGCTAACTGAACCAACATTACTGACAAATATCTTAATATCCATTTGTTGGGTTGCTGAGAAAATGTGGACAGAGGGGCAAAAGTAAAGAAGTTCCGAGATTCCGAAAATTTATGTACAAAACAAACGAATTGACCCCCAAAAAAAAAAAGGCATTTTCATATTCTCTAGGAAACCAAACAAAGGGGAAAAGCAAAAAGGAATCAAACCCATTTGCGAAAATCACAAAAATAAAACGAGAAAAGGGTGCTTGGTTCATACCCATGACCCCACTAACGACGCTGCGGACAGCGCAGTTGTTCCAAATGTCTTGGCCGCGTATTTCCTCGGCGGTGGGCAGTCTTATAGGCTCAATCGGAGGAGGCTTCTCTGCTTCTTTAGAGCTGGAAGAACCGTTTGTAGATTCAGTTCCTGTATTCGAAGCCATAGTGTATGAGTATGAGAAGCAAAAGATGAAGAAGAATCAGGGAGGGTTTGTGGCCTCGCCGCCAGTGAAGTATGGAAGAGTGTTTAGTAGCTCTACGATGGTCTTTATGAAGCTCATTTAGAAAGAAGAGTTGGAAAAGAAAATAAACTAGTGTTGTGACGAGGTTTTTGGAATTTGGAATATTTGGCTTGGGTTGGGGTGCAAGAATTTAGAATTATTCGCGTGCGCTTGGTGCTTCTTTGAGGGATGGTTGTCACCGTCTGTGTACTCTAGCACTGTATGCTGCTTTCCTTTTTTTTCTTTTTCTTTTTCCTTTTCTGATTATAGATTTTTTTCTATATATTCAGTTTTTAAAAATTATTTTGTTATAAAGACTCTATTACAACTTCTTCTTTTTTTTAATAAGTGTCTCTATTACAACTTTTTTAGTTATATAACCTCTTTTTGGAACTCAATTTTGCCAAAATCGAGTTTTATGTAATTAAGTGGAATGTGAAACTTGAGTATGAGAAAATCAAGTTTCACATTTGCCATATATCATCGAATTGCATAAAATTCGATTTTGGAGAAGTTGAGTTCTACTTTGAACTCGATTTAGAGAAAGTCAAGTTCCAAAAAGAGGCTATATATATAAATAAGTTTCTTAAAAAAATTTTAATAAAATAATTTTCAAAACCCAAATATTTTAAGATGTTAAATTGAAGGACCAAAAATAATCACTCCAAGCATACTACTTCAATATTTTTATTTTACTGAAGAGGGTTGTTATTAAAGCTACTACGGAGAATCTTAACTATTTCATATAGAAGGACAACAATAGTTTAGCCTATGTTTGTGAAGTGGATTAGGATGTAGTTTCCACTCCTAAGAAAGAAAGGGGTTTGAGAATGTGCAACTATTTAAATCAATGATAAATAATGGTAAGAACACGTTTGATCTAAAAAGTTGATATCAATTTAGAGCTAGCTTGCTTTAGTTAAGATGAGGGAGGAGGATAAGGGTATTTGACTTCCATCTAAATCAAGCCACTATATTTGTGCAAACACCTATTGATGAAGTGCAAATCGTCAGTCTTTGTAAGTGCGTCTAGATGGAGCTGAGTCCTCATTCGTGTCTCTACAAATATAGTAAGATGGCTCTCTCAAAGTGGTCACCGATGTGGTGCCTGCCACAACGTCTCCGATTCCAAAGTCAGTATAAAGAAGCCTTAAGAGAATAACACAGAATATCAGAGTAACTATGAGTGCTTATAGGTGTGTCTATGTACCTTGTGTTGGTGTTGTGAGGGCTTTATATATGTTTCCACAGCTCCTAGCCGTTGTGACTGTTATTGTGGTTTTAATGCCTCTCTTGGTAACGCTTCATGCTCAGTAATGTGGGCTTTAATGGACTTCCAATGGTCTGTACAGCTGGTTTTGTAACCGTCTGAGGCGTCATTGACTGCATTGAATAGCTTCCCTACCTTCGTAAGTGACGAGGATATATTGACGGAGATATTTGGTTTGCCTGTCTGTGAAAGAAAGATTGTCGGTCCTATCAGCTACCCCTCAGGCTCTGTGGTCGTCCGTGTAGTGACGGTCACTAAAAGGCGAAAGTTTTTTTTTTTTTTTTTTTTTTTTTCCATGTCTCTTGGGATTTCCCTCCGTATTCAATGCGCAGTGGCGGCGCTGGGTGTGTTGTGGCCACGTGGCATAACTTGAGAGGTGATTTTAATGCTCCACTCCATGTGACTCTCAGTTTTCCCGCTGTTTTTTCAATTTTTAGTGCTTAGCTTTTTAAACTTCCTTCCTCCTATTTCTTCCTCACTTTTCACTTTCCCTTTTGCTCTATGCTTTACGAGTTGCCATTGTTGTTCTTATGCTACCATTGCTGCTTGTGCTTCCGAGTTACCATCTGAGAATCCTTGCGTTTTGCTTGTGCTTTTGAGGTACGGTTCCTTCCTCCCTCTTCCTTTCTTTTCTCAAGTAGATAACTTTGTAGAAATTTCTGATCTTTCCTTTTCTCTTTTTCTGTGTTTTTTGGTCTTTCTAGGATTTTTCCTTTCCCTTTTTGAGTTCTATGCTTAGTAGCTCTGAGGTTAGTGCGCTTTATCCCTCTGTCTCTTTTCTTTTTGCACGTTTAGGGGCCTCCTTAGGGACCTCTCGTAATTTCTACTCCTTAGTGGGGGACTTTGTAGGAGGGAAGAGTAGTTTAGGTTTGATAGTAGCAGATTTGCTTCCTTTGTTATGTCAATCTGTTGATTAGTTTGAGAATTTAGTGAGCGATCGGTGAGCCATGTCTGAGGTGAGATCGAGCGAACTTGAGACCGGGTTGTCATCTAGTGGCGACCCCGTGGAGGGGGATACCGCCATCTCTGTCCCTAGAGAGGTTAGGGCTTTTCATGCCCTAAAGGAGGTGTGTGCTTTGGACGATGAGACACTCTCCAGGTTTAAAAATAGGTTTCAATTCCCAGATAGGGTTAAGGTTCGTCTGCCTCGTGAGGAGGAACGAGCCTGCCACTTCTCGCCTAGGGAGGTATGCTTCTATGAAGCTGCCTTCCTGAGTAGGCTTAGATTACCTGTCCACCCGTTTCTTATGGAGCTTCTAGGACACTTTGATATTGCTCCTAGGCAACTTATGCCCAATTCATGGAGGATAGTGGTCAGCTGTATGGAGATGTGGCTGGCCGTTACGGACGGAGATATGATTAGGGTGGACGAGCTTGTCTACCTGTACTGCTTAAAGTCATCTAAGAAGCATGGGTATTACGAATTGGTGCCCTGGGAGAGGAGGACTAGGATCATCTGGGATCTGCCTTCTTCATTCAGATACTGGAAGTCCCGGTTCTTTTTTGTGTCTGGGGATGACTGAGAGACTCCCTCTGACGAAGTCTGGGGTGATCTCCCAAAATTGCTCCGTCGGTAGGGAACCCCGAACTTAGGTGCATCATTATTTCTTCTAGTCCCTTAATCTTCATTCTTTGTGTTCACTTTGTCGTCACTAACTCTTCTGTTCTTTGTCTCATGCAGTTAAGAGACGGCCTAAGCTTAAAAATAGGTACAAGGGGCGCGTTGAGAAGGCCATTGAGTACGCGAAGACGATCGAGGATTTTGACGATCTAGTGGACCCGCAGACTCTTGCCTTTTATTGCCTTAGTCCAGATCCATCTACCTTCGTCCTACGCAATATTGAGATTGAGGAGAAAAAGAGTAAGTGTTAAGCTCGTCCATGTTGATTTTCTTGCCTTTTTTATTTTTTATTTTTTTACAAGTGTTTTCCTCTTGCAGGAATGACGACTAAGTTTAATCAAGACATGTACGCGAAAATGAGATTGAAGAAGAACGAGCCACTGTCCAATCTCGGGAAAAGGACAATACGCGTTACAGGGAAGGGCCCCCCCCGTTACTCCAACTGTCCCTGGTACTGAGATGACGAGGATAGCCTCTCCGGCCACTTCGGTTGAAGAGATCACTACTCCTGTCTCTAAGAGGCCACACTTGACCGACAAAGGGAAGGAGAAGGCTGATTCCCATTCGTCTAGTGTTTGGGACGATGTTGATCTTGTGGTGGAAAGGGCGCATGAGGTCATCACTACTGAGGACCTGAAGGTTTTCTTGGGCGTGCCTTCCAATGAGGTTGTGGCTCGTCACGTCCACAAACTCGTTCAGGTAATGTACTTGTGCAACTTTAGTCCTTTCTTTCTCTTCTCTTTTTTTTTTTTTTAATCATCTTGAAGGCTCCAAGTTTCTTTTCAGGTGCTGAGGGAGAGTCTTCATATCACCTTGGAGTACCTCACTTAGGAAGCCAAGGTCGCGTCTGTGATGTCCAGGATGGAGGCTCTGGAGGCGGAGAACTCCAAACTGAAGAAAGACCTAATTGTCGCTATGGACGATGCCAACACCATTAAGGAAAAAGTCCAGACCTTGAGCGACGACCTCAGAGCTGAGCGGTAGCTAACTTTGGAAAAAGACGAACAACTTCTGGCTGCCAAGAAGAAACTTAAGACTATTGCTGCTAAGGCCGTTGAGGCTTTCCAGCAGACTGACGAGTACAATACAGTGCTCTTCAGTTGGTATTTTAAAGGTTTTGAGCTCCTGAGAAGGTACTTCGTCAAGCACCCCACTGGAATGGATCTGGAGAATTTGGATATGGAAGAGGTGGATAAAGAGATGGCAGCTGACGAAGCCTCCCAGTCCTCGGCTCCTAAGGGTGATGCTCCTGAGAGTGCTCCTACTAATGGTGACGCTGCTACCAATGCCTGACCCTATCACTTTTCCTTTGTAATCTTTTTTTTTTTTTTAAGTGCCCAGTGTGTTTTGGGCTTTTTAATTATATTTTGAGAACAATATTCTAATTTGAGAACAATCTTACCCAGTGTTTATGGGCTTATAATGATAACACAATGCTGGTTGCCCGTTGTCTTTGGGCCTTTACTTACGTTTGTAATTCTACATTTACTTTTTTATATTCTTGTCTCTGTTTGCTTTGCTTCTTCTTCGTCAGTAGCTTGCACTGTTGGTACTTAGTTGAAATTTTTGTTGAGACTTGCACTCATTGAAGGAATATCGTCTCGTTGGTAACTTACATCCGTCTAGGCGGAGTTAGCCAATTTTATGTTTGACTTACACCCACTTGTCATTTTTGGCTTCGTCAGTAACTTACATCCATCTAAGCGAAACCTTGTTACTTAGCCATTTTTATGTTTGACTTACACCCTTTTAAGGGATCTTGTCACTTTTGGCCTCGTCAGTAACTTGCATCCATCTAAGCGGAATCTTGTTACTTAGCCATTTTTATGTTTGACTTACACCTATTTAAGGGATTCGTCAGTAACTTACATCCGTCTTGGCAGAATCTTGTTACTAAGCCAATTTTTTTGCTTGCACCCATTTAAGGGATTCGTTAGTAACTTACATCCGTCTAGGCGGAATCTTGTTACTTAGCCAATTTTTCGGCTTGCACCCATTTAAGAGATCCGTCAGTAACTTACATTCGTCTAGGCGGAATCTTGTTACTTAGCCAATTTTTTGGCTTTTAAGCTGCTGGGTTTGCTAGTATTGAGTCGTTGGCTGAATAGTTCTTTTATTGCTTTCAAAAACAAATACAATTGTCTGTTACATCTATTGGTAGTACTTTTTCAAGTGCTCAATGTTTCATGGTCGTGGAAGCCTCTGTCTGTCTATGGTCTCCAGGTGATAACTGCCTTGTCTGGAGTAATGGATGACCCGGTATGGTCCTTTCCATGTGGGGCCAAGTTTCCCTTGGACAGTGTCTTTGGTTGCTGGGGTGACTTTGCGCAGGACAAGGTCCCCTATGTCAAGTCGTTTGAGCTTCACTCTTTTGTTGTAGTATTTGGCCATCTTCTGCTGGTACTTCGTCATCTTGTTAGAAGCTCTATCTCTGATCTTATCCAAGCAGTCCAGGTTGACTTTTAACTGATCGTCGTTGCTCTCCTCGTGGAACATTTCTTGTATGATGCTGGTTATTCCTACCTTGACCAGGATCACTGCCTCGAAGCCATAAGTGAGTCTAAAGGGGGTTTCTCCTGTTGAGGTTCTTGCTATAGTCCTGTAAGCCCACAAGACATTGGGAAATTCTTCCGGTCAGGCCCTCTTTGCGTCGTCCAACCTGGCTTTGATAATCTTGAGTAATGTCCGATTAGTCACCTCCGTCTGTCCGTTTGCTTGTAGATGTCCCGGGGATGAGAACTGGTTCTTGATCCTTAGACTTGAACAGAAATCCTTGAAGCCTTGGCTGTCGAACTGCCGCCCATTATCTGATATGATTGTCCGTGGAATTCCTAACCTGCAAATTATGTTCTTCCATACGAAACTCTAGATTCTTGCTTCGGTGATAGTTGCTAATGCCTCCGCTTCACAAATCTCTGGAAGGCGCTGGACATTCCCAAATCTCTGGCACTTGTCGTACTTCTTGACAAGCTCCTTTGCATCTACCTGCATAGTAGGCTAGAAGTAATTTGTTCTGACAACTTTACTTACCAAGGATCTGGGGCTTGCATGGTCTCCGCAAACCCCTTCATGAATCTCTTCTAGAATATACTTGGCTTCCTCTTCATCTGCACACTTCAGGTGGGGCATGGAAAAGCCTCTCTTGTACAGGGTGTCATTCAGGATCGTGAATCTGGCTGCTCTCTTCCTGACCTTCCTAGCCTCTTCGATGTCTTGTAGGAGGTGGCCGTCTTAGATGAATGATATGATCGAGGTCATCCAACTACCTATGCTCTGGATTGCAAATGTAGAGATTTCTTCAATGCTAGGGCGTTTCTGGACTTCCATCTTTGAGCCCATGCTCATTACTCCTGCTTCTGACAATGCTAGCTTCGCGATTTCGTCTGCTATCATGTTCTGGCTCTTGGGGATTTGCACGAATTCCACCCTATCAAACTCTTATGTCAAATGCTTCGTCAGCTTGAGGTATTTTTGCATTCTTTCCTCCTTTGCTTCATACTCTTCCTTTATCTGCCCTATTACCAGCGTAGAGTCACTCTGGAAGAGCAAGTTTTTAGCTCCTAGTGCTTTTCCGACTCTTAGCCCCATCAATATTCCTTCGTACTCGGCTTCATTATTGGTGGCCGGGAATTTTAGCTGAACTCCATAATTAAGCATTTCTCCGTTTGGGGTGGTGATGACGACCCTTACTCCTCCCCTCCTTTGGGCTGACAAACTATCGGTCTGTATTGTCCACTGTTCTGTCTCGTCAGTGGGGCTATCCTCGTCTGGAAGAGTGAACTCAACAATGAAGTCCACCAAAGCCTGCGCCTTAATGGCTGTCTTGGGGTGGTACTTGATGTTGAACTAGCTAAGCTCGATTGCCCATTGGACCATTCTCCCTGCTGCCTCGGGCCTGTTCATGGACTTCTTGATGGGTTGGTCCATCATTACCAAGATGGGGTTCGCTTGAAAATAAGGTCGTAGCTTGTGCGAAACTATTATCATTGCGAACGCAATCTTCTCAATTCTTAGGTACTTGGCTTAAAGCCCCTTGAAAAACTTGACTGACATAGTAAACTGAGAGCTGTTTCCTGTCCTCTTCTTAAATTAAGGTTGCGCTCACAGCTGTGGCTGATACTGCCAGATATAGATATAGGTTTTCCCTTCCTTTAACGGACTTAGGAGGGGTGGATTGCTCAGGTAACGCTTGAGTTCTTGAAATGCCGCCTCACATTCGTCGGTCCAAGCGAAGGCTTGCTTCAACGTCTTGAAGAAGGGTAAGCATTTGTCCGTCGCTTTAGAGACGAACTTGTTGAGTGTCGCTACCTTTCCTGTGAGCTTCTGGACTTCTTTGACGGTCTTTGGCAATGTCATGTCGAGTATGGCTCGCACCTTCTTCGGGTTTGCCTCTATCCCCCTTTGGGACACCATGAACCCCAAGAACTTCCCCGAGGCTACTCCAAAGGCACACTTACTGGGGTTTAATTTCATCCGGTATTGTCTGAATGTGGCAAATGTTTCCTTGAGGTCGTCTAGATGAGCAAACTCTTCTTTACTCTTGACGAGCATATCATCCATATATACCTCCATATTTCTCCCAATTTGCTTGCTGAACATTTTATTTACTAACATCTGGTAGGTTGCTCCTGCATTTTTCAATTCGAAGGGCATTACCTTATAGCAATAGAGTCCTTAGCTTGTGATGAAAGCAGTTTTCTCCTGGTCTTCTTCTGCCATTTTTATCTGATTGTAGCCCGAGAATGCATCCATGAACATCAGTAGCTTATGCCCTGCTGTAGAATCCACTAGCTGGTCTATCCTTGGCATAGGGAAACTATCTTTTGGGCAAGCTTTGTTCAGGTCCGTGAAGTCCACGCACATTCTCCATTTCCCATTCGCTTTCTTCACTAGGACGACATTGGCAAGCCAATCTGGGAAGTAAACTTCTCAAATAAAGCTTGCTGACAACAGCTTGCTAACCTCGACCGAGATTGCTTGATTCTGTCCTAGAGCAAAGACCCTTCGTCTCTGCTGGACTGGCTTCTTCTTAGGGTCCACGTTTAGCCTATGTTGGATGACTTTCGTGGATATGCCCGGTATGTCCTCGTGACTCCATGCGAAGATGTCTAGGTTCTCTTTAAGGAACTGGACGAGTTTCATCCTCATCTCGAGACTCAATGTTATCCCTATTCTAGTCATCCTTGTTGTTTCTCCTTCAACCAGCTCCACTGTCTCTAGGGCTTCCACTTTATCTTCTTCCTTCTCCTCGATTATCCATGTATGGTTTTCTTTGGCAGCTAGCACGGCCTGGTAGCATTCCCTGGCCAGTACTTAATCTCCTTTTACCTCGCCCACACTGTTCTCTATTGGAAATTTTACCTTCAAGCAGTAGGTAGACGTGGCTGCTTTCCAACGGTTGAGAGTGGGTCTCCCGATGATCACATTGTAAGATGAAAGACAATCTACCACCAAGAAGTCCAATTGACGAGTCAGCTGCCTCGGGTGAGTCCCCACTGTAACCGTCAGTGTCACTATGCCCTTAGGATACACCCTGTCTCCATTGAAGCTGACGAGGGGGGAGTCGAATGGGCGAAGCCTTCGTAGATCTAGCTTTAGCTGTTGAAAAGAGGAGAGGTAGATGATGTTTGCAAAGCTGCCATTGTCCACAAGGATTCTCCTGGTATTAAGTTCTTCTATCGTGAGTATTATGACCAAGGGGTCGTCATGAGGCTGCTTCACTCCTCTAGCATCCTTTTCCGAAAAAAACATGTCACGGTCTGTCCGTCTTTGCTTAAATGGGGGCATTCTGTGGACACTGTTCACCTGCCTCTAGCATGCTTTCCTGAGGGACCTGAACGACCCACCTGTGGATGGGCCGCCTGTGATCATCTTTATCCCCCGATCACACTTGGTGGGCACTGGGACGTGTGATCCTCGTCACTGGGTGAAGATTCACACTGGTTTTTGTTGTTGCCTCTGAACCTACTAGATTCCCCCTTTTTCACGTACTTCTGCAGTTTCCCTTTCCGTATAAGTTCCTCTATTTGCTCCTTTAGGTCTCGGCAATCCTCTGTGTAGTGGCCGTGATCCTTGTGGAATCGACAGTACTTCTTTTTGTCACGCACGTTGGGCAACGAATGTAATGGCATTGGCCATTTAAGATAGTACTCATCCTTAATCTGCGCCAAAATTTTGTCAACAAGCATAACTAAAGGAGTGAATTTTACCGTTCAAGGAGTTTTTTCGTCTTTCCTTTTACTCCCGTCACTAGTCTGATGACCTGGGCGCTCCCTTTTTTGCCCTCTATGATCGTCCTCCTTCCTTCCCTCGTCTCTTGGCTTTTCCATGTCCTTCATGGCGGCTAAAGCATCTTTAGTGTTCATGTACTTCTGTGCCTTCAGGAGCATCTCTGCCATCGTCTTAGAAGGATTTTTCGCGAGTGAAACCACGAACTCTCTGGACTTCAATCCCATTTTAAAGGTCGTCAACTGCACATTGTCGTCAGCTTCGTCTACCTCCAAAGTCTCCCGAGTAAAGTGTTTCACGTACGACCTCAAGGTTTCTTTCTCCTCTTGTCTAATGGTGAGTAAGTGGTCTGCTGGCCTTTTCGGCTGTTGTCCCCCGATGAAATGACGCAAAAAGGCATTGCTCAACTGCTCGAAGCTGTTGATGGTCGATCTTGGTAACTTTGTGAACCACTCCTTCACAGCTCCTTTGAGAGTGGTGGGGAAGGAACGACATAGTATTTCGTCAGGAGGCTGTCGAAGGCCTAGTGTTGTCTTGAAGGTGTTAAGGTGGTCCAAGGGGTCCTTAAGTCCGTCAAACGGCTCAAGCTGAGGCAATCGAAATTTCGACGGCACAGGGCATTCCAAGACTGCCGTGGTGAATGGCGAATCTGTTGTCCTAACCATTCTATCCAGGCTTCGGTCTGTTTTCCCCCTAATGGCGTTCCTCAGCTCGTCCATCTCCTTTCTCATCTCTCAGAGAAAATCTGAGTTTGGTTCATCTGGAGTAGTCGGTCCTCGACGGTCGCTACTTCTATGGCTATCTCCCTTATCCTCTTGATTAGCTCTGGACCTGTTCTCCTCCTGTTAAAGCCATGGCTGATGGAAAAATAGATGTTTGCATCGCATACAAAACATACGCAGCAGAAAATTAACGGATCTACTTCATTCGCAATTGATAACATGTACTATATAAATTTCATAATATAAAAACAAGAGAGTGTACCTTGGTGTGGTGAATTTCAAAACAAAGATTGCAAGTTCTTGAGAACACTTTTAATCTTCACTCCAATTCCACTAACGCCCAAGATGTGTGGTCTCTCAATCAGTTTCTATGAATTTGTTCAAGAGAGAATTCAAGAGTGTGTAACACTCACATACAAACAATTTCATGTAACCTTCTCAAAATTCTGTATGTTTCTCTCCTTATAACTGATTATCTAATTAGGCTAGCCTTTTGGACTTTTCCAATTGGGCTTTAGTAAGTGGCTTGGAGTGGGACCAAAAGGGAACAAATAAGACACTAGCTCCAATGGGCCTTGGGCTTTTCTGTCAACTCTTGACAAGTCCAAAGTTATCATTAATTATATTTAATACCACTATATAAATATAATTGCACTCTAGGCTTTATTAATAAATTATATCCTAAGACTTTATTGTGCATGCAACCCCTTCAAAAAATATTCGTAATAATACAAAGTCATTAATGTAGACTGCCACTTTGTAGATTACTACATCTTAATCCTTGAGTACCCAGTTTAGTCCTTTATGTTATTCATCATATATTTATGAAATCCAATTCCATAAATATATACTTTAGTAATTTCTTACTAAAGTGGTTAGGTCTAACTCTCCGAATAACCAAACCCATTAAACTTATCTCAAAGGAATATTTTATATCTCCGCTAAGAGACTATGAATTCCATCTTGAGAATATATGTTCCATCAACACTAAATGTGGCTGCCCAACATACTGAGGTTTTGACCATTACTTTAGATCTCAATCCTGATATATCAAAGCAACTTACACTTCATGATCAGGTTCATTATTCTCTTAGGATTAAGAGTTCATGTAAATAGAAGTCGTGAGATTTATTATTCAATTGACAGTCGTTAGGAGAATAATAAATCTCACAGTGGTCCAGTTCAATATGTCTTAACTCTTAAAACATATTATCATATCAACTAGAAGTCTCCACTTCCATGATCAAGACAAATCATCTTAGTTAATATGTTATAGTCTTCGCAGATGAAATGCCCAATTTCATCACCGACTACGAACTACAAGTCTGAGTTTACAAAAAACTTGTGACTTATATTTTCAGTGATTAAATCACATACTATACATCTCATGGACTATATGATAATGTCCGAATATTCATGTTACCATTATTTTAGATAATAATAAAACAACTTTATTAAACACAATATTAAGTCATACATAATATCATACATAATATCATACATAGCATCATACAATAGGATTTAAGGGCACTAATCCTAATAGTGGCCTCATTTCCTGATTCTGTCTGGTAAGCTCTTCGACGCTAGCCGCAAGAGCCTGGACTTGCAGAGCTAATGCTGCAGAATCCTGGTTGGACTCTATCTAAATGTAGAAGTTAATTGGAAACTATGCTTTCGAACCTAGGTACGAAAATGTCTTTCCCACAGACGGCGCCAAACTGATGAAGTGCAAATCGTCAGTCTTTGTAAGTGCACAGATGGAGCTGAGTCCTCGTTCGTGTCTCTGCAAATATAATGAGATGGCTCTCTCAAGGTGGTCACCAGTGTGGTGCCTGCCACAACGTCTCCGATGCCAAAGTCAGTATAAAGAAGCCTTTAGAGAATAACACAGAATATCAGAGTAACTATGAGTGCTTATAGGTGTGTCTATGTACCTTGTGTTGGTGCTGTGAGGGCTTTATATATGTTTCCACAGCTCCTAGCCGTTGTGGCTGTTATTGTGGTTTTAATGCCTCTCTTGGTAACGCTTCATGCTCAATAATGTGGGCTTTGATGGACTTCCAACGGTCTGTACAGCTGGTTTTGTAACCGTCCGAGGCGTCATTGACTGCATTGAATAGCTTCCCTACCTTCGTCAGTGACGTGGATATATTGACGGAGATATTTGGTTTGCCTGTCAGTGAGAGAAAGATCGTCGGTCCTATCAGCTAGGATTGCATTGGAATGGAAATTAGTCTGAAGTCACGAGGTTGGGTGTCTAGTGCATTCAATAGTATAGTCAAGTTCACCACAGAAAATGTTTCATGCATATCCATAAGACGAAGAGTTAAAGCATCAGTACAGTACCCGATCTCTCAAATGTTATATGTTGGTATATTTTAGCATCAAAATCTCAAAAAGCCCCATTACCCGGTCTTCTAATTGTAAAAAAAATTACAATCTTGCTACAGTACCATCCTAAATCTAAGATGGTATTGTAGCAGGATTATATAATAAAAAATTGTTTTTTAATCTCTAATTCATCTTCTCTCTCCTCTCTATGTCTCATTATTGCAATTCTCTTTCTCTCTCTTCCTTTTTGCTCTCTCTTCTTCAAACCCGAAACCATCTCAGGCTTCCTTCCTCTCTCTGACAGCATAGAGACAACGACGATGGAGGCGTGGAGATCAGCTTCTGTGGTGGAGGCATGGAGATCATGGAGCCGTGGTGGAACCGTGGTTGTGGCTAGGTAACAGTGGTAATGGTGTTGGGTCTCAATGTTGGGTAACGATGGCTGGGTAATCATGGTTGAGGCTAGGTTCCAATGGGTTTAGGTTGGATTTTTGGAATGAGTTTGATTTCCGATAGGTACTGATGTGGATTTTTCTTTGATTTTGTCTGAGTTTCTATGCATGGTGGTGGTGGGTGTGTTGTTGTTGTGGTGGTATCTTTGGTTGTGGTAGTAGAGATGCATTTCAATTGTGTGGATTTTTGCTTTAATTTTTTTGTGGGTTTCTGTGCATGGTGGTGGTGGGGTGGGTTGTTGCCATGGTGGTGCATCTGATGGGTTTCCTTGGTAGGTCTGGTGGGTGGTTGTTGGTTGTTAATTCGGGTTTGATTTTGTCCTATGGGTTTAATTCTCACCATGGTTGTGGCTGTAGTGTTTGCTGGGTTTTTTAGCAGTGGTTTTGTGGGTTTTATGGGTGGAGGTGGTGGTGAATTTTATGGGTTTTGATCCCGATGGTAGGGGTGGGTTTTTTTTCGTGGTGGTGTTGGGTTTCTTGTGGCAGAGATGGTGGTGATGGGTGGTTGAAAGAGAGAGACAATGAGGAAAAGATAAATAGAGTGATGGGGGAGAAGGGAGAGAGAGAGATTGAATTATATTATTTTATTGGGTAGTATATATTATTTTAATGAGTTGAATAGGAAAATAAAAGTTGCGATGTTGGGTGTGTTGTAAAATGGTATAGTATAATAGATAAAATAGCTTTTGAGATGGTAAAATGAGATTTTTTAAAAAAAAAATTTTTTTAAAGAAACTGGATACTAATGCTCTTAATTGGAGTGTTAGACACGCCTAAAATTTGATCTACATTAAATTCTCAACCACCCTTTAGGATGATTGATTGGCTCAAGTGAATTTGATTGTACATGGGTCATATCATGAAAAGAACAATTTCTAAGGTTCTTGGATCGGGAGAAAATCAAGAGTTCCAAACCAGTATAAATAGGGACCCAACCTTAGGGAAAATGTATGAGATTTTCTAACTAAAAATCATAATATTAATTACATTATTTGCTAATTTAACCATTAGAACCTTCTTGACAGTCCCTTAGAGCATTAGCATCTGAGGATGTAAAATAGTGTCTATTTTACATCCTCAAAACTTACTTTATCTATTTTACCATCCCATTTTACAACTCACTCAACATCCCAGTTTCTATTTTTACATACAACTCATTAAAATAATATAAAAAACTCATTTCTCTCTCCCCTCCAATCTCTGTCTTTCCTCTCTTCCTCTATTTCTATCTCTCTAGCAACCACCACACGAGAAAGATGAGCTCAGCCACCCAGCAGCAACCCAACTCCGTAGCTCAGCCATTACCACCACCAACCAATTACCGAAAATTGATCCAACTAAGAACAACAACAAACCCACCGAAATCCGCCACAAAACCATCAACTACCCACCACAAATCCAAAACAATAAACCCATCCACTACCCACACAAACCCATTGGAGCAAACCACAACCACAACAACAAACAACCACTACCACACCCGTCGATCTACATCAAAACCCATAATCCACAGCCTAGCCACATGCCACCACGATCGTGCCACAACCATCGGGCCACCACTGTGCCACAACCCAGCAGAAATCTCACCCATAACCCAACTAACCTATAGCCCACAACCCACAACCCATATGCCACCAAAACCCACAACCACGCCATAACCATCGGATCACCCTACAACCCAATAGAAACCCATGCCACAAATTGACCCAAATCTCCGTTGACCAACACCACCAATCAAAATGCATCCCTATTAGAAAGATCAAAGCCAAAGCTACCATACACGTTGGCACCAAACAACAATTTCCAAAATTTCAAACCATCAAACCCTCAATCAAATCCCTCTAAACTCCCACAAATGACCACTGCATACCCTATATGTCATGACCCAAACCTGTACTTCAGAATTTAGAGCATGACCGGCATGTTAATATCAAGTTTACCTTAATACTAACATGAACCAACTAAAGCTGAAGGTGCTTATCAAAAATCGTTTCTTGTATTCCTTTTTATTTCCTTGCAAAAAAACCATAATATACAAAATTAATAAAAACTTTGAAACTTCATTTCATTTCGAACTTTGCAATATTACAACTTGGCTGAAACTTAAGGTATTCGTGTAAATATTACATAACTAAACGTTTAGCAAAACTCTTATTTACAAGCCTAACCCCAAAGACATACAATTGGGTTCAAAACAAGCTAAGGTTCTGAAATACATCTATGCTCAAAAGGATCAAGTACATCTTGATTCCTCCTATACAACAAAAGAGCTAAACTACTATACAACAAAAACTATACATTCTAACAAACGAGAATCACAGATTCCTTGCCCCCTCTAATACTCTCGTTGCTTCCAGGAAAGAACCTGTGCACTGAAATATAAAAGGGTGAGTTGCAAAGCCCAGTAAGGATTTAAGTTCCATGAGCATTTAATAAGAATGCATGTAAATCAAATATTTTATGGATATGCCAGCTTTGATAAATAGTCTTCATACTATTCTTAAAATAACTTATGAACTTTCAAATGAAAATACATCATTTTCCTTTCGTATAATAATAAAAGGACATAATAAGGATCTTAAATATAATTCAATAACCTTATCTTTAAATAGACTATAAAATACTTTATCATAAACTTTCCATCAGACTTATAACACATTCAACATACCTTTCTTATCATCATACTTTTCTTATAAATTCCAAATAGCTTAATAGCTCATTCATAATATATATTAGTCAGTCCAATTGTAAGTCTGTCACAACTTTGGGAGGCTTCCAGTACATTGTGCTAGGCATCCAGCATTTCCCACAGTGCTAGGCATCATATCATCAACCATGGGGTCGGTTGGCGTCCTCCATAAGTTGGCCATTCCCAACAAAGGCGGGTACAACAGAGTCCTCACCGTTTATAATGGCCAATTAAAATTTTCATGAAAATGCCAGTATTATAACCCCTACTGGTTGAGTTCAGATCATAACAATGGAATAACCCGAAAACTATATTTTTCTGATAACTATGCTTTTACATAAATATTACATAATAGTAGCATATCCACTTCATTCTTAAATATTATGTTCGTGATATAAGTAATAGCATCAATATGCTAAAATTATCATATATATAAGATTCAATAATTCACGATCATATATCTTTACTTAAATCATGCTTATATGTAATAGGTCTAATTAAAAGGTTTTGATACATAATAAATTTTTAAACAATCCTTATACTTATCAAATGCACATGTCACATATTCCTTACCTGAAAACAGAAGACGCGAGAGATTTGTATAAGAGGAGCTCAAGTGTCCACGTTCTTATTCTCGTCACCTAAATGAAAGAACAAAGCTTATTACTGACAAATTCTTCCTAAGTATTTAAAACTTATACATGAATCACAACCTAACTTTCAGACTCAAGAAAATCATAATTCTCATCTCAAAAGGTTCCCACAGCACAAGATACATTCATCAAACACATAGTGTACCAAACCATAAAGAAACCAAGGCATACAAAATTTATATATGATCCAGACATACCAAAAGATGAGCATACTAATTTATAGCTCAAAATATTCACCCTAACTTTAGAATTAAATCCTCAAAGTTAGGTATATTATTTACTATTCACTGCTTATTTCAGTAGCATATACCTAATTTTCATGCAATTTTACAGAGCCACTCCTTTGGATGTCTAGTAGATAACATATCAATTTCAAAGTCAAAGCATAAAACCATGATTTACTAAAAATTATACAAGACAACATACTCAAATCTGTCCTAACAGAATTTCATTCAACTTAGAAATTACAGACTCTAGCATTTGCTACACGTTCGCACACAGAACTCTAGCATACCTGTGGCAAAGCTGAAAACGGTCAGAGTCTTGTTATCTCTTGCAGCAAATTTGAACTGGCCGTTACATCAGTTTGACGTAAAGAATGTATTTCTTCATGGTGATCTAGAGGAGAAGTTTACATGGATATTCCACCAGGATACACGACATCTTCAAAGACCGAGGTTGTGTGTAAGCTACAAAAGGCATTGTACGGGCTAAAACAATCACCCTGTGCATGGTTTGGTCGGTTTAGCTTGGCTATGAGAAAGTATGGTTTTACCCAAACCAATTCAGATCATACTCTATTCTTGAAACACCGACTAGGAAAGGTAACAGCTCTAATTATATATGTAGATGACATGATTATTACAGGAGATGACATCGAAGAGATCTCTAGACTTCAAGGGCAACTGGCAACTGAATTTGAAATGAAGAACCTCGGAGGACTCAAATATTTTTTGGGAATTGAGGTAGCTAGATCGAAACAAGGTATATTTCTTTCTTAAAGGAAATATGTGTTAGATTTGTTGTCTAAAGTGGGACTACTAGATTGTAAACCAGCTGATGCGCCAATTGTTCAGAATCATAAACTTGGAGAGTATTCAGATCATGTGCCAACAAATAAAGAGAGATATCAAAGATTAGTGGGTAAGCTAATCTATTTATCTCATACTCGCCCAGATATAGCCTATGCTGTAAGCGTAGTGAGTCAATTTATGCCTTGTCCTAGTGAAGATCATATGGATGTAGTAATTTGGATTCTTCGCTACCTAAAGTCCTCTCCTGGAAAAGGACTTATGTTCTCCAAAAGTAATCATCTAGACATTGAGGGTTATATAGATGCAGATTGGGCAGGAAATATTGCTGACAGGAAATCCACATCAGGCTACTTTACTTTCGTAGGAGGAAATCTTGTTACATGGAGAAGCAATAAGCAAAAGGTGGTGGCATTATCCAGTGCTGAAGCTGAGTTTAGAGGAATGGTCAAGGGCATCTGTGAACTTCTTTGGCTTAAAAGGTTGCTAACTAAGATTGGCTTTGCTCCTAGTTCCGAAATGGACCTGTTTTGTGACAACAAAGCAGCCATTGATATTGCCCATAATCCAGTCCAACATGACCGTACTAAACATGTGGAAGTGGATAGAAATTTCATCAAACAAAATCTCGAAGAAAAGATAATTCGATTTCCATTTGTTAGGTCTGAAGATCAACTGGCAGACATTCTTACAAAGGCTATTTCCAGCAAAGTCTTCTACAGCTCACTTGACAAGTTGCGCATGAAAGATATATATGCATCAACTTGAGGGGGAGTGTTGGCGTGAGCTGTCAGTGATTGGAGAAATTGTAGGCCAGATTGTTTAGAATCCCTTCTCTTAAGTGTCAACCATTATAGTAGCCATAATTTGTGTATAGCCTAGTTTAGCTTCTAGATCCTTCTCTTTGTACTGCTATATAACCATACTTGTCTCTGTATAGAAATATATGAGAAATCTTTTTGACAGTTTAGTGGTAGTGATCTTGATCAATACCTTATGATGTTGGTGAATTTGGAGAATACGGAGTCTGAAGAGAATAGCTTAAGGACTAGGTTTGTTAGTTGGGTGAATAGGGTGTTGGAATTGCATCAAGGTAATACTATAGATGAGTTCAGAGTTGTTTTTGACATGGATGGGAGGAAATTCAAGTCAGAAATCGACAATTGGATTTGCTTTTCACTGAGAAAAAAGGTTAAAAAGCTTTCATTGGATTTCATGATGGATGGGGTCAATGCTTATACTCTTACTAGTCAGATTTTTCATAGTTACAGTCTTGATTCCTTAACAGCCCTCTCTTTGACTTATGTGAAAGTGACTGGGGAAGTTCTTGAGTATGTTTTATCTAATTGTCCATTCATTGAAATATTACATGTGGAAAATTCAGAGTCTCTAGTGAATTTAAAGACTTCTAGCCCTTTACCCAAGCTGAAGAACTTAGAGATATTAAACTGCTGCTCTCTCAAACAGATTCAGATTCCTGCTATAAATCTCGTTTCTTTCTAATATTGTGGGGTTAAGATGATAAGGATCATTCTAGGGGATGTTCCCTATTTTGTTGATCTGTCTGTGACAGGTGACTGTGTTCGCTATTTATTAGAAGATGATTGCCCGATTTCCCGTTATCTCTCTCAGCTGGAGACACTTGAGCTAGGCTTGTTTACTAAGGTTAGTCATAAATTTCATTGTTAACTCCAATGTGCCTTTTCTTTTTTCATATATCAATGTTTGTATATGAATGTGCTCCTTTTTCTTGGTTCAATTGTTCAGGAATTTATTCAATTTCCCAAATTTCCAGAGTTAAGAAATCTCAGGCAATTGAAATTGGATTTATGTCCACCTTTCATGGATAGCTTCCGTTGCTGCACTTCCTTGCTAAAGGCATTCCCCGTTTTGCATAGATTTGTGCTCAAGGTAATGCTTTTAATTTGAGAGTTGTGGGATTTATTGTGCAGACATTTATTATCAATATTTTCATTTAAGGTGTGTTTTCCTATACATCAACTACAGTTCTTAGTATGCATATGTATTATGTAACCACAAATCTGCTCTGTTATCAACTGTAGATAATTCCCACATAATGGTTTATTGTTGTCTCAAATATTTTGAAAAATGTACAACAAAAGTTATTTTTATTTAACTCATGTGTGTCGTTCTCTTGTACATCTCTTACCATGCCATTTTTATCATGCATTTTTTGCTATCTACAGAGGTTTTTGGTTTGGTTTAAGTTGCACTTGATGGAGCTTTTATCAATGTTATATCACTAACTTCTTAATGAATGTGTTTGTTGACAAATCCATCATTAGATTTATTATCTATTTATATATAATCACAATGAACTTACTAGTTGTAAATCGTTCTCGCTCAAGAATTATATATTTTTGTGAGTCTGATGCAAATAAATCATTCCATTCTTTATTGGATGGCATTCACTGTCAAGGATAAACATGATACGCCTATTTTGAATGCTGTTTTGTTTTTAGTTTTTTGTAACTTTAGTTTGGTTGAGTGTAGGATAGTTTTACATGCCCATAGATTAGGAAAACTACTCTTGTTCACTTGGCTTTACGAATAGAAGCTGCAATTGGTTGACACCTTGGCATAATGGGCTTAATTGTTTCTTGTAACTTGCTTATGTTTTCAGTTTTCCATCTATTGTAATGGTGTTTAAAAGAACATTTGCATATAATAAGCCCGATTACAAGCCTTATGGAACCTACATTGGCCTCAGTTGGCATAAGCATAGGTGATAACCTACTTCTATTCAACAATAATAAATTAGACAACCTATTGCCTGTGGCAACACAATACTTCTCAGCTTCTAGTCACTATTTTGTTGATGACATTGTGAACGGTGTCCCTATTTTTTAACTAGCTTAACACTGTTTCTTCTTTCTTGTGGCAGTTTATTGGGCTAGATGGTCCATGGAATGGAGAAATAAAAGTGCCGAGGGCTAAATATCCACACCAAAGCCTCAAGGTTGTTGAATTGATTGGTTTTGTTGGTTGTTTTGTTGACATGAAGCTTGCCTTGTATGTAATCAATAATGCTCCGTCATTAGAGAAGATAATTATTGATGCGCAAAGTCCTAGTGTGGAAGAAGTATTACATGATTCTAGCAATCCTAAGAAATTAGGAGCTATACATTATGTGAAGCAACTAGAATCAAGATTAGCTCCAGGGGTGGAGTTGGTGATACTATAGAGGGTGTTTGGTTTACCGTAATATAGTAAACATTACAATTAATGACATTACTAGAATGTGGAATTATGATTTTAGGTTCATTTATTTGTATACAAGTTTAGATAGCATTTGGTTTAGGGAATTCACAAGAATCTAACATTTTCGAATGACATGTATAATACAAAAATAATTAGTTAAAAATTCTTATTCTTTATTGTATATCATAACATCATGTTTTGTCAGGATTAATCAATCAAGGAGTTGTCCATCACTCCATTGCGAGTAACTATACAGTGTAACAAGAGGACTACGTCAACAATATTGTCTAGTAGTCCTCCAACTCAATGGTATATTGTCATATATTCAAATTAACTATGTATCTTAGTTGCAATCCAAAATATAATCATTTAACCAAGAGTCTTGTAGTTCAACTGATTAGTATCTTTTGGTGTATTTATAACATAACTAGTTTGGACGGCACGTGCCTTGCCTCTTGGATGAGAAAATTAAAATAAAGCTTCTATTTGAAAAAGTATAAAATCATGTACAAATAATTCATACAATACTAATCTGAGTAATATAAGAATTTTGATCATGCACAAACTTAGTAGCTAATTTATATATATAAATATATATATATATATATATATATATATATAAAAGAAAGAGAGAGTTCAACTTATAGAAGCTATTTAACATTGGAAGCTTTCGTCAATCAGCATACATGTACAACAAACACGATTTCCAGTACCAAGGAAGCACCTCAATTTCTTAAATTTACAATTCAAAATAGCAAATTCAAAATTATTTCAATTTTACACACACACATCACCACACAAAAGAATCTATAGCCGTAATAGTTCATTTTGAAGAAACTATTCAATCTAACACATCACCAAAAAAAAGAAATAAAAACTCAACTCATCTGAAACAAATAGATATCTAATACATCCATATTAAACCAAAAAAAGAAATGGCAAATGAAAAATATTTGTACACAATACACATAAAAGATTTTGTAAGAGAGAACTTGTGGTTGTAGGGAAAGTTGGCAATAAAGGGGTGGAAAACAGAAGGAGGTGGTTGGAGGAGCGCGTATAGTTGTGCCATATGTGCAAATGCACCTAAAAAACACCATTACAAATATTCACAGCAAATGATGCGTTGACTCTATCATGACTTGCTTTGATTAAATTCTAACATTTTTATCATTTAAAATGAGAAACAAATATATTTTAAAGAGTAATTAGTCAAGCAAATGCTAAAAGCAAAATCTATAATTTATAATGTGCATTTTCAAAAGGCAGTCTGCCATTGCTTCTCTTCCTAAACAAATTGTTCAACTATTGCAATTCAAAAAAAAAAAAAAAACAATCAGTAAGAATATTCAAACTGAACAAGTAAGCAAACTAATTCGTTTGCATTGGAGAAGTATAATCTGTTAAAGGAACCTAAAAATTGATAATGGCAGTGCTATTTTACCTTTATCTGACAAAGGAGTCACAGAAAACCACCAAGTCATATAACAAAAATATAAAATAAACAATTGAGACAATGGGGAGTAAAAAGTATAAACAACATGGATATACAACTCTAAACAAAGCCATAAAGATAAACCATCAAACAATGATCATATTGCTTGGCCAAAATTAAGGTAGAGGTTTCTGATCAATCAAAATAAGGGTATAAACAACAGTAATTCATCCATTGGTTGAATCAAGATGATTGTTCAATTACACAAAGTCAATTACACAAAGTCATGCCTAGTCATATCAAATAAAATCTAAACAATTAGTTATACACAAAACAAAAATAAACTAAGCCCGTTCTTCATATATTAAAAGTTTTAAGCATTTAAACTTGAAATCAAAGCAAACATGCAAATTACAACTCAATCTTGCTCTATTGAAGCCTAGGAATCTGGTGCAGGGAATCACAAACCTCTGATTGATGACAGTGAGTGTGAACAAAAACAAAAACCTCTAAATCTAAAACCCTCAAAAGCCTATAACATTCAACAAAACCATGAAAATATAAAGAATAGGTCACAATTTTTTTTACCACAGTGCCATCTCAAGGACCACAGTGGGTTCTTAGCCAAAACCCCGACTAACTGAAGTTTGTGGCAAACCAGAGGGCCCCTTTCAGATCAGAGATAAAGCCTCTAATCTCTTTACCTCCAACAACCAAAAAGGCATTCTACTGAAGATTACAGATTACAGATTACAGTGATTCATTTATGAAAAACCAATCCTACTTGGTAGAAAGAACGCCTGTATACACCAAATTAATCGGATATTAGTAAAAAAAAAAACCCAAACTTTCATTCATATACATACATAATTATATACATGATATGACAAAAGAACATCTAATAGCAAATATTAACACACAAAATTATCTAATCTGAGTAAAAATCCAAACTGTGAACCCCACGCGCAAAGATAAATTCAAAGAACACCTACATATAGCAAACACAACACAAATTCAACCAATCAGACTAAAAAAAAAAATCCAAACTTTCATTCATATAATCTACATATAACACAAAATATTATGACCCATCCGAGTAAAAAATCAAACTTTCATACAAAAACTCAAATCAGACGAAAACCAAAAATCCTCAATTTCCTTCCGTTTAATTCCAATAGTCCCTAATTTTCCCAGAAACCATGATTTTGTAGTACCAAAAACCAAAAAATAAGTAAATAAATCAGAATTTCAAACTTGCAACCGTCTATCTCTCGCACATCCACCAATCCCTAGATATCACAAACAGCGTTTGAGCTCCATTTTTTTTTCTTCTAAATCTTCGTGTGTAAAGAGAGAGAAGAAGAAGATAAGTAAACGGTGAGTCACAGAGTTTGTGCTTTTTTGAGAAACATTTCCGCACCTACCCATAACACATATCAAAAATCTGGAAGAAAGAAAGAAAGAAATAAATAAAAGCAAAGTATATAGAAGCAAAAAGGAAGAAAGCAAAAGATCATACCTTTCAACTCAAAGCCTTCCCTCACTCCGATCTACCCATCCCCCTTTGCTCTATTTAGATCGGCCGATATACCACCATAGACGTCCAAAAAAAGCCATCGGCAACCATGGCTTGCTCTCTCGTTCCAAAAATTCTCTAGACATTGAGAAAGAGAGAAAAATAGAGGTTGAGAGGTAGAGAGAGTTCCAGATTCCAGAACTCTCTCGCCCTTTCGCCCTCTATCTCAGCCTTCTTTTTCTTTTCTTTTTTATTTGGTTTTCACATTTCAGCCAAACGAACCGTTTTGGGTTCTCAAAAAGACAAAATAGAGGGACTCACCAAAATTGCACTGTATATAAACAGTAAAAAACGTTGGCTGCACAGTAACAAAACACTGTAGAGGCATTGGCACTTTTTTATATATAAGATTTAAAGGTCAAATCCCCCTTTCTTTATTATAACTATCGAATTATTCACACAAAAATAAAACCCTTCACTACATGTCATCAATTAGTCAGCTCCTCTTACTCAAAAAAAAAAAAAAAAGTCATGATTGTGCCAAATGGATATCTTATTTAATTGCTAAGTAGTTGCACCAAATTGCATTAATTTTATAAATAGATGCGAAAACTTAATTGTTAAGTTATATCTTACCTAATTGCCATATTTACTACAACTTTATACTAACAATTTTTTTTGACACTTGTTCAATTTTATTATAGTCTAATTAATTAGTGCACTTGTAACATTTATTAATGAATATTTTAAGAAGGTTTTAATACTACCTCCATAGGAAATATAAAAAACTTTAAAAAATTAATTATTTTTTTTTCTTTCCCATTAAAATTTCTAATAATATTTTCCAAACTAATACCTTTAGTGCATAACATTTCCCAAATTTTTTTTATTAAATTATTCTTTTCAGACTTTTACGGCACGGCATTACTATTTTTTTGTTTTTTTGTTTTTTTGAGAAACAAGACTTTGCATTTCATTCAACTAGGTCATGACAATCGGTCTGTAAAACAAAGGTAATATAATTGGTGGTACATCTTCCATCTAGACTTGATAATGAAAAATAGAGTTTGTTCGTTTTGCTAAAGCATGAGCTACAAGTGTTACAATGCCTACGAAACATGGGAATAATCGAAATTCAAATGAAAACATT
This sequence comes from Notholithocarpus densiflorus, assembly GCA_030021035.2. Taxonomy (NCBI): domain Eukaryota; kingdom Viridiplantae; phylum Streptophyta; class Magnoliopsida; order Fagales; family Fagaceae; genus Notholithocarpus; species Notholithocarpus densiflorus. The sequence goes on from JARYZH020000010.1 coordinate 6,388,119, forward strand.
AGCACAAGTGTTACATTAGCTCGTTCATTGATCAAGAGAATAGAAGCTGGAAGGTTGAGTTTATTGATACCATACTGCTGAGTTTCGAAGCTGATATGGTTAAAAAAATCCCCCTCAGCCACACGGACCAGCCAGATCAACTCTTTTGGCCCTTCAATCCCAATGGCGAATATTCAGTGAAATCTGGATATAAATTTTTGCAGCAAGAAGCCCAGAACATGCAGCCTGGTCAGTCAAACATTGAACAACTTAAACCTCTATGGCAAGCAATTTGGAGTTTACTAGTTCCGAGTAAGGTAAGAAATTTGGTTTGGAGAGCGACAAAAAATTCTCTACCTACAAAGACGAACTTGGTCAAACAAAAAATTGTCACCAGCAGCACTTGTGAGGTCTGTCAGCAAGCCAACGAAGATGTGTGCCATACTCTCTACCACTGTCCAAAGCTGACAGAACTATGGAGCAAAGTCCCCATGTGGAATCAGGACAGTCTTCGACAGGCAGCAACTTTTATTGATCTAACTGGTTGTGTTTTTGCAGAAAACAGGGACCCGACTCTTTTCTCCATGGTGATTTGGGCTTTATGGAATCGAAGAAATAATCAAAGGCTTGGAAAAGCTGTCATCCCCCTCGATCAGTTGCTGCATCAAGCCAAGGAAAGGTTGCGTGAATTCGCATTACATAATACATCGAGCATTGTACCTGTGGGACGCCGCCCACCAACGTGCTAGCATCCTCCGGAACGACCACTATACAAATTGAACTTCGATGGAGCATTGTTTGAGTCAGAGAAGTGTGCTGGATTGGGTGTGATTCTTCGAAACCACGAGGGCGAAGTTATGGTCTCTCTCACCGAAAGAACCATGCTCCCTTTTTCGTTTGACCAAGTTCGTCTTTGTAGGTAGAGAAATTTTTTGTCACTCTCCAAACCAAATTTCTTACCTTACTCGGAACTGGTAAACTCCAAATTGCTTGCCATAGAGGTTTAAGTTGTTCAATGTTTGACTGACCAGGCTGCATGTTCTGGGCTTCTTGCTGCAAAAATTTATATCCAGATTTCACTGAATATTCGCCATTGGGATTGAAGGGCCAAAAGAGTTGATCTGGCTGGTCCGTGTGGCTGAGGGGGATTTTTTTAACCATATCAGCTTCGAAACTCAGCAGTATGGTATCAATAAACTCAACCTTCCATCTTCTATTTTCTTGATCAATGAACGAGCTAACCTTAGCCTCAGCCAGGTCTGCCACACACGGAGATAGAACTTTAGAGGCATGCTTGTTAGGAAGCCAACGCTCCCCCCAAATAGCTGCAGATTTCCCATCTCCAATCCGCCAGATTGCCCCTCTCTTTATTACTTCTCTGCCTCTTAGTACATTCTTCCAAGCATAGGATGATGAACTCGGGTTTGTTGCCTCCATGACTGAACTATTGAGGAAATACTTAGCCTTAAACACACGGTAAAAGAGCGAACTCTTATACTGCACGGCATTACTACGTACTCAAACATTCCGTTGTTTTCATAGTTAACCAACTTTTTATTATTATAGTATGGTTTAGGCTAAGCAGCCTATGTCCTGGTGTCACCCAACTTATGAGAAAACGAGTTTGAATAGTAATAAAATTTTAGGCAAATTAAAAAAGGATTAAATTGTAGATTAAAAAAGCATTGTATTCCTCTTCATTGTGTGCAAGTTTGACCTACACCATTTGTGCTAATGTTTTCATTTGAATTTCGATTAGATGTAAGAATAAAAATCGTTTTCTCCAACAAAGTAAAAGAATATAAAAAGGTGGTTCTCTTCACCCACGATGTTGCTTAGGCATGTGAGAGTGAATTTATGACTATCCAAAAAAGAAAAAGTGAATTTGTGGATTATCTTTGGTGTTATTGAAATACCAGTGTAAGTGAAGATCTAATTAGGAATAATAATTCTTTCTCAAAAAAAAAAAAGGAATAATAAGGTTTTATATTTTCTTTCAATTTTATAAGTTTGGATAGTTTTTAATTTGTACTTTCAAGCTTTCATGTAAATCTAGTGGGGTGACTGCTTAAGGCTTAAAGCACAAATATTAATGTATTTTTAATAATAGTATGTGCAATACATGAAGATTGTATTTTTTTTTTTTTTTTAATAATTCATTGTTACAATTCACAAGTGGGGGTCACTACAAGAAAAACGAGCTATTGCGGCGGGTGCGAAAACTCCCGCTATATGTCGCCTATTGCGGCGCGTTTTGGGTTTGCCGTTGTACATAAGATCTATTGCGGCATTCTATTGGCCCGCCACAATAGTTCTAGTATTTTGCGGTGTACTACAGCGGCGGGCCAATGACCCACCGCAATAGACCCTTACATTGCCCCCTCCTAGACCTAAATTTTCCCTCTGTTTTTTTTTTTTTTTTTTTTTCTTTCCCTTTTCATTTTTAGCGCCTTTTCGTTTTTAGCTAGTCTCCCACGCACAAACACACACACTCACTCTCTCTCTCTCTCTCTCTTAGACACTTCAAAAATCTCCTCACTGTCTCATCTCTACCACTACCCACAGCCACAACCACCACTACCCACAACCACAGCCACCACCACCTAACCCCTAACCACCAAATCACAAACAAAAACAAACCACTATAAACCCACAGTCACCACTAGCCAACCCAACCCACAGCAAACCCACAGTCACCACCAGCCACCATCACCCACCCACTTGCCACCACCGTAAACCCTAACCCAAAATCAACCCACCACAAGCCACCACCACTAGAAAACAACCACCAAATCACAAAACCCAGCCATCACAAATCACAAAACAACCACCATCACAAACACATAATCCAACCATCACAAAATTTCACCCACCACCAAACTGTGACCCATGACCCAGACCCACCATGACCAAGTGACCCACAGTGACCGCCGAAGCACTGTGACTCGCACCCATGGGAAATCGGTGAGAAAGAGAGAGGGACGAGCAAGAGAGGGCAAGGGCAAGAGGGTTGGAGAGAGGAAGAAATAGAGAGAACCAAACTCCGTCGACAAAATCGTGTACAGTGACGTAAATTCTTTAGGGTTTTTGTTTGGCTTTAAGGGATTGCTTTGCTTCTGCTACTGTGTCTTTGTCTGTGAGAGAAAAAGTTTGTTCAGCCTCAGACCAATTTCTTCACAATCCCAAAAATACCTTCTAGTCTTCTTCAGGTATCTCTCTCTCTCTCTCTCTCTCTCTCTCTCTCTTCTTTTCTTTCATTTTTTAAAGGTATTATAACATTGAATTTGTTTGTACATATATGTCTATATAACTATTGATATATGTTGTTTTTATTTCCTCGGATTGGTGATTGTGGGGATTTGGAGCTTGAGAATGGAGTGAAACTATAGCCAGAGACTATAGCCATTGAAGATGCTGTCAGGGTTCTATTGCATGGTTTAGGGGAGGATATTAATAGAGAGGGTCTCAAGAAGACCCCTTTTCATGTTGCCAAGGCACTTCGTGAAGGAACCAAAGGTGCTTTTTTTAACCTTCACTTTGTTAAATCTAACTGCCTCTGTAGTCTATTTTCACCATTGATTATTAGCTATTCTTTTCTACCAATTCCTTATCACATTTGTACATAAAAATGTTGCTTAGAATAATATTATAGAACACAATAGAATTTGAGGGGTTTTTTTTAAATAATTTTTGTACACATGCAGCTGTATTATGAACTCTCAATTAAAGTACTTACTTTTTATGGATTTTCATTGAGGCTGTCATTTTGCTTTGCTAGTTTGAGTTTCCCTAAATTACTTACTTTTTGCCATATTGGTGTATTTTGATTTTACAAAGTCAAATTCATTACCCAGTTTGATTTCTTTTCCTTTTTGGTTTTTCCCAATGACTGCAGTGCACTGTGTATTCGGCTTCACAAAAATTCCCTCTCTGTTTTCTTTGGTTGTGAGTTGGGCTGCTCTACAATCCAGCACGATATCGCCGCTCTCGATCCAGTGGGCTTCCTGTTTTTTAAGAGGTAGTCGTAGCTCTGGTGTTTTTTAAGAGGTAGCCGTAGCTCTAGTGGGCTGCTCTACAATTTTACGTTTTCTTTTTTTGGTGGTATGAATTCTGGGTTTGTATTAGTTTTTTTAGTTTCATGTGAGATTTGTGGTTTTTTGACACATATTCAAAAAAGGATTTTTTTTAACTTTTCATTGTTTTAGTACAGTGATCTTTATGTTGTTGTTGTTTTTTGTGATGTTCCATCCAGATCTATATGGGATTGGATTTGATGATGGTTCATATTGACTTTTCTGTTTAATCTGTATTGATTGATCTGGAAATTTGTTTTTCGAAAGAGAAGGAACTCCTTATATCAATCATTTTGTTTTGGGAAAGTTTTCATGGGTTTATGTTTTATTGTTCATTTTCTATTCAATAGCGTACTGTATATCAGGTTTACATGTTTTGGACTCTTTAGATCAATCGTATTTCATGGGTTTATGTTTTTATTGTTTATTTTTCTATTCACATGTATAGCACCGATATATCAGGTTTTATGTTATTTGGTTTCTGTTTTGTGTTAAAGCTATTTATGCTAGCCCATCGATTTTAGATCTGAGAACTGTAGCTATTGATTAATCTATTAGATTGTTTCTAGGAATTGAGTTTGACTAGTGTTGAGGAATAGATATTTGGACCTTGAAGCTTTTATTGTTGATGATTGTTATAGCTTGCTTTTTCACTAAATTGTTGTGCCATATATATTTACATAACTTTTTTAGGGTTTTTAGTGTTTGGGGGCATTGGGTTGGTGTCTAGATATATGGGTATGGATTTGAATAAATTAATAATATGATAAATAGCTTAAGAAACAACATGGGTGTGAGAGCATTTTGAGTGTCAGTGTTGAATTTGTCATTTGATTGGGTGCTTTGAGAACAATTTTCTTGTTAAGTAGATAATAGAATAACTTTCCTCCATTTCATATTTATGCATAGCATGTCTTCGCATTCATCTGTTCTTATCATCCACGTCCTCATTGAATTAATGGAACTATTTGGTTCTTATAAACTATATGATACACATTAATTGTCTCTCTAGACTTAATTATTTGCTTTTATTTCTATCATGAAAAGGTATTTGATAAAGACTTCACCTCTATAGATGTCTAATTGCTTTCTGTTTTGGGTATTTACTTTTTGAAGTCTAATATTTTACTTGTGAAAAGTATAGCTTAAGATTCCTCTAACTCTAAGCACTGGTGTGATGGTCGATGTGTTTCAAGTGCATTTGTCTTCACATGGAGGAATCCAAATACCCTCATATTTATGTATTTTACTTTATAGTTTTTATAAAGTATGTGGCAGTTCAATTTATAATCTATTATGGTGGTTTAGGTTCTTTTGGGCACTTTCAAGCCAGTAAATCTGGGGTTCATAAAGGAGGATTGGACCAATCTCTTGTCAAGGCTGGTTTTGTTGCTACACGAATTTCTGTAAGATGAACTGATTTTTTGTATTTGTTATTTCTTGATTTTTTACTTCTTAGCTTTTGATTTCAGCAATTCTGTAGAACTTATCTGCACTTTAGCCAATTGAATTTGTGAATATGGATTGAATATATTCTTAGAATGATAGAAGTAGAAAAGAATTGAGCAACTAAGTATAGTTGATATGGATGCTAATTTATATAAAATTTGAAATTTTGTACCCATGCACCCTTCCTTGTATCTACCAAAACTGTTTCACCTGATTAAGGTTTTTGTTAACCCTGTTTAGATGCCATATTATTTGGAGTATTTTTATATATGGAATTGTTTGAGTCCTTGATTAATTGGGCTACCATGATTGCAGTTCAACAATCAACATTAAGGAAGAGAGATGAAAAAATAAAGATCTCCTTTTGAAGTATGATGTTGTATCTCATGTCAACCTACTATAGTTTTAGAGCCCTCGTTTCTCTTGGCCTGATTTTGTTTTGGAACTAGTTCAAAAGCTATATTAGAGCCAAATCTCAGATGCTAAGAAGATATTGACCGACAAAAAAGATTCTCCACATTCATTAATCTAAACTTATTTGGTGTTCAATTATATAAAATTAGGCAATTGTGATGTCAGAATTCTCTGGTTAGATCCTCTACTTCAACAATTAGTTGGTCTACTATATAGAATATTGGTGAACAAGGATATTTTCCTTTACCTTATTTATCCTATTCTTTGTTTTGTTTCCATTTTTTTTTTCAGGTTACAACCCTCAATCTTGAAGTTGTTAGAGCATTAGCCAAAGGTACTAATTTAGTTGTTACAATTCAACTTTTATGCATGTTTTCTCTTAACTCTACTTATCCAAAAAAAAAAAAAAAAAATCGTTATCTCTTAATTTTATATTTTATATATCTGCATATCTTCCTCTCCATCAAGTCTAGGTCTGTAATGCAAGTCAATGTTTGTGTATCAAAAGTGAAAGAATGCCATACATATTTCTTTATAAGCATTCCTTGCTCCTGACAACTTTATCTTAACCAAGTTGGCAATTTGACAACCATATCACCAGCTTCCATAAAGTTCATATTGCAAAGTTATTGAGGTTGAGAATTTTCCAACTTGTGATAGTTTCTTCTTGCCTCATTATTTGTAATTCTCTTTTTCTTGCAATCTCACAGTGAGATCACTGCTGAAGGGAGACGGATAACAACATTTCCAACTTGATCAGATTTTACTAAATGGAAACAACATTGCCATTGTAAGTGAGATGCAATGGTTTTTTTTATTCATTATGCTTGAGTAGTTTAGTTTAGTTTTCAATTTTGCGGAATGTATTTCCTCTGTCATTGATACAAAGAATGAATTTCAACATCCCAAACATTTCATCTTAAAGTGTAAACCCTATGCTTTTTAAACTACTTTCTGCAAGCCTTTACTTAGCTGCTTATTTGCCTATTTTGATTAAATTTAAATGGAGCCATAATGTGAAAAATGGGAAATATATGTTTTAAATATCTAAATTTCCTTTCTAATACTTTTGTTGGAATGCAGCTGGTCCCTGGTGGTTCACCTGATCCAGAATGAGTGCAGCTAGCCTCTACTCTGTTATTGATTTCCTCCTCCTCTACTGTGGTTGGGGTCAGATTACTCTTCTGTTTTAATGAGAATTCTGACCACTAAGATGCTCTTTTTTCCACCACTTTGTTATTCATTAGTTATCATGATTGTTGGATAATGGTGGTGGGTCTAACAATGATCATAGATTATGATGGATTGTGTTTGTCCTAATAGTTAGTTTGTATTGCTAATCATAGTTACTGTGCCATGAGCTCTACTATTGCTTCAAATGATATTGTGTGGTTTCAAAGACAAAATTTAACTTTATCTGCTGCCAGTTAAATCAATGCCATTTGGGTATAGCTTGTTGGGTATTCTAAATTTCTTAAAACTTTAGTATTATAGTTTTATTTAGAGCAAAGTATGCTAATAATTTTATAAGCATCAGGAGGTGAGAATTGATTTTGTAAGCATGGGGAGGAGTTGAAGTCAAAGTCTCTTCATTTGAGGCCTATTGATAAATTCCCAAGAGAAAATGTGAGAAGTGTAGGCTTTGATCATGTCTGGGGATATAACCACAACACATCACAGTACATTATTGTTTGCAAAAAGGAGGTCTGAGACTTGTTCTCACTTAATATCGAGTTGTCTTTTTGCATTGATTAAAATTTTTACCCAATCATCCATCATTGAGAATTTGCCACACATTATCGAGCAATCGATGAAAACAAATTTAAAGTTACATGGCAACTGGTTGTGTTCATTTCATAGATACCTTTAAACCCATTACATAGATACAACCCTTATTAGATGGTAAAAATACACTCCCTTCTTCCTATCATCTTAAATGTAAATATCCTAAGATTAAAAAAACAAATTTAAAAATAGTTTCCATAGAAACCTGTAACCCCATTACATAGATATAACCGTTATCTAGTTGGGCAGAGGTAACCAATAACCTTTTTCAATGGTTATGCTCTCTCTCTCAATTTTTATTTTATTTAAAAAAAAAAAAATTGTATTTGCAATGAGCATTAAATTTTCAATAATATATACTATGAACATACCTATTTTCACAACTTATTTAAGTGGTTCATTGTGAGCAGTTATAGTTAGTCAATTTTGTAAAGATTGGCGTGTTCTTAGTTTTATTTTAAAAAATTTCTTACACAATAATCTTATCAATATATAGATATATTGATGGGTCAAAACCAAATAGGCAATCATAATTCATAAAAATTCACATCTTCTTTGGTGTACGACTTTGCCTTTTTCTCGGATCCTCTATCACAATATTTTTCAATTTATGTAGTCTCCAAATACCTAGGCTTCCTCATAATTAATTCTGACAAATATTATGCAAAAAATATTCTATAAAGCTGGATCAAAACCAAGAAGAACGTGATGGCTGAGTTGCCATGTGCCTGGTACACAGAGTTAGCTAGGTCATGCATTTCCATGCTAGCTATAATGTCTAATTATCACACGTCGACTCGTACTAGTTGGTCCAAACATTATTCTCGTAGTTATATATATTATATTCTTTTGTGCTATACAGTTTGCTAAACTTGAATTTATTAATTCATTGATTGATTAAGCTAGCTCATACTTGGACTCTTGGTACATAGTTTTAACAATATTCTGGGAATCATTAACCGTCTCTGCATGACTATAAAGTCACACAATTCAATGTGGTATCGTACGGTAGGTTTCATATATTTGTTTATCTATTTTGGCCTATAGTTCTAATATTTTATGTTTGGAGGTACTTATAAAACATAGTTGGCATTGGCCAATTATAGAGTTCCATTTTTCTTTTGGGTTTTATCTTAGTTTGGCTGTACACAGCTTTTATATAAATATATATATATATATATATATATATATATTCCTATACGGCTGGTAGAATAAGAGAATATATTTGGTTTCTTTTTGGTTTAGCATATGATCATTGAGTTCATAATATTACCAACTCCAAAGTGGGTTTGATAATATTACCATAAGGTTCTTCGACCACATATAAAATTTACCCTCATTTTTGTTCTCTTCTAACTTCCTCTTTTAACTGATACTACCTAGAGGCTAGCAGATATTCTCTACCCAATTGAACTTTTTTTTTCATGTTTTCGAAAAAAAATTTGTGAAATGACCTGACCAGCATGTGAATTACAAAGTTGGGTAGGGTAGCACATCATAAATCATTATGGAAAAGTCCAATTTGTGTGTAGAAACTGTCCAAAATATGCAGTAACTAGTCAAATTGCACACAAAGATACAACTTCTATAGCTTCTACAAATCTCCGTACACCTTGTGAGTACATTTTACTATTCCTATATACTATCACTGTACAATTATAGTATCTGTGTACTACTTTTTTTTTATGGTGTATCTGTGTACTAGTGTTGTATTAACTGTCCTATTAGGCTATTCTCTATATTTCTTTTTTTTTGTTTTTTTTGAAGGTGAAACTTTTCTTGATTTCATAGGAACACTTCAGAAATTGAAGTACAACAAAGAAAGGCAGAAACACATAAAAATCCTATCATTTAGCCCTATCAATTTGGCAGAGATGATGAACCATTGGAGGTTCTACATTCCAGGTCAGTGATGTCCTGGACTCTCTAGCCAACTTGGCTAACTCATGAGCCACTTTGTTGTATTCCCTTTTCAAGTGCTTGACTTTCCATGTATCAAAGGAGGAGGACAGCTAAAGGATCCCTTGAATGATGGGCCTTAAATCTCCACGGGGCGAGTTTGAGGAAATTGCATCAACAACCAAGAGAGAGTCAGACTCAATAATAACTTGCTTGAGCATCTTTTGTTGGGTAAGAAGAATGCCTTCTTCAACAGCTAAGGCTTCGGTGACGTCCACTTCATATTGTGTAGGCAGTAGCATTGCACTTGCTGCCACAACCACTCCTCTGCAGTCTCGAATTACCACTCCTACAGCTGAAGGTCTGCCATCGTCGGACGGTGCTCCATCAACATTTATTTTATGCATACCCGAATGAGGTGCACACCAGCCAACCTCCGGGGGTTGCTGCCGAAGAAGATTGACAGCTGCAGCAACATTGTAGTCAGCAAGGGCTCGTTGTGCAGTACCCCAGATATGTAATGAAGAGAAACCAAGAGCCTCATGAGCCACTTGATTCCGATTGTACCAAATGGACCACGCTGTGACAAAAAATATTTCCAAATCCTGACTGGCTCCAACTTCCATAATTCGTAGTGCTACATCCACAACGTCATTTGTTTCAGCTAAAAGATTAATTGGGCAAGACTGCCAAAACCACCAGACATCACAAATTTTTTTTACAATAGAGAAGAGCATGTTTTGTGCTTTCCCCATCTTTTCCACAGAGAGGGCAGGTTGCATCAACATCAATTCCTCTTGCCACCATATTCAGGCGAGTCAGCAGCCCATTCACACAGGCTCGCCAAGCAAATATTCTCACTTTGGCCGGAAGCTTAAGGTGCCACATTTTCCTCCATAGTGGGGCTCTATAGTCTCCACCTGAGCATTCACCCAAACCCGGTTCTTCAACCAAGGGTAAAGCCACGTAGTAAGCACTCTTAACCGTAAATACGCCCCTTTTGTTGCCCAACCAGATAATACTATCACTCGGTAAGCTGTAGCTCAGTGGTATATTAAGTATAGTTTCTGCCTCAAACAGGTAGAAGAGTGCTCTTACTCTATCTGCCCTCCATCGTCTTGTGTTCTCATCTATGAGGGATGAGACCATTGGGAAATCGTCTATGTCTCTTTGGGGGGAGCAGACCTTGTAGGTGGTTGGGTTAGGCTTGTCCTCCCAAATATGGATCATTTTCCCATTCCCGACCCTCCATCTAGTGCCCTTTCTTATCACTTCCAGGCTGTTGTAGATGCTTCGCTAGGCATACGATGGATTACATCCAAGCTTCGCTCCAAGGACATCACCTGTGGGGTGATATTTAGCTTTGTAGAGCTGGGCCACTAATGAATTTGGGTTGGTAAGGAGGCGCCATCCCTGCTTTGCTAGCTTAGCTAAGTTGAAAGCCTTGAGATTGCGAAAGCCCATCCCTCCTTGTATTTTAGACTTACACATTTTCTTCCACCCAACCCACGGTATCTTTGCTTCTTGGTTCTTTTGACCCCACCAAAAGTTTCTCATCATCCGTTCCAAATCCTCACACAAACCCTTAGGAAGTAGGAAGCAACTCATTGTGTATGTCGGGATAGCTTGTGCCACTGCTTTGATTAAAATCTCCTTGCCACCCTTAGAGAGCATTTTTTCCTTCCACCCGGATAGTTTTTTCCCCACTTTCTCTTTTATTTCAGCAAAGACTTGGTTCTTGGACTTCCCTATTATAGAGGGGAGGCCGAGGTATTTACCATGCCTTGTGTCTTGCATAGGGCCAAGAGTGCCCAAGACCTCATTCCTTGTGTTGGGTGATGTATTTTGGCTGAAGAACATTGAACACTTGTCCGCGTTAATTTTCTGCCCTGAAGCCAACTCATACCTCTCCAGAATCTCCACCAAAGTTTGGCTCTCTTGCCTTTCTGCCTTACAAAATAATAAACTATCATCCGCGAAGAATCGATGGGTGATTTTTGGGCTCCCCCTGCAGATAGAAATGCCACTGAGCCCCTGGTTGTTATTTGCCTCTACAATCATGGCTGAAAATGCCTCTATACATAGCAAAAAGAGGTACGACGACAATGGGTCTCCCTGCCTTAACCCCCTTGATGGTTTAATGTACCCATGACTCTCGCCATTAATTACGACAGAATAAAAGACAGTAGTTATACACCTCAAAATCCAATTCACCCATCTCTCGTGGAAGCCCAACCTCCTCATGACTTTTTCTATAAAAATCCACTCAACTCTGTCGTAGGCTTTGCTCATGTCCAGTTTAACCGCCCTGTAACCAACCTTCCCACTCTTCTTGTGATCTAAATAATGCATTAGCTCAAAAGCCACCAGTATGTTGTCGGTAATGAGGCACTCTATCAAGAAGGCACTCTGATTTTCTGATATAAGATGAGGGAGAACCACTTTGAGGCGGTTTGCAAGAACTTTGGAGATCAGTTTATAAGCCACGTTACTGAGACTTATGGGACGAAACTCTTTCATCTTGGATGGATTCTTAACTTTTGGCACAAGAGCAATGTTAGTTATATTTAGATCAGCAAATGGAGCATTGGAATTAAGCACATTAAGGACCATATTAGCAGTATCATAACCAACAATGTCCCAATACTTTTGATAAGAAATAGCTGACATACCGTCCGGGCCGGGGGCTTTTGTAGGGTGCATCTGTTGGAGTGCTACTTTGACCTCATCCATGGTAAAACCACGGGTTAGATCATTATTCATTTCCCCGGTAACCTTGGCTGGAATTAAGTTGGTCACTTCATCAACACTGGCTGGATGGGTGGTTGTATATATGTCTTCAAAATATGCAATGGCTGTGGCTGCAATACTTTCCTTGTTGCTACACCATAATCCTTCCTCATTCCACAAACCATTGATAGTGTTCTTCTTTCTACTTTCCGAGGCACGATGGTGAAAGTATTTAGTATTTCAGTCTCCCTCTCCTAGCCACTGTACCCTTGATCTTTGCTACCACCACATCTCTTCTTCATCCAACAGTTCATTAACTTCTTTCCTTAGCCTATTAATTTCCACCCCATTCCGTCCATCATCATCATGCTCAATTAACCTTCCTAGAGCCTCCTTTTTTTCCTTAATTCTCTTTGGTATTCGTCCAAAGGTGGATTTACTCCAGCTTGTCAAAGCTGATGCGCATTGTTTGAGCCCTTCACAAAGCCCATCCGGGGTACCCCTGCTTAAGCCATCCTTCCAAACCTCCTCAATTACATCCCTGCAGTCTGCCCTCCTCATCCAAATAGCTTCAAAATGAAATCTACGTTTCTTTTTATGACAAATGGTACTAGTTTCAGCAAGTAAAAGTGGGGAATGATCAAATGTAGTATCAACTAAATGGTGTACCTTTATGTTCTGGAAGTGTTGCAGCCACTCCACATTTGCGAATGCACGATCCAGTCTCATATAAATTCTGTCTGTTCCTTCTTGTTGGTTGCACCAAGTGTAGTTAGAGCCACAGAACCCCATATCCCTCAATTCACATCGATCAATTACATTTTTGAACACTGCCATTTGTTGCCACGATCTTGGAGCACCACCCTGCTTTTCTTCCCTTGATAAAATCTCATTAAAGTCCTCTAAACATAACCAAGGCAGATGATATTGGTTGTTTAATGTATCAAGGAAATTCCATGACTCCTTCCAGTGATGTGTTTCCGGATGCCCAAAGAACCCAGTAATTCTCCACTTGAAGCCATTTCCTTCCTCTATAACTACCGCATCAATATGGTGCTTTGAGAAACTCTTTATTTCCAGGTCAGTCTCTCTTCTCCATAGCATAGCTAGGCCTCCTCCTTTTCCTTTTCCTTTGACATAAAATCCATTTTCAAAACCAACTCTTTCTTTTACTTTCTGCATACCTGAGTTTTTTTTCTTCGTCTCCGATAAGAAGACGATTGCGGGATCCCAACGTAGCACCAAATCGCGCAACGCACCAACTGATCGAGGGTTCCCAAGCCCTTGACAGTTCCAGCATAAAGTAATCATGGCTCCCGGCGGTGCTGCCTAGCAGCCACCGTCGTTTCATCAATTATGAGTACCTCACCGTTTGGAGCCTCCGCACGTGTTTTCTTTTTTTTCCTTACCTCTTCTACTTCTTTCTTTTCTATTTTCCTAGTCCTTTTTGTCCCAACTTCTTCTTCTTTTTGGGCTATTGCTGTGCCACTCTCGGCCAAGCCTTGTGCTCTGGCTAGTTTCTTCCAGCTTCCCCTTGCATCGGGCTTCTTTTCTTCATTTAGGCCTATGTCCATGTAGCCTACAACAGCTTCTTCACTTAGAACATGTTTGGGCTTTAGTGGGCTTGTCACCTCTGACTCTTTCCCTTTTTTTTCCTTCCTTTTGTAGGCCCACTATAGATGTTTCGTCCCCACATATTTTATTTTTCCCTTTGGCCTTAGCAATGTCCAGCAGCTTCCCTTGCTCACGTGCTGCATCTCCCTTCCCCATGCTAGGCAAACTCCCTTGAGACTTGTCCTATCTATTGGAATGACAAGCCGCCTGACAAGCTGACCCCCCATCATCACCTCGAGTACCCCAGCCATCAGCTTTTTCACTTTCTTGACAATCACTGGACTTTCTAACTCCACCGCCGCTGTCAGTCGCCGTGTTTTCCATCACCGCCATCGGAGGTTGAGGACATGCTTCTTCACTTCCACCACTGGACATAGTATTATCATTCTTCCTAGCTTTTCCTTTATACTGAGTCCCATTATAGTTTTCATTAGCTTTAAGCCATTCCCCATACTGATACTCAGCTTCCTTTCCGTTTGTTGCTTGCGCACAATGCCGATCATCGTGTCCCATTCTTCCACATGCATAGCACACAGTGGGTAGCCTCTCATACTTGAAGGTGACCCATACTCTTTCATTCTCCATGTTCCTGATATACCCCCCCCCCCCCCCTTCGAAGTGGCTTGTCGAGTTGCAGCTCAACTCGGATCCGCATAAACTTCGCTTGGTCTGTTTGCCCTAATCTATTATCTGTTTCAACATAGATACCTATACTGTTGCCAATGTCTTTCCCTGATTCTTCGGACATAAGCTCAAAAGGCAGCCCCCACACCTGAACCTAAAACAGTGAGTGTGTGAAGATGATGTTCTCCGCTGAAAGTCCTTTTCTCCATTGACACAATAGCAACAAGTTATTGTCGAAGTTCCATGGTCCATTTTTCTCTACCCATTCCATCTGGTACTTTGACGTGAACTTGAACTGTAGTATGCCATTGCCCACCTCCACTATTCTCATATCGGATCCCATTTTCCAGACAGCTCTCAATGTGCCTTTTAGAGCTCTTTGGTTTTGCTGCCTGCTTGACTGAAGCTTCCCAAAGAGGCTTAGATGGCATTCCTCTAGAAGCTCGGCACGGCTCTGTTTTGTGATTTGGATACATTCCTCTTCTTCCTTAGTGAGTTGCAGATTCTGTAGTCCATCTAGTACAACCTGCTCCATTCCAATGAGTTATTTCTTGACCATACCCAATCTCAGAGATTAGTATAGTCAAAGGGAAGCCCCTAGTTAAGAACTAAGGGAGGAAAGAACCCTTACTAACGAGAGAGATTAACTCCTACTTGGGAGAGCCTTGAGGGAAAACAGCTTTTATCTTCTTTTACTTAATAGTATGAAGGTTTGTTATTCTCTTATATTTCTATTACTATATAAAGACACCCCATAAATACGTACATTTCTATAAATACAGTTATACACACACTTTTACGATAAGACAATCAATCATGGTTAAACAGTTCACACAGGAAGGATCGCACCATATAGCCATTGGTGGTGCTATGATGGTTTCACTTTGCTCCCTTGGTGGCAAACTCCCATGCATATCTTCTCACTTTTATAGACCACTACTGCGTTGTTTTTTTCACTATTGTTTGTGCAAATAATACTATCATCATAATATGATGGACCATTATATTATGATGATAGGGTTATTTGCACTTCTTTTTTTTTTTTTTTATCCTCTTTAATTTGTGTAATAATATGATTTGCCTTATAATTATTTAATTCCATGAAACAAATGGACTTTCCTGTAATTGCATACTTCTCTCGTTAACCTTTTAATAATATATACTATGAATAGACCAAATTCCAATACAAGATTGAATGAGAAGATTGGATTGAGATTGCAAGAATTTATGGAATTTAAGAATTAAGTATAATATATAAAGAATTGAAGGATCATTTGACATGGTCAAATTAGACAACAACTCATAAAAATACTCAAACACAGATAATGCGAAGCAAAAAAAAAAAAATTTATTTCAGGGATTAGGTTAGCACGTGCAAGAACAAGAATGCTATTATAACTGTTAATGAACCTGTTTTTTTTTTCTTATTTTTTAAGTTATTAGAGGTCTTGGCCCAGTGGTACGTACATATATATATATATATATATATATATATATATATATATATATATATATAAGTTTGTGCTTCTGGAATATTGTTTAGCACTTGTGAACAAATTTAGAATCTAAATACGTGTATGTTAGGTTTGTTTGTTTGTTTTATTGGCTTGTTGGCTTTAATGATTTTTTTTCTGGTCTCAAGTTGTTAAATTTAACTTTTTGTTTTTTGTTTCGAGAAAGCACCAACAAAAGTCAACAGTAATGAATGTGTTGGAAATTTATGGGGTTTTAATGCTCTTGTTTGTCAAGTCTGAGAATTAACTTAGGTTTATATATATTCTTTTCTTGTTGGCAAATTGCAAAAAGAAGAGACACTATAAGTTCGTGTGATCAAAGCAAGTGAAGTTGGTGAAAGACTTAAGGTACTCTCTCTCTCTCTCTCTCTCTCTCTCTGTTTGTGGTGAGTTGTTGAATTGGGGCAAGCAGGTGGCTTGCATGGAGTAATAAGGTAGTTTTAGTTGATATTGAGAGTGTTGACTGTTTTGTGTAATATTGGATGATTGTTGTTGAGTTGTTTTTATTTGATTAATTCATTTTAAGGGCTTCTCTCTATCTTTTTCACACATGTGGAACGCTAAAATGGAATTGCATATTTAAAGAGATGTCCATTCTCAAAGAATTTTGCTAGTAATGATATTATAGTTACCAAATGTATTGATAACTTCTCTATGCAATTAAATTCATTGTTTGATTAGGAACATAGCTAAAAGTGAATGATTAAAGATGATTTGTTTCTTAAATTAAAGTGAAATTGTGTAAATGAAATGTGTGTTAACTCTTGGTTTGTGTTTTCATGAAATCACATTATAGGTATTTCTTGTAAACCACTTTATAGCAATGGATAAGAGTTGGATGGAAATTACCAATAGAAGGTCGCAAGAATATTTAGATGGAGTCCAACAGTTTCTGAATTTTGCATCTAACCATGCACACCCAGATAGAACAATTTCATGTCCGTGTAAAAAATGCGTGCATACAAATTCGTGGCCTATAGATGTTGTACAGGCTCACTTAGTGTCAAAAGGGATTTGTAGGGGTTATAACCCTTGGATTTTTAATGGGGAATCATTGTCTGCAAAGACTTCTAATGAAATTCCTAATAGTCATGTCCAAGAAAACCCGATAGAGTATGCCGATCTTCATGACATGTTACATGACATGTTCCCCATACAAGATATGGCATCTGGGCCAACGAAAGAAGTCCCTAGTGTGCACCAACCCACGGAAGGTCCTAATGAAAATACACTTCAGTTTATGAAATTGCTTAAAGATGCTAATCAACCTTGTTATGAAGGTTGTAAGCATTTTAGCAAATTGTCAACCATTGTGCATTTGTATCACATGAAGTGTCTTAATAGTTGGACCAACAAATCATTTACCATGTTGCTGCAATTTTTGCTTGATTTTCTTCCTTCAAATGCTAAGTTGCCAAAAGATTGTTATGAGGCTAAGAAGATTATTAAGGATTCGGGCTTGAACTATGAGAAGATTCCAATTGCTGTGAGGCCACTTCCATTACAACCATGTGTGTCTTAGTATGAACACTCGATTTTGCACCCATAATTTAATCAAGGAAGATGGCTAGAGTGACTATTCATATACCTGAAAAAATCATAGTTGCATTACATGCATTAATTCGTTAATTGCATATCATAAAAATAATCTTGAGATTCTAACGGTGGCGACGGTATGCCAGATTTCCAAATTAGACCGTCGGATTGAAAGATATCGCAGGATCAAGTTTGCACGGTCTACATGCATTTTGTTTGAGTGGAACCAACCACACATGATTAATTTAAATTAATTCTGATTGGTTGAGCAATTAAAAGTAATTAAGTAATTTTGTGATTGGTTGTTAGTTAGTGTCAAAAATAGACTTGCTTGCATGGGAATAAAGTGAATAATCAGATAACAACAAAATTGTGGATAATTAAGACTTTTTGGAATGTTTATCTACAAGATAATCATTATTGTAAAGACTTGAATTATCAGAAAAGGGGTTTAATTTTTAGAATACAGATTAAAAACGCGTCTAAGTACAAGTCCCACCTCAAAAAACCTCAAAAAATGAGTCCATATTGGACCAAAACTCAAACGTGGGTCCAGCACCCAAGAGGGCAATTCGGCACTCTTAGAGTGCCGATTGGCACAAATTCGAGGCTCGGCCTGAGGGCTTCTGGATTGAGATAAACCATACCTTTTTCGATTTTTTAGAGATAAGGACGCATCCCAGTTCGTATTCTGATCATTTAGCTAATTTTTCGAAGCATTCTCACCCCTATAAATAGAGGATGCCTCTCAAAATTTAGCACACTTTTTCACACTTTCTGACCCCCCTCTTTCTGGCTCTTCTCTTCTTTTCAATTCCCCCTTACGTTAAAGACATTCTGGAGGCTATTGCCTTAAGGATTTCTTTTTTGTAAGCAAAGTATTTTAGGCTTCAAAGAGTTGAATAAATTTCTTTGAATCCTAAAATATTCTTTCACTAAGAAGAGCACGCTCATGCAAGAGGTAGTCTATTTCTTTTCTTTTTCTAGTCTTCTTTATTAATTTTGTATGATGATGCATGTTTGGTTATTTCTGATTCTTGATATAATTGCCATGTTTTGTTTAAATTGTTTTACTTTCTTTAAATATTTTCTAAATGATTGTTTGTTGTGATTTTTTCTTTTGAATCTCAAAATCTGTTGTCAAAGATTATTTTTTAACACATAAAACTTATCTGTATTTTCATTACATACAAATCTGATTTTTTAACACATAAAACTGATTTGTATTTTCATTAAATACAGATCTGATTTTTTTAACACACAAAACTGATCTGTATTTTCATTAAATACAGATCTGATTTTTTTAGGAAAGTTTTCTTTGACACAAAATTGCAAATTTTGGAATTTAAAGAAGAAATTAAAAATTAGGTTGAAGTCTTTTCTTTTTCTTAATACGTGATGCATGTAAAATAAATTTATCTCATGAGTGTAAATCCTTTTTTTCAAAAGCCTTTTTTATGATATGTTCAAAAACAAATCTGATTTTTTCTTTACAAATCTAATTTTTTTTATCTACATAAAAACAGATCTAATATTTTTTCTTTACAAATCTAATTCTTTTTATCTACATAAAAACAGATCTGATTTTTTTTCTTTACAAATCTAATTCTTTTTATCTACATAAAAACAGATCTGATTTTTTTTTTCTTTACAAAACTTTTTTTTTTTTTATCTACGTAAAAACAGATTTGATTTTTCTTTACAAATCAAATTTTTTTTATTCACAAAACATATCTGAATTTTTCTAAAAAAGAGGATACATTCATAAGATAAATTTACTTGAATTAATTTCAATCAATGTCTGTCATGTATGTTCAACATATCATTTGCATCATGCAAAAAGGGTATATTGGTCATTATAGTCTAGAAGACCAGACTCTGCCTAGGCGGAATGGGTGCCTAACACCTTCCCATTCTGTAACCTAGCCTCCGGACTTAGGTTTTTGGATATGTAGATTAGTGTCTTATTTTTTATTTTTGGTAGATTGTAACTAGGAACAAAAGCTTTGTATTCTTTTACATAGATTGTAACTAGGACTCAAAGCATTGTAAGGTTTAATTTACCAAGATTGTATTTATCTTTATTCAATCAATAACAATGAAGTATCTTGATCATGTATTTTGTATTTGGTTTTTTCTTTTCTTTTTTGCATAAAAAATAAGTGGCGACTTCACACCACTTACGCAAAAAGAGAGGTGCCTTTAAAAGCACCCAAATATCTTTTTTTAGAGCACTTTTGCAGTCTCTCGCAGTGGCGACTCCACTAGGGATGTCGAGGGTTAAGCTTCATGTTAGACTTAAGTGACCAACAATATACCATTTTCTTTTGCATGATATTGTTGTTTGTTTGTTTATGTCTTGAGATATTTGTATGATATTTTTGTTTGTGTTACCATGTTTATTTGTTAAGAACTTTCCCTAACTGTCATAGTGTGTGCTATCAAAACAACAAACATGTATGCACCCCTCTCAACAATATGGTGGTAGTAACCATGGATCACCAATCTTCATTAGATTCGGGTACCCAGTGGTGAACTCACCAACTCATAGCCCAAAGTCACTGGATCATTTCTTGTTGACTATAAATGATAGACTACAAGTTGGGAGGTGTAACGTCCTAGCTATGGGAAACAATAAAACAACAAACTCACCCTACAATGTAATGACTTAGAACCTACCCTTAGGTCGGTCCATGATTAAATTGCATTGCATGTTGCGTGTGTTTGTTTGATTGGTTGATTGATGTAGATGGGGACCTAGTTTTGATTAACCCGACCAAGCCTGTTCTTAGGGAAGAATTTAGTCAAGATCAGAAGGAAGGCTTCAAAGAGAACCCAAGGCTAACACTTAAGCTAGTAGCTCTAGTTCTAAGCCCATCACTCCCATCACGGTATTGAAGCCCGTGAGCATAGAAGACACTTCATTGCTACAACATCACAATCCCATATTCGACCTACAAGACAGTTTAAGCCAGAAGTTTGAAGATCCCAACAC
This sequence comes from Notholithocarpus densiflorus, assembly GCA_030021035.2. NCBI lineage: Eukaryota > Viridiplantae > Streptophyta > Magnoliopsida > Fagales > Fagaceae > Notholithocarpus > Notholithocarpus densiflorus. The sequence goes on from JARYZH020000010.1 coordinate 6,408,731, forward strand.
TATGGCAGAAGGGGGGGAACATCCGAACACTGAAGAACCCATGAACACTCAAAAACTACTCAACACCATGGTAGCTAGTCAAATCCAGTTGAGGGAAGACATGAACCTTATGGTACAATAATTTCAAAACCTGAAGAGTAACCAAGAAGAGAACAAGGCCAACCATAATCCACCAACTATGGAGTATGAGAAGAAGATCAACAAAAGGATGAACAAGATGGAAGAGATGATCAAAAGAGCTCGTGAGATGGAAGACCTCATGGACTACCAATCACTCTCACTTTTCCCTGATGTGAGACTGCCTCCCAAGTTCAAGATGCCAACCTTGGACAAGTTCGACGGGACTGGCTGCCCAAAGTCCCATTTGAAGATGTATATGAGGGCCATGCAGCCCCTAGGTGTGACTGAAGAACTACGTGCTTAAATGTTCCAAAACACTCTAACTAGAGTCATTCTTAGATGGTTCCTCAACCTAGATGATGCTAGAGCAAAGAGTTGGGAGGACATCTGCCGTGAGTTTCACATTCAATATAAGTACAACATAGAGGTGGATATAACAAGAAGGGATCTCGAGACCACGAAGCAAGAACCGAAAGAATCTTTCTCTACCTTCATTACCAAGTGGAGGTCTAAAGCTACACAGATGATGAATAGGCCAAGCGAAGAAGAACAATTAGCTATGGTTGTAAAGAATTTATTACATGTATACCATAAGTACTCGTTTGCTCAATATTTTCCTAATTTTAAAGCTTTGATTGCTGCTGGAACCCAAATTGAGGATGCAATAAATAGTGGCACTATAAAGAATGAGGACCCACCGAGGTTTAAAAAGAATTTAGGATCAGTTCTAAGACTGCAGAAGTTTCTAATATATGCAGAAATGATCCTTATCAACTTATTGCTCCCATTGCCCCCATGAAAATATCACAAAGTCCACCTTAAAGGCCTAGGATAGAATTTCATGAGTTGTATATGCCTGTAAGTCAAGTGTTTGAGAAACTAAAAGCTAAAGGGTTATTAAAACCCTTAGATCCAAGACCAATCCCAAACCCATTGCCCGCAAGATTTAATGTGATTAAGAGATGTGCTTACCACCAAAGCCCTGGCCATGGCACTGACAAGTGTTTTGGCCTTCGTCATGCAATTCAAGACCTAATAGACAATAAGGTGATTGCACCGCCTACAAGGCCTATCATCATTAATAATCTCTTGCCCAATCACAATTTTGGGAGAGGACCAAGGATTAATTATTTAATGACTGAGGAGGAAAGTAAAAAATACTCGTCTGAGTTGATTTATGACCTACCTGAATGTTTTATGATAACATGGGAAGAACTGATGGGAATGACGTCCACTGCAGGGTATGACATATGGAGTGAAGATGTAACCGAAACCATATTTTACCTAACATCTATAAATAGGGGGAGACAGTTCAAACCCCAATCAAATTACCAAGCACCAACATACGGGGGGAGACATTTCGAACCCCAATCAAGCAACCCAATACCTACAAACGGGGGGAGACACTTCGAACCCCAATCAAATGGCCCAACATCCACAAATGGGGAGAGATACTTCAAATCCCAAGACACTAATCTGAATGACCCAACAAAAATTGTCCACATTACAAAGGGGGAAACACTTCAAACCCCCATATTTATAGATAGACAACCCAATAGAAGCCTTGAACAAGGCCACCCAACAAACACCCACTAAGGAGGATGAGGTCCTCAAGCAATTACAGAAGACACAAGCCAATATATCTTTATGGGGTTTACTCATGGTCTCATACAAGCACTGTCAAAATCTGGTAGACCTTCTCAACCAAATCCAAGTCCCTACAACCACAACTTCCCAAGATCTGAATGCTATGATTGGGTCCATAAGTAGGCAACTCACTATTTCCTACTCTGACAAAGATTTGACAAAGAAAGGGAAGTACCACAATGACCCATTACATATTACTGTAGATGCCAAAGGCAAGAGGATTCTCATGGTTCTAATTAATGATAGAAGTGCCTTGAATGTGTGTCCTTTAAAGACTGCAAGTTGCTTAAGTCTAAGTATTGAAGATTTTGTGCCTACGAATCAGCATGTGAGGGCATATGACAATAGTAGAAGAGAGGTCTTGGGAACCATGACACTAGAGCTCACTATAGGACCAATGATCAAGAAGGTGGAGTTTCAAGTCTTGAACATAGTTTCATGCTTCGATATGCTCCTTGGGCGACCATGGATCCAAGACATAGATGTCGTACCTTCATCCCTATACCAAAAGGTCTGATTTCTATATGAAGGAGCCATAGTTACTATATATGGCGATACTTTGACCGTGCCAAAGCCCATTTTTGGTATTGACTCTGAGAATGAGCTATTGACCTTGGACGGCTTTGAGATTAAGAAGCCTAATTTTGAAAAAAGAGAAGAAGAAGTGGAGAAGATCCTCATGGACTTTGCTCCCTACAGCAACAACAACGTGGTGGCAATGATGAGGAGAATGAATTACCTTCCGGGAATGAACTTGGGGAAGACTATGAAGAAGCCAATTGTTCAAGACCCAATAATTCCTACTGCCACACCACCTTTTAAGCTAGGGTATAAGTCCACTGATGATGACTTGTTAGAGATGGAGGTGAGAAGAATGGCCCGAGCCAAAGCCAAAGCAAAGGGACTTCCTTGTCCCCCAAAACCCCTAAAGCCCTATACTCCAACATTAAATGGAAAGTTTGTCAAAGCTGGAGATAGTCAACGCTATTAAGGATTCCCTGAATCGAGATTCAACCCTAAGACAAGAACAATGATGTCTGGGTTTGAGCTGCTATTTGATTGCAATAACAACCTTGCTGAACTAAAGAAGGAAGACACAAATTGGGTCCCAACTGATTGGGCTGATTACATGGACCCTAATGCAATGACTACGCTTCTGGGAGATACCATTTGCAATATAGAAGAAGAAGAGTATTGGGAGGCTTGCCAACAAGCATTGAAGAGCCCGTATGAAGCAAGGACAAGTGATGAAGAAAGGGGAGAAGCCCCTAGTGATGATGATGAAGGTAGCAATAGCAAGAGTGATAGTAGTAGTGACAGCAGTAGCAATGATGATGGAGATGGTGAGGATGATAGTAACAGTGACAGTGAAAGCAACAACAATGAAGACTATGAGAACCAATATAGTGGCAACAATTGGGGCGAACCCCCTAGTGATAAAGAAGATGAAAACGAAGGGCTTTACTATGAAGACTATGATGATGATGTAGACTATTATGATAGAGATATAGAAGATGATGCTGAAATTGAACCTATAGACATGGGAAGCGACGCTGGAAGTAATCAATATAGACTAGTAAATGTGCTAGAGGCTGTAGGAAAGGAGGTTGAAAAGGCCAATAATATAGACTATGATGATCACCCCTACAGGCGTCCCTCAGATTGGAGCTGTATCACTGATGTTAGTTCAAGGTCCGGTCCTCGATATGACAAGTATGGTAGAGAAATTCCCGAGTTAGGATCATTCCACAATTCAGAACTTGGTTCACTGACCCCATACACTGAAGAAGAAGATGACATAGATGCTAGACTAGCCACTCTAGATAGAAAGCTGGTGATCCACAGTTTCAGAAACTTAACACTAAAGAGTCTTGAGGATGAGAGAATGGAAGGGAACAAGTCATAATACCTCCCCCAATACATCCACCCGAGCAACAAAGGGAAGCAAGATCTGTTTGGTGAATGGATGGACAGCATAGAGTGCCTGGATGCTCATGAGACTGACAAGCCCACAGATATGGAGATTGATAGTGAAGGCATGGATTATATGGATGAAGACCCTTTGGTACTGATGCTGAGGGAAGAAGGAACTCGCTGGGAGCCGCCTACTACCGTTGAAGCCACAACTGAGTTAAAGAATTAGGCATGGAAGGGAGCCGCCCACCCTATAGAGGACCTTGTCAAGAAGATCAAGACCATCGAGCCAATCACTATTGCCAAAAACATAGTTTTTATTCCTATTTGAGTCTGTTTTTGCTAGTATTATTGTTCCTGTTGAGTCTGTTTGTAATAGTATACCTATAGAGTCTGTTTCTATTGAGTCTGTTAAGAACTCTTTTCATTATAATATGATTTCTGATTCTGCTTATTTATTGACTTTGAATGTTTTTATTTCGGAAATTGGTAAAGAAACTCTTAATAATAAAGAATTAAAACAAGGGCATTTAGAACTTATAAAAGAAGAAACCCAACCTATTAACCTGGGAACTAATGATGAACCTAAAATGATACAAGTGGGCAACACCCTGAGCATTTATGAGAAAGAAGCATTAGTTGCCCTACTGACAGAATTCAAAGAGGTATTTGCATGGTCCTATGAAGACATGCTTGGGATTTATACAGATATAGTACAGCATTGCATTCCAACAGATCCTACCATGAAGCCGATCAAGCAGAAGTTAAGAAGAATGAAGACAGAATGGACTCTCAAGATCAAGGAAGAAATCAAGAAACAGTACAATGCAGGATTCCTGAGGATGGTCAACTACCCAGAATGGTTAGCTAATGTGGTTCCAGTGTCGAAGAAGGATAGGAAAGTTAGAATGTGTGTAGACTTCCAAAACCTGAATAAGGCTAGCCTAAAGATGATTTTCCTTTACCTCACATTGATATCTTGGTTGATAATACAGCAGGACATGCCTTGTTGTCATTTATAGAGGAATTCTCAGGGTACAATCAGATAAAGATGGCTCCGGAAGATATGGAGAAAACCTCCTTCATTACTCCATGAGGGACATATTACTACAAGGTTATACCATTTGGCCTTAAGAATGCTGGTGTTACTTACCAACGTGCAGCCACTACTCTGTTGCATGATTTGATCCACAAAGAAGTAGAAGATTATGTTGATGACACGATAGTGAAGTCCAAAGATCATGAAGGCACATACCAGCCTTATGGAAGTTCTTCGAAAGAATCCAATTCTATAAGCTATGGTTGAATCCAAAGAAGTGCACTTTTGGCGTCACATCCGGAAAGCTATTGGGGTTTATGGTAAGTCAGAGGGGATTTGAAGTCGATCCTGACAAAATCAAGGCCATTGTGGAGATGAAGCCTCCAAGGACTGAAAAGGAGATCCGAGGATTTCTAGGGAGGATACAGTACATCAGCAGATTCATAGTCCTGCTTACCATGACATGTGAACCAATTTTTCGATTGCTCAAGAAAGAAGTTCCTACAGTTTGGAATGAACAATGCTAAGAAGCTTTTGAGAAGATCAAGAATTATCTAATGAAGCCACCAATACTGGTTCCACTGGTACCTGAAAAGCCATTATTGTTGTATCTCACCACTACATACACAGCAATGGGGGCTTTGCTTGCTTAATACCTAAAGGAGTCTAGGAAAGAGAATGCAATCTACTACATCAGCAAGAAGATGTTGCCTTATGAAGAAAAGTATTCACCACTTGAGAAGACATGTGTAGCACTTGTATGGGCAACCTGCAAACTCAGACATTATATACTTGCTTTCAAAGTCTTGTTAATTGCAAGAATGGATCATTTGAAGTATTTGATGGAAAAGCATGTGCAAGATGGAAAGACGGCTAAATGAGTTTTGCTTCTGTTAGAATTTGATATTAAATATTTGACTCAGAAATCTGTGAAGGGGAGAGTGATTGCTGATCACTTAGCCCACTGTTCACCTGAAGAAGCTGAAAAGATCCAAGGAAACTTTCCAAATAAGGATATCATGAAGATTGAGGTAGAATCATGGAAGATATATTTCGATGGAACAACTAATTAAAATGGAAGTGGCATTGGAGTTCTCCTAATTTCTCCAAAAGGGACACACATCCCATTCTCTAGTAGGCTCAACTTTCCTGCCATTAATAATGCCACTGAATATGAAGCTTGCATTATGAGGTTACGAGCATCCCTGGGTCTCGGAGTAAAATAGTTGGAAGTATATGGCGATTCAGCATTGATAATTTCTCAGATTCAGAATGGATGGAAGATCAAGAAAGAAAGGCTGATGCCTTATTATGAATGTCTTTAGAAGTGGGCCTCGAAATTCAACAAGATCTAGTACCAATATGTGCCAATGATGCAGAATTAGATTACAGATACTTTAACAACAATGGCCTCCACAATGGATAGACCAAAGGAAGATGAAGCTAGACCCATAGTGGTGGAACAAAAAGAGGAGCCAACTTATTGCATGTCAATAGAAGAAGATGAGGGAAAGAATGGGGAAGGTGAATGGTATTCCAACATCCTACAATATCTCAAGGATGGGACATACCCACCGTCTGCAGATAAGAATGACCAATTGACCATCAGAAGGCTATCCACTAATTATATTATTTGTGGAGAGAGGCTTTACAGAAGATCATATGATGGAATTCATCTCCTTTGTGTGACCTCAAGAAAGCACAGGAAATAATTGAAGAAGTCCATGAGTCAAGCTATGGGCCACATATGAATGCACACATGCTATTATGAAAGATTATGAGGCAAGGGTATTATTGGACTACTATGGAAGCGGATTGCGCAGCTCATGTTCGGAAGTGTCATCAATGCCAAGTCCATGGAGATCTGAAGCACATGCCACCTATGCCATTACATACCATGACTTCACCCTGGCCATTTTCTATAAGGGGAATAGATATTATTGGGAAGATTCATCCAACAACATCTAATGACCATGAATTTATACTTGTTGCTATTGATTACTTCACTAAATGGGTAGAAACTACCTCATACAAGGTTTTGAACTTAAAGAAAGTTGCTCAATTTATTCAAACTAATATCATTTGTAGATATGGGGTACCACATGAAGTTATCTCTGACAATGGACTGCATTTTAAGGGAGAAATAGAGAAACTGCTGCGACAGTTCAATATTCAGCACCACAAATCCTCACCTTACTGTCCTCAAACTAATGAAGCAGTTGAAGCTGCAAATAAGAATATAGGGCGAATCTAGAAGAAAGGTACGAAGAACTACAAGGATTGGCATCTACAATTACCCTATGCATTGGGGGTATAGGACATCAATTCGATCTTCCACAGGAGCCACTCCTTATTCATTGGTGTATGTGATGGAAGTAGTCCTTCCCATTGAAATGGGTGTCTGTTCACTAAGGACAGTACTGGAAAGTGAAATCCCTGAAGTAGATTGGTTGCAAAGCATATATGACCAATTATGCATACTGGATGAGAAAAGACTCAAGGCCTTGTACCACATTCAGGGTTATCAAAGGAGGCTCAAGAAAGCTTTTGACAAGAAAGTAAAAACTAGAGATCTGAAGTTAGGGGATTTAGTGCTGAAAGAGATCCAAGCCTCGATTCAAGATAAAAACGGGAAGTTCAAGCAAAATTTGGCAGGTCCATATATTATTAAGCAGATATACTCTAGAGGAGCTATAAGGTTGATGGATTTAGATGAAAACCCTTTCATCGAGCCAACCAACATGGATCAATTGAAGAAATACCACATTTGAGGTGGTAGTCTGTAAACACCACATATGAAGTAATTGTAAATTATCCTATTTCCATTCATAGGTTAAAAAAAAAATTAAAAAAAAAAAGGTATGTTGAAAACCCGAAAGGGCGATCTACGCAAAAGAAGAGTAAAAAAAAAAAAGTGAAAGAGCCTGCTAGGCTGAAAACCCGAAAGGGCAGCCTAGGCAAAAATTAAGGCAAATAAAAAATGAACTATGTGATGACCTGATCCTTCTGCCAAGGAGGTACATAGGCAACCATACATTTGTCCGGTCACAACTTCCCCAAACCCACCATTTACCCAATAAGAAAAAAAAATTTCCTTTTCCAAAATTCAACCATTCCATTAAATCATGCTATTACACAGAAATCAAAAACTCAAACCCTAAACCAAATCATAAAAAAATAACAAACCCTAAAAACCCAAACCATAAAAAAAACCAAACCTTAAACAGAACCCTTAACCTCAAAGTTCTAAATAATTCCTAAACATAAGAGTTTCACATCAACTTTTAAAATAAACATGTTCAAAGCCAAAAATAAGAAGATCACTTTGTCTTCAATCTTTTCTCTTTTGGTTGTTCATTGATTCCATTTAAGCTGGGTACTATGTCACCTTTGTCCCTCCTTTTAAATTCATAGTTGTCATCATCATGTCTTTCTCGATTGTCTCTAAAAAATTGTTTTCTTATAGCAACTATGTCAGCCTCCTTGTTAGCAATCTTGTCCACCAACCAGTTAGAATATTTTGTAGTCATCCTGTGAAAGTGAACTTTGACAAAAAATTGATCTACTCGGTCAGCCATCTCCAAGCCCAAAACATGTTCCTTATAGAAGTAAGATTTGTGTCCACGGGAGTGAAAGGTTTTCTTCCTTTTCCACTGGGCATCCCTTGCTCATATTGGAACTGCTTCAAGAGTCTATCCGCCTTTTAAAAAGTTGCCCTCCTTAATCCAACTATAAAGATGTGATATGATCCTAGAGACCACAGTAGAGGGGGTGGACACTTCCACCAATAACAATTTCATCGAATGGAGGCACTAGATTTCTTATTAAGAAATTTCATCCAGTCGCTTTCAATTTGACACTCAGTTTTGATGACAGTCCTACTGAGGAAACTGCCAGGACCATAATTGCCAACTGTAGGCTTGGCAATCATATCCAATCTTTCCATCAGCCATATTTGCAAAGTCAAGGGACTCCCAAGAAAGTTTTGTGACTCTCCACTATGAAATATAGAGTCCAATCCTAGAAGAGTTTCTGCCAAGATCAGAGAAACAGGATTATCACCATCCTTAATTTAACTCACAACACTTATGACTCGAGCATCAATAAAACCGTGCCTTCCAGAGCAAAGCAAAAATTTTCCCACAAAGCAGAGAGCCAAGCCAAAAAATTTCTGCATGTTGTCAGTCACTCCATAAGTACGTTTGTTAATCAATCTTGAAAGAATTGCATGAAGATCCACCATATGTCTTTCAATCATGCTACTGGTTATTGAAGTAGGAAGACCCAGAGCATCAGACATAAATTCCCTATGTTTGGGATTACAAGAAACTGCTACAGATTTCTTGCTTGGATCATAACCCAGAATAGCTGAAAATTCTTCAATTGTGGGACAAAGTTCAGCAGTTTAAAACCGGAACACATGATCTTCAAGATCCTAAAACTTCACAGCAACACGGAGGAAGTCCCACTTGATTTTGACGTTCCTCAAAGCCTTGATTCCCTCTAGTTTGTAGGCTGTAAAATTGGTCTTAGTACCAATATCAAAGCTACGAACCCATTTGTTGATATCATGAATGGTTGAATGAGAAAAATGTTGATTGTTAGCCATGGATAACTCTTGCTTGTGATTATTATGTCTTGCTAACCTTGATACAAAGATTTGTTTGCAGGATAGATGCTAAAATAAGCTACCTCAATCCTTAACCAGGTTTAAATAGGTTTCAAGAGTTTGTAGCTGACTTGGAAAGTGATTCACGGTCACAAACGTAGGAAATATTTTTCAAAAAACTCAAAAACGTGAAAAACGCGTTGAAAAAGCACGAAGAGTTGGCCCACGGTGGGATGTGCCAGTCGGCACTTTGAAAGTGCCGATCAGCACTCCTCAAGTGCCGATTGGCACACATCACCACCAAAGACCCACTTATCATGTTTTGTGTTTTTAGGCACCTTTCATATCTGTTTTTGACTCTATTTAACACTCAAAAACATTTTTTTTGGTTAAACTGGGGCATTGAGACATGCTTTGTCCATTTGTTTCAAAAAAATTACTTCCATCACTACTTTCAAAAAAAAAAAAATTTTTTGATCAAATTAAGATTTTTCAAAGTCATGTGTTCATCTCTTAAACTAGGGGCATTTGGGAACAAGAAAAAATCACTCATTCTTTAAAAATAATAATAATAATAATAATAATTCTTTTAAAAAATGAAGGATTATCATGCATAAGACTTTAAACTAGAGGCATTCGGCTGTGCCTCATTCAAGTAAGAGCAAATTCCATCAGAATTGGTCAGATAAGTTTAAATTGTTACTACAAGACTTCATCAGGTGAATTCTAAACTTGTCTCATCTAAAGTTTTAACAAGATCAGAAGTAATTCAAAGGACAAAGAGCTAAAAGCTGAGATTAATACAAGTTTGTGTAAGAAACGTTTCTTCTTGTTCTTGCACAAAAAAAAAAAAAAAAAAAAAAAAAAAAGTCAAGCATCATTGGGACTCCGGGTCCACCTGCGCAAAGATCTTCTCGACCCACCTCTAGAGGAGCCACCCTCAGTATCTCCTTCCTAACTTGCATAAAACCGAGATTTTTACTGCCAGTTCTGAAGTTCAAGATTTCTGACTCTTTCCTCCAAGGATCTTGCGTTGGCATCAGCCAATGTCATTCGGCTCGCTTGAAAAATCAACAAAGACAAGTATTAGATGGATTATCGAGGAAGTTCAAGCAAAGACACTCAGAATCGTCATATACCTAGCTTGCTTCATTCATCACATATTGGGAAGACTGGGTGCATGCTACCAGTTGCAAACCTCCGACCATCTACATGCTTTCTTCCACAAGATCAACATTGACCTGAAACACAAATTTACCAGATCATGAGCAATTCAATGAGCCAAGAAGAAATGGGAACAAGGAACTAAAAGATTCAAGAACATATTGGATCAGGCCAAGGGACATTTGGGGTGTGTTCTGGTTTGTCTAAAGTCATGAAGCTGTACGACCCATCAGGATTCATCACTTCATATTGCCATGCAGGAAAGTAAGGATAGGTCTCCATGAAAGAACTAAAAGAGCCGCTAGCATGGCTAGGAGAGGGATTCTCTTCTCCCTCTTCCTCTTCTTCAGAAGATGAAGCTTGAGAGTGCAACATACAGACATCATCACAAAGCGAAAATATGGGAAAGGAGTATACATGATGAAATATAACTTGACTTCAGAAGGAAAGAGAGATACCGAGGTGACAAGAATACCAGCCAGACAACCTTGTAGTTGAGTTTGAATGAAATCAAAATAAATCCCTAGTGTCCTTGAAACAACATGGCCAATTCGAGCGCTAGCAATCTCTTCATTAGCCAGAAGGTTAGCCAGCCGAATGGAGGGACAAAGAGGAACCGAAATTGACGTAGGAGGATACACGTGTTGAACCTGAGCTAACACCTGATCACCAAGATACCAGTACCTCTCATGGCCACACTCAAACAAAACCTGACGACCATTCAACTCTAGAGCCTATTCACACTAAGCATACTTCTCACATCCAAGCCAAAGATTCAAAGACATCTGAAAATCACAAAGAACCCAGAATGAAAAGAGGACCAAACCACAATCAAATCACAAAAACCTTTAAAAAAAAAATCCAAAAAAAAAAAAAAAACTCACGTTAGCAATAGTTAAATTGTCGATCACCATACGCCAAACTTCCAAAGAACGCTTGGAAGGTGTTGACAAACGGTATTTGGGCAACCAATGAAGAAATCTAGGATATATGCCATTAACATCTTCCCAAACTTGAGGATCGACCCCAAAATATTCATACATCCAAACTTGAAAAATTAACATACATCATTACAATATAGCCAAAACAACTTTCCAAAACCCACACATAGTCAAAAATTCCAAACCTCACCTGCCCAACAAACGACGCAGCTCCTAAGCTTAAGAGACTACGCCTAGAAAGTTGAGTCATAAAATGCAAGAGGGTTGCGTAAGCCATGCTACCCCAATCATAATTCTTGATTTGGTCAATATCCCTCAGTCTACATAAATAGCGCAAGCTCACAGTACTACCCAAGTTTGGACACAAGAAAGTCCTAATGAAGAGGAGCATGAACATACGTGTACCCATTGCCACAGTTTTACAACTCTCAATATTCTCATACAGCCACATCAGAGAGACATTTTTACTTTTCAACTTTGAAGGCACTACGCCTAAAAGACCCTTAGTCTCTTTTGGAGTAAGGAAATCATTGACCTTGATTCTTTCACCGCCCAATCTTAAGCCAGTGATGACAGTGAAGTCGTAAGGTGTCAATATTACTTCACCAATGCTTGGAAAATGGAATGTGCACGTGGTATCCCAAAACCGTTCTGACAAAGCAAGGAGCAACTGAAGATCCTTGTCCTCATGAGTCTCCTGATTCAATAAAGCTTCGAAGAAAGTCTGAAAGCCCGCGTCATTAATGATGTTCCTGATATCCGGAGATAATATTTCCCATATACCTTTTAGCATTTGAAGGCTACCTCGGCTTTTGAGGTTCTGCAAAACAAGATTTGACCCATCATCAGGAGGTCCATGACCAAAATTACATGCCCCAACAAAATTTTCCATGACCAAAAATTACATGTCCAACAAAAATTTTTCCATGACCAAACTTACAAGTCCAACGAAAAATTTTTCCATGACCAAAAATTACATGCCCAACAAAAATTTTCAATGACCAAAGTTTCATGTCCAACACAAAAATGCATACCACCACAAAATCTTTCCGTACCCATACCCACAAAACTTTTTCATAATCATGAAATAAGACTTACACATTCAAACAAAATTTCCGCATTCATCAAAAATAAATTTGTTCAACCATGCCTACACAACAAATTTCCATAACTTCAATGCCCCCAAAATTCAAGCCTAATTCATCCAACAATACCACATGACATACATTGCCAAAATTCATGAGCCATCAACATTGTTCAAGTTACACCATGCCAAAAAAAACTCAACAATTCAAAATGTCCCCAAAGCCAAGATTACAACATGATCAACCATGCAATGTCCAAAATTTCAATAAGAGCAAACAACAACCAAATGACAATGTCTCAACACCAAACTCTCAATGAAGCATGAAATCAACAAATTTCCCAACAAAGAAATCAAAAAAAAAAAAAAAAAAAAAAAAAATTCAGCTTGAAGTCCATTTTGGAGTATGGAGCATGGGTCTTGGGGTCTTAAAGAAGCCCTTCTTCATCATTCCATTAAAGAGATGGGTGGTATTTTTTCCCATTAAAAGTGAGAAAGGAAGGCCTATTGGAAGATGATGCCATTGGTAATGCAAAGAAAAGGGAAGTTTGGAAATGGGTTTCACAAAAATGGATGTGTAGCAAAAATGGCCAAGAACACAAGGATCTGAAAAGATATTAAGGAAGATGAGTAAAAGAAGGTTGAGAAGCTTAGGAAAGTGATTTTTTAGAGAAGAAATGGTGTAATGAGGGAGAAAATCCAAGTGGAAGAGGGAAGTGAATAGTAACAATGGAGGAAGAAGGAAAAAGGAAGAGAGAAAAGCAACAAAAAAAAAAAAAAAAGAGACAAGAGACATGGGGAGCCAAAAATTCGGCCCCCTCCTTTTGTTTTACCACCTGAGTTGCTGAGTTAACTCAGGTTTGACTGAGTTGACTCAATCAACACCCAAAAAAAAAGATTTCTTTTTTTCTTTTTAAGAAATGAAAAATCAAGAAGGATGGAGGAAAATTTTTAAAAATTTCAAAAAATAGATGTCATCAATTGCCAAAAAAAAAATTTTTACTTTGAAAAAAAATTCTTGGAGATGACCAAGGACAAAAGATACCATTTTTTATTTCAAACTCTCAATTCCAAATTTCAAACTTTCAATCTCAAGTTTCAAATTCCAAATTCTAAGCTTCAAGTTTCAAATTTCAAAGATAAAATCTTTTTCAAAGGACTACAAAAGTCAGTCAAGGTTTTCTTTCTAAAAGGAAGAATTCAAATCAAGAAGGAACAACTGAAGATTACACATCTCAAAACAATCGAACAACAAAGCACTCATCATCAAAAGTCTAATTCAAAATTTTAATCTTTTGCAGGCAAAATTCTAGATCAAGGTAGAGAAGCCCCTTGGTTGCCACAATCCAGGTTCCGAGTTAGAGAAGCCCCTTGGATACCGTCCATCAAGATCGAGGTAGAGAAGCCCCTTGGTCGCCACAATTCAGGTTCAGAGGTAAAGAAGCCCCTTGGATACCTTCCATCAAGATCGAGACAGAGAAGCCCCTTGGTCGCCACAATTCAAGATTGAGATAGAGAAGCCTTTCAATCATCCCAGGTTCCAAGGTAGAGAAGCCCCTTGGTCATCACAATTCAAGATTGAGATAGAGAAGCCTCTCAATCCTCCAAGGTTCCTAGGTAAAGAAGCCTCTTGGTTACTTTTCATCAAGATCGAGGTAGAGAAGCCCCTTGGTCACCACAATTCAAGATTGAGATAGAGAAACCTCTCAATTGTCCTAGGTTCCGAGGAAGAGAAACCCCTTAGATACTTTCCATCAAGATTGAGGTAGAGAAGCCCTTTGGTCGCCACAATCCTTGGTCGCCACAATTCAAGATTGAGATAGAGAAGCCTCTCAATCACCCCAGGTTCCGAGGTAGATAAGCCATTTGGTTATCTTTCATTCAGATCGAGGTAGAGAAGCCCTTTGGTCGCCACAATTCAAGATTGAGATAGAGAAGCTTCTCAATCGCCCCAGGTTCCGAGATAAAGAAGCCCCTTGGTTACCTTCCATTCAGATCGAGGTAGAGAAGCCCCTTGGTCGTCACAATTCAAGATTGTGATAGAGAAGCCTCTCAATCGCCCCAGGTTCCGAGGTAGAGAAGCCCCTTGGTTACCATCCATTCAGATCGAGGTAGAGAAGCCCTTTGATCGACCCCCCACATTCAGACTGAGATAGAGAAGCCTCTAAATCACCTCAGATTTCAGGATTCACTTCAGATTTATTAGTTATCAATTAGGTCAAGTATTCATAATCTTCATTTTTCAAAATAGTAAGGCACTAGTTCTATGTTCCAAGGTTTTAGGTTCTAGGGCTAGGAAATCTTTAAAAAATCAACCTCAATTAAATCATGGCTGCTAAAATCAGTGTCTTTGATTTTCATTGACATTCGCTTTGCAAGCTCTGTCAATGAGGGGCATTCTGTAGACACTCGATTTTGCACTCATAATTTAATTAAGGAAGATGGCTAGAATGACCATTCATATACCCGAAAAAATCATAGTTGCATTACATGCATTAATTCATTCATTGCATATCATAAAAATGATCTTGAGATTCTAATGGTCGCGACAGTATGCCAGATTTCCAAATCAGACCGTCGGATTGAAAGATATCGCATGATCAAGTTTGCACAGTCTACATGCATTTTGTTTGGGTGGAACCAACCACACATGATTAATTTAAATTAATTCTGATTGGTTGAACAATTAAAATTAATTAAGTAATTTTGTGATTGGTTGTTAGTTAGTGTCAAAAATAGACTTGCTTGCATGGGAATAAAGTGAATAATTAGATAACAACAAAATTGTGGATAATTAAGACATTTTGGAGTGTTTATCTACAAGATAATCATTACTGTAAAGACCTGAATCATCATATATTAGAATACGGATTAAAAACGCGTCTAAGTGCAAGTCCCGGCTAAAAAAAAACCTCAAAAAAGGAGTTCAAAATAGACCAAAACTCAAACACGTGTCTAGCACCCAAGAGGACCATTCGGCACTCTTGGAGTGCCGATCGACACTTTCGAAGTGCTAATTGGCACAAATTCGAGGCCCCGCCCGAGGGCTTCTGGATTAAGATAAACCTTGTCTTTTTCGATTTTTTAGAGATAAGGACATATCCCAGTTCGTATTCTGATTATTAAGCTAATTTTTCGAAGCATTCTCACCCTTATAAATAAAGGATGCCTCTCAAAATTCAGCACACTTTTTCACACTTTCTGACCCCCCCCTCTTTTATAACATCAAAATATCAAAGCCTTATGCACTTAAAGTAATTAAGATAATACTAAGTATATAAATCCCAAAAATTAATCATGCAATTAGGCTGGGATGTTACACTATATCTAAACCCAACATCGCTTTTAACTAAATATTGGGCCTTGCTGCTGCTGCCACAATTAAGGTAGACTGAGATCCAACCCTTTTGAAAAATCATGCCACCACTGCCATGACCACGCCACCACTGTATCGCCACCATCGAGAGAGAGATCGGCAGTAAAGGAGAAGAGAGAGCACTAGTTTGATTAGTGAATTCTGAGTTTTTTTTTTAGAGAGAGAGAATTGATGAGAGACAAATGAGAGATGACAGATGATAGATGAGAGAGGAGAAAGGAGTATTTTATCTTTATTTGAGAGGAGAGAATAAAATATTATAAAAGTTTTTATATCCGAAGCTATAGTGGGTTGTATATACAACAACCCACTGTTCACTGTTGCTAAAAAATTTTAGCAATAGCAACCTAGATGTTGTTGATTTTTGGCTTATTGGTTGCTAAAATAACAATTGGGGGGTTTTTACACCCCTTAATGCTAGTGCTCTTAGGGGATCACTAAAGAATGACTAGATGACCCATTTATGTTTGGAAAAGATCATGGTAATGGAAAAGTTCAACCTTAACTTTCAAGTCCTTCACTACCTATTCTCAACATAGGTTTCCTTAATTAAAGAAAATCTCACCACCCACATGCATCAAACTTAAAACTCTTAAAGTAAGTTGGTGGAAGTTAACGTTGTTCTCTAGTTTTATTCTTAAACATGCTTTCTTTGGTTGACTTGTGTTGGGGGTGTTTTTCGTCGCCTGCATGATGTTAGGGGAGTCCAAACTGAGACTCGACTTTAGGCTTGGAACATGGCCCAAAGGCTATCGGTGAAGTGTGAAAGGCCCATTTTGCTCAAAGTCTAGGTTGCATCCAACAAAGATTATAATAATGCCCCAAAAATACCTCTTGAAAAGATAAGCTAGCACAAAGGATGGCCCACCACAACAAGTGTTTAAATAATAATCTAGCGGTAAGCAAGAGAAACATCCAACGGTAGATGTTTAGAAAATCAATAAATGTATTTGCATAGTAAAAATTTTGCATTTCCTCCATAGTTGGTTCATATAGAAGTTGACCCATTATAACAAGTACACAAGAGGAAAAATGGTCCAGCAGTGAATATGACAGACCTCCAAAGGTAGATGTCTAACAGGTTAATAAGTGTGTTTACATGGTAAAAATCATATATTTTCCTTATTATTATTAATTCAACATAAGGGAAAACTTCCATTGTATTCAAAATATTATGACTTTCATCATAATAACAATAAACAAGGATTAAAGGCTTTATAATTACAAGTAAAAGAGGAAAAGTAGGATGGAATAAAGGGAGAGAGAGATTCCAGCTCAGAGCAGCACATATTGAACTAAGCTTTTTGGAATATCTATATGTAGGGCATGAATGGTGTAGTGGAGGCTATTTTTAAGTGAATGGGTATTTAAGCTTGTGGTGGTGTGATGGAGTTAATGTTGAGGCTAAGGCTTTAATGGGTAAAGAGTTGTTTATGACTGATTAGGAAACATTTATGGGCTGTGAATAAGTAGAAAAAGAAAGGCAATGTTTGAAGCTAAGTGAGTGTGGGCTAAGGGGAATGATTTATGAGCTTGGGGAGAGTTGAACCACAAGCAAAGTGACAAGAAAATCAGAAATTTCAGATTGGTTGGTTGGTGTTTATTTTAAGGTGCTGGGATTTTCTGAGAAAATGGAATGTGATGTTTATGGGTAAGTGTATATGAGCATTTATGGACTAAAGGCTAGTTTCTGAACTAAGGGACTGACTTATGGGCTAAAAATAGCATGATGGGTGAGGAATTTTATGATAGGATTTGTTGTCCTCCATGAGTTGATGGTAGTTCCTTTTATAGTGAAGCTTAAGGGATTGATTAGCAAAAGTCCAAAAACACAGGACTGATTAGGGGCAGGACAACAGACTTAATTATCCTAGAATTTGGCCTAAAATGGGAGATTTGCTTTTGGAGCTATTTTGCTTCTTTGGGCAATGTCACACATGGGTAAAAATCAGCATAATCTTGCATTAAATGCTAAGAATTCTGAGATTGTGTTCAACCAATTGGATTAAGGCAGGTATTAAGGAGAAATTCTAGTGCTGCAACTGAGATTTGGACCCTAGGAAATAGGATTCAACACCCTAAGCTAGGTGTCAAAGTTTAAGTCCACTTCAGAGAGTTCCGCTGGAGATCCCTTTATGCCCTCCAAACCATATGTTCCCAAATTTTCCCCTTTAGGATTTATGGGCTTGGTTCATGAACCAATTACATACATTTTTTGTAATAAAATAAACTATTTGGTCGAGGATTTCATGAGCTTAGAGGTCTTGGTTATGGCTTCCTTGAGTTGTGACCAAAACTTGGGGAAGAAGGGTATTTATTGCCTATTAGCCTTTAGGTGTCAGCCTCTGGTACTGTTCACGTCAGAGTTGGTAGTAGGACAGGTGGCCAGCTCCTAATTTGGTTTGGGAACTTGGTTGCTTCTTGAGGTGACCTCCAGAGGAAGGCAGAACTAAATGGAGTTCTCCTGCGGGGTCAGTTTGCACACATAAGCTGTTTTGGCTAAGATTTCATGTTGGGCTTGGCCATGAGGACTGAGTATTTTGGTGGGCCTCTGACTTGGTGATTCTCTCCACTTGGGTCTATCATTTTGCTTTCTCATTGTGAGCCCTACAAAATGGACAAAGTTACCATATGTTGCCATGAATTTTTATTCCACATAGGCTTTAGTTGTTAGTAGAAATAAAATAAATTCATGAGTTTTAATAAATATTTATGATAGGTTTTGGGTATTAATTTCCATGGGCTTTAAATAACAACTTGTATAGTTTCTCATAATTTTTGCTATGGATTACTTTGTAAATGATATTTTCTTTGAAACTTTTTAAATAATGACCTCCAATATTTTCTTGAGAATAATATTTACCATGGGTTTTAAATAGAGACAATATCCATGAGTTTTAAATAAATGTGGTAACAACCACTATAATGGAATAATGTGATATTCTCATGAGTTTTTCTATAGATAATCATAATGGGCATGTAGGATGAATAATTATCATGAGTTTTGGAAATAAATATTATGAATGTTGTGATGTAAGATAGATAGTGAACATGAGTTTATAATATGATATGAAATAAATAAATGTCATGGGTCTAAGATAAAAAATCATAACTTTCCATGGGCTTTTATAAGATGATTCTCATGGGTTTTGAAAATAGATAATTCATAAATTCCTTGAGCTTGTAATATTATAGTAATAGGTTTAAGAATCTAAAGTATTGTTCATTATTAGACTTTTAAGTGAAATAATTATGATATAGTATTTTGCCAAGTATTAATAACCTTGGGCTTTTGATAAAATAGTGTCAAGTAGTTAACTTGGGCTTTTAATAGTGTCAATGTAAGTTGGACTTTTGATATTGCCAATGAGAATTGGGTTTTAAATATTACTAGCGAGAACTAGGCTTTGATATTGCCAATGAGAATTGGGCTTTGATGTTGCCAATGAAAATTAGGTTTTAAATATTGCCAGCGAGAACTGGGTTTTGATATTGCCAATGAGAATTGGGCTTTGATGTTGCCAATGAAAATTGGGTTTTGATATTGCCAATGTGAATTGGGTTTTGGATAAACAAATTGCCATGGGTTTAAACCATGGGCTTTGATTATGGATTTGAATTCCATTGATAAAATATCCATGGGTTTAAATCATGGGCTTTGATTATGGATTTGAATTCCATTAATAAAATTGTTTTGCCATGGACTTGAATCATGGGCTTTTCAAATATTGCCAAGCATAAGTATTCTTAGGCTTTAAATAGAATAGGATGTGTGTATTGGGTTCATAGGGCCGGTTTTGAGCTTAGCTAAATAATGATAATAAAATTGAATAAAATATGAGTTTTTGAGATTTTTGTGATAGTTTATATCATGACCCAAATTAGATAATGAGATATAAATATTTGTGATTAACATAATAATAGAGCAAAAAATATTTGGGAAAACCCAATAACTTATTAGTGGTATTTGAAAATAAATAGGTGGTACTCAAATAAAATTAGGTGTAAAAAAAAAGTACCCTAACAACTTGCAATTTTAAAACAAGTTGCTAACAAAACACATGATTGTACAATCAAGATTCGGGTGATACAAATTGTGTTTTATGTAGGAGCATATTGAAGAGCAAAACTTGTCTTTTTTCTTTCAATGCAATTTCACTAAAAGGATTTGGAATAATATTAAGTCATAGTGTTTCATCATGCATTCTAAAGTTCAATTAGGATGATATTGTGGCATTGGATGAGACCAACTTATAGGGTAAAATTAAGGTATACTATGATTGTTAATGGGAAGTCAAGAATAAGGTGGATGTAAGACGAGCATTTTTTTTGAGATAATGGAGAAGCATTCTGTAACTACATTTCAAATAGAACTTTATGTTGTACTTAAGGTATTTTCCTTTATGTTATTAAGAATATTTATGCTCATTGAGCTATGTTTAGACTAATTTGTTTTAGCTTGTTTCTTGTTTGTTGTTGGGGGTGGGAGATTTGAACCCTGATGTCTCCATTGGAAATACTAAGAAATGTTAATTGAATTACAAGACTGTTAGAAATATTGGGTAAAGTCAAGCCCAAGTAGAGTATGTCGGGTCTAGTCTAGTCCATTGCCAAAGAGTTGTGCCTATTACCAAAGAGTTGTATCTATTGGCTTCGTACTCTTTGGTTGTCTATATAAAAGGGGTGGGCTCATTTGTGCAACTGATAGAATTTTTCACTTATGTGTGGTATTATAAAGAACAACACACAAAGAAACATCTCTTCCTCTTTCTCATCAATTTCATCAAAGCATTTAGGTTGTGAATGATATGTGTTTTGTTATCGCAACAAACACCGCGTTCAATCTCAATAACACAAATCCTGAGATACTTTGATTTTCAACAAAGACTCTTGATGAAACTCTATATATTTTGTGAATTGCCTTTAATAAGTTTTATCTAAAGCTATTGTGTTTTTAGTTGTATTGAGGAATACTATGATGTTAGGACATATGTGATTCTTTAATGATATTTTCTCATTTGTCTAACAAAAAAAAGAAAAACCTCAATCCAACTCTAACCTTCAATTATGGTAATATCTTAATGCCTGCACAGAATGTGTGTGTATATATATATATATAAATATATATATATATATAAATCATACATTATAAAAAAAAATGAATAAAGAAGGTTAAAGATTTTAAAAGTAAACAATTTGAATTCTTTCAAGTTATGACACACATTTTATATCAAAACTATTATTATATGTGATTATTAATGTAAAAAAGGCTTATATATAACATAACATTGATGTTAGGACATATGTGATTCACTTGTTAGGAACATATGTCTCTATTTTATGTAATTGACTAATCCTTTGACAAAACGCACTTTACTTGTAATTGGGTAGATCTAGGATGTGTTTAATATTTCAAAGAACAAGAGTTCAAGTCTAGTATTAAAGCCATGAAAATTGGACCAAGAAACAAGTGAAGAAGTGCTGATTCATTAAAGCTCGACACCTGCTCGACACCTTCTCGATCGATCGAGCTTTACGAAATTCAGATTTCCAGATATGATTTTCGGCCCATGCTTATGTATTTGTGTAAAGTTTCTTTTTTCACAACCCTAGACATATATAAGGCTTATTTTAGAGGCCGTCACATAGGAGAATACAAGGAGAACATGTGCAAAAGGTGACCGATGCCTTATTCTCTCTAAAGGAAGCTACTGCGTATTTGTGTCTTAGGGTTTTGTAACCAAGTGCTTCTTGATCTTCATTGTTGATGAAGTGAATAACTTTGCAGCCAACTGTAGACATCAAAAATTTTATGATGTATTCACAACCGTCCGATTGTTCATGATAAAATATTTGTGATCAAATTAATCTCCAAATTGATGACGTGGATGATCAATGAATGAAATCAAGCCACGTGGCAACATCAAATGAAGAAAGCCATATGGCAGCATCAGAAGAAAAGACTTATATGGAAAGTTCTTATTAAATGAAATATCAAATTAAATTCATAATTCAACTCTCAATAAATGCTGAGAGAAAATTCCAAATTAAATACTATTGAGTTGCCTATAAATAGAGGCTTCTCATATGAAAAAAGATAGAACACTTAGAGAAGGAAAATACTACCGACACTCTGCCAAAATAGAGAGTCATCTCTAAAGTTTACAAGAATTCCATTGTTCATCAAGGCCTATTCCTACTTCTTCAAATCAAAGTGGGGATTCTCCTTTAACCTAGTTCGAGATCAAGCCAACGGCTCTTGCATCAAATCAAGCACATTCAACTACTCATTCAACTTGGAGACATCAAAGCACGATTCAAGATCAAGCTTCATAGCCCCTTCGGATCGTAACGTTTCTTGGAGATCGAATCAGAGGAATTTATTGTACTCTTTCATTGTAAAGATTCATACAGAGAATTGTATTCACACACATATATACAAATCAAATACAAGTTGATTATTTGTTACACTATTTCGTGATCGTGTGATCTATCTTTTACGAAAATTGTGTGTACAAATTTCTGGCACGCCCGGTGGGACCTCTCTGCCTCTCATCTCTTTCTCCATCCTAGAAATCTTCAAGTCTCCAATTCACCAAGTTCAATGGCCTCGAAGAAGTCTCAGATTCCCATGAATGCTACCAAAAGTGTTGGGGGGTCAACAAGCAGCAGTACTTCCACAGGTCCCATGACTCGAAACAAAGCCAAGGCAATGAGGCTCCTCGCATCACAAGAAGTTGAGGGAAAAGCTCCTGTGACAAAACTCATAAGTGCCCCAGCCCAGCCAAAGACAGTCATCTCCTTGAGCACTTTGAGGACAAGCAAGCACACTTCCTCTAGGAAGGGAGATTCAGCATTCGTTCCAGAAGACTCGACAATAGGGAGCGAATATCACTATTCTGTATCAGATGCTGGGTCGAGTACTCCTTCACAGGCAGGTTCTTCCCAAGGATCCCCCCGAGAAGTCACTTCATCTATCTTCTCAGAGAATTCTTCTCGTACAATAGCTATGGCGGCCATGATGACGGAGACTGCCACCATTGACGAAAAGATTGCTGAAATGGGACATGCTATAGCTAAGCTTACAAAGACCGTGGAGGAGAAGGACCTTCAAATCGCCACGCTTATGAACAAGCTTGAGGTTCAGAACCGAGGAGAGTCTAGTAAAGACCATTCTCACACGCGTCAGCATACATCCCAAGATGCTCACACATCTTCTCCAAGGAAGGCTGGTGGTCCGCAAGGGAGCTCTACCTCAATTTCATCTCTATCGGTTCAACAGTTACAGGACATGATAACGAACACCATTCGAGCTCAATATGGTGGGGCGCCACAAAACTCTCTGATGTATTCAAAACCATACACCAAGAGGATTGACATTTTACAGATGCCTGCGGGTTACCAACCTCCTAAGTTTCAACAGTTCGATGGGAAAGGGAATCCGAAGCAACACATCGCTCATTTCATCGAGACTTGCAATAATGCTGGTACGGATGGGGACTTGCTCACGAAGCAATTTGTGCGTACTCTTCGAGGAAATGCTTTTGATTGGTACACGGATCTTGAACCTGAGTCCATTGATAGCTGGGAGCAAATGGAAAAGGAATTCTTGAACCGTTTCTACAGTACCCGACGTACCATAAGCATGCTGGAATTAACCAACACGAAGCAATGGAAAGATGAACCAGTGGTAGACTACATCAATCGTTGGCGCTCATTGAGTCTTGACTGCAAAGATCACCTTTCCGAGTCTTCAGGAGTGGCAATGTGCATCCAAGGTATGCACTGGGGGTTGCTTTACATCCTCCAAGGAATCAAACCTCACACCTTTGAGGAGCTTGCTACCCGAGCCCATGACATGGAGCTTAGTCTGTCTAGCCATGGAGAAAAGGGGTTACCTGTTGACCAACAGCGTAAAGAAAAGAAAGATACGAGGAGGGGGGATAAGTCTTCCAGATCCATGGTTAAGGAATCTATGGCCGTTGCTGTGGAGCCGGTGAAGATCTCTAGTAAAGAGAATAAGAGAATGGAGAAAAGGGCCGGTCCAATGCAAGAGCAGGAGAAGCGTCGATTGACTTTGAAGGAGATGGAAGAAAAGATGTATCCATTTCCAGATGCCGACGTTCGAGGCATGCTCGAGAACTTATTAGAGAAGAATGTGATCAAGCTTCCAGAATGCAAGCGTCCAGAGGAAATGGGGCGTACCAACGACCCAAAATACTGCGTGTACCATCGAGTTGTAAGTCACCCTGTGGAAAAATGCTTTGTTCTGAAGGACCTTATCCTAAGGCTTGCAAAGGAGGGTAAAATTCTTTTAGACCTAGAAGAAACTGCTGAGGCAAGTCATGCTACGTTCGCTGTTGGATCCCCAATTTCTGTGAAGTCACCAACTCCAATGGAAGTATGGTCCACCTTGCCATCAACATCAAAGGCATATTGCAAGCACATCCAATTTGGGACGCTCGAGCCTATGCACACGTCATGCTTCAACCCTCAAGATGATGATAGAGCTGCTGACGAATTGGTAGGTGACGAAGAGGGTTGGACTTTTGGGACTTACAAGAGACTTCGAAAACAGCGCAACCCAAAACCCCATGTTCCTTACAAGAAAAGGGAACTTCGAGCAAGCGATTCAAAAGTTGCTCCCAAGGGGAAGGGAACAAATGGTCTGAAGAAACAAAGAAAGGGAGCTCGTCCGAATGAAGGCCCCATGTCGGTCACGCTGCATGAGTTTTTCCCTAAAGGCTTTCTTACAGAGAGCCTAATGACAACCACTTACATGGTCTCTTGCCATGATGCTGATGATCAAGAAGACCTCACCAAAAAGGAAGAAAAAGTGAACCTTGAAGAAACCAGAGGAACAAAGGAAGAGGAAAGTGAAACCCATGCCTCGGAAGAAACAGTTGCTATATGTGCTCATTGCCGTGACAAGATGACGTTTGCTAATGAGGATCTCCTATTAGGCTCCAAACCACACAATCGACCACTTTTTGTCTCAGGTTACACACGGGGGGAAAAAGTAAGTCGTATCCTCATAGATGATGGGTCTGCCGTCAACATAATGCCCAAAGGAACAATGAGGCGCCTAGGCATATCCATGGAAGAGTTATCCAAAAGTCGACTCGTCATCCAGGGCTTCAACCAAGAAGGACAAAGGGCAATCAGCATGATTCGGTTAGATGTGACTATTGATGAGTTGAAAGCAAGACCTCTCTTCCATGTGATCGATTCGAAGACTTCTTATAACTTGTTGTTAGGACGACCGTGGATTCATGGGAATGGTGTTGTACCTTCTACATTACATCAATGCTTCAAATACTGCGACGGCAAGCAAATAAAAGTGGTGACAGCAGATTTGCAACCATTTACAGCGGCAGAATCTCACTTTGCAGATGCCAAGTTTTACTTGGATTGCGACACAACTTCCGATGCACCACAAGGAGAGTCTACAAAAAAGAAGGAGGCAAAACGTAAGGAAGGAGGCGAGCCCCTCTCGGGAGGTGCCGAACCTGACTCTGAAGTGAGACAGAAGTTTCGTGAAGAGGAGAAAGAGGCACCTATGGTCTTACGATATGTGCCCGCATCTAAACGAAAGGAAGGGCAATCCCCGTTCGGGTTGACGATGGGGACTAAGGATAAATGTAAGAAGTCTATTCAAGAGGAAGATATCGCTATCCTTAAAAGTGATTTCACTTTGCCATTACTGAAGTTAGACCAAGTGGCGTCCGCAAAACCCCCACTCAAGGGTTTCACTAGAGCCATGCATAACCTTGTTGAAGAAGATTCATTGCCAGTCAGAAGAACAGAAGAGGGTTTCGACCCTAAAGCATATAAACTTTTGGCAAAATCAGGGTATGATTTCAAAAATCCTCCACAATTGGGGCAACTTTATTCAGATTACGTGGAAGAGAGGTCACATGGGCTTAACTCGACCCAAAGCAAACTGAAGCAACAAGGCTACGCGATCGAGATTCCTAGAACCGAGCTGGGGTATTCATCACAAGAGCCAGTTCGAATCTCGGCCAAAGGGAAAGGAAAAAAGGCAACATCACAACACATCACCTTTGAAGTTGAAGAGGAGGGGAAGCCAAAGCCTGTGTCGAGATCTTCTGTATTTGACCGTCTAGGAACATCTGCTCCTCGAGAGTCAGTATTTAATAGATTAAGCATTTCTCTCCCTACAAAGGAAGGAACCTCACGTACACGTAGGTCAGCATTTGATAGGCTTGGGTCTACAAGTAGCTCAACTGACACCCCACAACCCAAGGAAGGGAAAAGTGGCCTACAAAAGAGAAATGACACCGAAGCCTACAGCCTTATTCCTTCGTGCATGAAACGTGAGTTAACTGTAGAAGTTAGTACAGGAAACTCCCTTAAAGTAAAGCGGCAGACTATTGTGCACACACGAGAGCTTGAGAAGCAAGTTGACGATGGGGAGAAGGATCACGAGACACTAGTCCTTCCTTCTTGCCACGTGATAGCCGAAACTGATTCCGAATCAGATGCATCAGATGGTGAACCAGATGAAGCCCCTCGGGCAATAGAAGACGGGGGGCAAGCAACTGTAGATGAACTCAAAGAATTAAACTTAGGGACTGACGAGGAACCTCGCCCGATCTACGTGAGTTTGCTTTTGACACCGGAGGAAGAAAGCAAATACTTTGAGCTTTTGATGGAGTACAAAGATGTGTTCACCTGGACGTATAAGGAGATGCCAGGTTTAGACCCAACAATTGCAGTTCACTGGCTAGCAATAAAGCAAGGAGTGCGCCCAATCAAGCAGGCCCAACACCGCTTTCGACCGGAACTCCTCCCACAAATTGAGGCAGAAGTTAACAAACTTGAGCAGGCAGGATTCATCCGGGAAGTACAATTCCCAAAGTGGATTGCAAACATTGTCCCTGTCAAAAAGAAGAATGGACAAATTCGAGTTTGTGTTGATTTTCGGGACTTGAATAAAGCGTGCCCAAAGGATGACTTCCCACTTCCAAATATAGAGCTTATGGTTGATGCGACTATTGGTCATGAAGTATTATCATTCATGGATGGTTCATCAGGATACAACCAAATTCGAATGGCACCCGAGGATGAAGAGCTCACCGCTTTTTGAACTCCAAAGGGGATCTACTGTTATAAGGTGATGCCTTTTGGGCTTAAGAATGCTGGCGCAACATATCAACGGGCAATGCAACGAATTTTCGATGACATACTCCACAAAATTGTTCAATGTTATGTTGATGATCTAGTTGTTAAGACAAAGAAAAGAGGGGATCATCTGCGGGACTTGCGCGTTGTATTTAATCGACTAAGGAAATATCAACTCAAAATGAATCCTCTCAAATGCGCGTTTGGCGTCACGTCTGGGAAGTTTCTAGGCTTTATTGTTCGACATCGAGGTATCGAAGTAGATCAATCCAAAATAGACGTTATCCAAAGGATGCCCGAACCAAAGAACTTACGAGAGCTCCGAAGCTTACAAGGCCATCTTGCATACATTCGACGTTTCATATCGAATCTAGCAAGACGGTGTCAACCATTCAGTCGGTTGATGAGGAAAGATGCCACCTTTGAATGGGATGAGGCTTGCAGGAATGCGTTTGAAAGCATTAAAAGGTATCTGCTTAACCCACCTGTCTTAGGAGTGCCTATGCCAGGAAAACCTCTAGTGCTCTACATTGCTGCACAAGAACAATCACTTGGGGCCCTCTTAGCTCAGAAAAATGAAGAAGAGAAAGAGAAAGCATTGTATTACCTCAGTCGAAAGCTAACTGGGGTAGAATTGAGGTATTCTCCAATAGAGAAGATGTGTCTTGCGCTTTTCTTCTCCATTCAAAAATTAAGGCATTATATGCAAGCACACGTAATACACTTGGTTGCAAAGATAGACCCAGTAAAATACGTCTTGTCTAGGGCAATCATGTCTGGACAGTTGGCAAAATAGGCTGTGGCCTTTCAAGAGTTTGAAATCGCGTATGTGCCCCAAAAGGCCATCAAGGGGCAAGCACTAGCAAATTTCCTTGCTGATCATCCTATTCCTGCCGATTGGGAGCTCTCAGATGATTTTCCAGATGAAGATGTGTTGTACACTGAAGTCCTCCCACCTTGGATGATGTTCTTCGATGGGGCCGCGCTGCAAGAAGAATTCGATGCTGGGGTTGTTTTCGTGTCGCCACAAAAACAAGTGTTACCATTCTCCTTTGTGCTTAGTGAACCATGTTCAAACAATGTTGCTGAGTATCAAGCCCTTATTGCCGGCCTCCAAATGGCCCTTGATATGAAGATATCATACTTAGAAGTCTACGGCGATTCCAAGTTGGTAATCAATCAACTTTTGACACACTATGAAGTTAAACATGAGGGTTTGATTCCTTACTTTCAGATGGTTACGCGACTAATTGAGAAGTTCGACGGAATTTCCTTGGAGCATATCCCCAGAAACGAGAATAGGATGGCAGATGCTCTAGCCAACCTAGCCACCACGTTGGCTTTGTCGGAGGGTGAAAAGGCAAATGTCCCTATTTGCAACCGTTGGGAGCTCTCCTATAGGGAAGAATACGCGAGTGCGACGAATGCCATATCAATATCTATAGTGGAGGATGGGGATTGGCGTCAACCCCTGATTGATTACTTGGAACACGGTAAGCTACCCGAAGATCCCCGCCACAAGACTGAGGTACGGCGAAGGGCGCCTCGTTTTATACACTACAAGGGCACATTATATAGGAGGTCTTTCGACGGTCTATTCTTACGATGTCTTGGGAAGGAAGAGGGTGATCAAGCCATGGAAGAAGCTCATTCAGGAGTGTGTGGCGCCCATCAGTCTAGCCCCAAATTGTACCATCGGATAAAACGAATGGGTTATTATTGGCCCACCATGGTCAAGGATTGTATGGACTATGCAAAGACATGTGAAGCATGCCAACTTCATGCAAACTACATCCATCAACCGCCGGAGCCCTTGCACCCTACAGTCGCCTCCTGGCCCTTTGATGCATGGGGACTCGATGTTGTAGGACCATTGCCTAAGTCGTCGGGGGGTCACCTGTACATATTAGCTGCGACCGACTATTTTTCTAAATGGGCGGAAGCCATACCTCTCAGGGAAGTAAAAAAGGAAAATGTGGTGAACTTCATTCGGACTCACTTGATCTATCGGTATGGTGTCCCTCGCTATATCATCACGGATAACGGTAAGCCATTCTACAACAGTTTGGTGACCCAACTATGCGAGAAGTTCGAGTTCAAGCAATACAAGTCATCCATGTATAACGCACCAGCCAACGGTCTTGCTGAGGCTTTCAACAAGACGCTTTGCAATTTGTTGAAAAAAGGTAGTAGAGCGCTCGAAGAGGGATTGGCACGAAAAGATTGGAGAAGCTTTATGGGCATACCAAACAACATACAGGACACCCACGCAAGCCACTCCGTATTCATTAGTATATGGTGTCGAAGCAGTCCTGCCTTTGGAGCGACAAATTCCATCACTTCGAATTGCCATCCAAGAAGGGCTCACAAATGAAGAAAATGCGCGTTTAAGACTTGAAGAGTTTGAAGCACTTGATGAAAAGAGATTGGAAGCTCAACAACGTCTTGAATGCTACCAAGCGTGGCTTTCGCGAGCGTTCAACAAGAGAGTCCGACCTCGATCTTTCCAAGTAGGGGACCTAGTACTTGCAATGCGAAGACCCATCAACATCTCTCACAAGACTGGGAACAAGTTCACATCAAAATGGGATGGCCCCTATGTCGTGCAAGAGGTTTACACTAATGGTGCTTATAAAATAGTCGACGGAGATGGCCTGAGGGTAGGTCCCATAAATGCAAAGTTCCTGAAGCGATACTATGCATGAAGTATTGAAGGTGCTCCTCGGTAAGAGCTTAAACTGCCCATTAAATAAATAAAAAATAAAAAAAAAGAAGAAGAAAAAAAAATCCCGCTAGGTTGAAAACCTTGAAAGAGGCGGCTTAGGCAAAAGTTAGGGATTAAAAAAAAAAAAAAAAAGTCCTTTGAATTACGTTATGACTTGATCCCTTTTGGGTACGTAGGCAGCTTGGTATTCGTTACTAAGTTCAGTCACGTATATACTTAAAAAAAAAAAAAAAAGAAGGAAAAGAAAAGAAAAGAAGGAAGAAGCAAACATTGATCTGGAGATAAATGAGTTTTTATTAATAAAGAGATAGGTGTCGTTACATTGTAATGACTACATCAATGAAGAAAAAGATTAACCTATCCAATCTAAATGCCTCAACTCCTCTTTACTAGTCTCTAGTAACTCTTGTAGCCCTCTAAGTTTTGCATCATCAAAAGCTTCTAAAGTTGGAGTAGCCTCAATCTTGGAAACCTCCCCCTTGATTTGGGAAATGATCACTTGTTGCTAGGCTAGCTCTGAATCACAGAGGGTGCTCGACGCTGTAAACTCTGCCTTTTGCATTGAAAGCAACTCAAGTTCCTTCTTCAATTCAATCTCTCTAGCTAAGGCCTTGTCTAAGTTTGCCTTGATTGCAACTTTCTGATTGATCTTAATGGCTTCCGAGTCAAGGGCAAGAGTGAGACGATGCTGAGCGTCGGTAAGCTTCCGTTCCTTGTCTTCAGGCGCGATGCCTTGTGAAAAAGCATGGTGGAGGGAAGAATATCGGTTTGCGTTATCCATATATTTCAAAATACGCTCTCTTAAAGGCATTGCATCCACAACTTTTATTTGTGCGATAACTTGGAGGATCTTCTCGACTCCATCCCTAAGTGAAGTCACCAAAGTAAAAGGGGTTTTGACGACCTTCTCAATTAGGTCCCCTCCTAACATTTTTGCACGCTGTCGATCGGCCTTCAAAATCAAATCATCGGGTTCAAACTTTGTGACAGTTGAAGTGGCCGGGATGCTCGAGCTACACATAATGGATTTATTTCGAGTCACGTCCCTTGAAGGCTTATGAATAGGGTTGAAAGAAGGAGTGGCATTAGTCTTCCCCGAACGTGATGGGTCAATTGCCTTAGTAGCCAAATCAAAGGCCGTCGGACCTTGAATGGAAAACTCGCTCGTAGAAGGGCTAGTGGCAACTGGTGTACACTTCTCTCCTGCGCTTTTTGAAGGATAATTGTCATCCTGCATTGGAAGAATACCAAGATTGTCATTCTCAAAAAGTTCTTGGATACCAGAAATAGCTTCAAGGTCATCATGAAGGTAACAAAGGTCTTTAATGGGTTCAAGATCAAAATCGTCAAAAAGAGAATTAAGACTCACTTGTGCACTGCCACTAGAAGGGTCGGGAAGCGAATCTATATCGACACCATGGTCAGTCGCCTGGGTGACCCCCTCATGATCCAAATTCTTGTTGGGATTGTCCCTTTGCCTTTTGCGTCTCCAGTGAGAATCTGAGTTGCCACTGTTCCACTCGGAATCTGACGCATCCTTACCCTTGGTCACCTCCACGTCTTGAGGCGTTGAGACTATGCAAGAAGGCCCACGCTTAGGAGAATGTGCCTTGTCCACGCACGCTCCTCCTAA
Organism: Notholithocarpus densiflorus; assembly: GCA_030021035.2. Lineage (NCBI taxonomy): Eukaryota > Viridiplantae > Streptophyta > Magnoliopsida > Fagales > Fagaceae > Notholithocarpus > Notholithocarpus densiflorus. The sequence goes on from JARYZH020000010.1 coordinate 6,440,128, forward strand.
AGACTCATCGGTAGCCTCCGAAATCCCAAAAGAGGGCTTCCCATCGCTTCGGCGCTTCACGGGCTCAACTACTTCATTGGGCTGTTTTATTTTGAGTCTTATCTTGCTTGGGTTAACATTCCCAATCGGTTGCTCAGCCCTACTTGAAAAGAAACCATCAGATCTTCTAGCCCACCAATTCATGTAGTCCTTCGTGCACGGAGCCCCGTGCTCAGATGGGCAGGCAAGGATCAAGAACTTTGAATTAGTAACAAGACGAAGACATTGGCGCCAGAAGCATACCACTTGCTCTAAGGTGACGATGCGAAAGTCCTCATTAAGCTCCCCAGGGATGTGTTGATTAAAACCGAATTGTCGACCAAAGCGGTGAGGGCTATATGGTTCAACTATACATATACTTCCGCGACGAGAGGCCAAGTAGCTAGAGCGTTGGCTGATGAAGTAATCTGCATAAGAACTAGGTAGCTTGTCATCATCCACCAGAATCTCTCGATGGCCTTTAAAAAGACCCAAGCGATGAAACTTGAAGCTGCTAATGGCACGAAATAGCTTACGGGCAGTAACCTCGTCATAATGCTTGGCTGCACCTTCTCCGGAGTATCTAAACATGCGCGGAACAGCCTTGGAGCGAGACCCTTCAAGTTCAAAGTGAGTGTCGAAGTATTCGGCCAACCAAGCATTCAAGTAGTGTGCAGGAAAAGTGGCATCACATTTACTAGGAGTCTTAGAAGACACGATTTCATTCAAGCCCCTATAAATGTTAGCTAGGACTGGGACTGCAAGGCAGTATCTCTTACCACGAGCCATCGCACTTGCGCTCTTGAAAACACCAGGCCTAATTAAGTTTGGTCCCCCGTCGGGAAGAGCGAACTCACACAGCCAACACGAAATCAAAGCAGCTAACCAAGTCTCTTCTATAAGCCTTCTCTCAACTTTGAGCACATTGAAGGGAGCCTCATCTTCTTTAGTCAGAATTCTGGGGGCATCGATTTTACCAGAGGGGTTATGAGATTGCTTGCCTCTTGCTTTCCTCTGTATTGACCTTCTAGTTGGCGACTTCTGATATTTAGACTCGCCACGGAACCAAAATTTCACCCATGCGGCCGTAGTGACCAAGTGCGAACCACCAAGCTCAAGACTCAGGTGATGGAAGGCGACAAATAGATGACGACAGCATGAGGGAAGAGATGATATGTCTTTCGAGTTTGGAACGACCTCTTCGTAAAATGAGCCGTACACAGGAAGCCCACCGATTGAATGCAAATCCCATAAGCTAATGGAGACCTCTCCTACAGACGTGTGTAATGTGTTTGTAGCTGCACACCAACACTCTAAGAAGGCTTGCAGGACATGGGTGTTCCGATCATATGTGAATAACGATGCAAGTAGCGGCTCGTAAAGATTGGCATCACTTAAGACTTTAGTATTGCGGCTCAATATGTCTTCTAGCCACTCCCAATATTTAGGGAGGTAGGAAAACTCACCCCTATATTGGAGTGGAGGGGTCTTGGAAGAAGGTAGGGCCCATTGCACTTCTCCCGCACTTATCCGACGACCAAGGAGAGAAAATGGATCGACATGGTCCGCGGTTGAGTGAAAGTTGGAGGCCAAAGTAAACGTCCTTGAAACGGCATGCAAATCCTTTTTAGTCGGGTTGTGTAGTTCGTGAGATGCTTCGACCCACCATTGAGATAGACTCGGAGGACGAGGAATGGCAGTAGACGAAGATGAAGGGACATTGCTACCAAGTGGATGGACTTTCAAGACAACGCCTTTCTCCAGGGGTTCGTTCGTAAAGTGCAAGAGGGTGATAGATTGATCATTGAGAGTCCTCGATGAGTCGTAAAAAATGACCATGATGAAGCACACTTTATGGCAGCCACTTGGAGAAGAAGCTCTTAGAAGTCACGACTTGAGCAAATGTAGAAGAGTCACAAGTCGAGCAAAGAGTTGGCAAGCCTAAATCACCTGACAGCAAATCAAAGAAAAGGATGAATAAGTTGTTCATTCAAATGCTCTTTACTAATAAATTTATAAAAAATAATAATAATAATAAAAAATAAAAAAAAGAAAAAAAAAAAAGAAAAGAAAAAAAGAGGAGCATGTGCGGTCATGGCTTATTAAAAAGGAGGGCATATGGCATTGAGATTCAAAACTACAAGTAAACTATTCATTCAATATCAACATTCAAGTGCTTAAACATCTTAGGTACGTGTTGCAATAACTATATATGCATGTAAAGACAAAGACAAGTGGAAGCTGGCATGTTGCCTATTAAGTGCAAAGATCATGTGTGTACATAGATGCCACCATGCTTCTCGTGAAATTAAGGCTTGGGACGTGTCAATAATATGGCATAAACTGTTACATGCAAAACAATAGAAATCGTGAAAGTGGGGCATTCTCCCTTATAGAAGCCGGATCAATGGACAAGCTAATATTTCGTAGTGACCAAGTGCGACACATAGAACTAATATATATTCGTTGCTTTTGGGAGTGTGAAAGACATCGCGACAATTGTTTAAGCCCAGAAAATACAAGCGTCATGGCCATAAGCAACCGCTGTAGATGGAGTTGGAGTACCCAAAGTGCGTTGAAGGCCGCAAGATGAAGGCAGTGAGAAGGGCGCGTTGATGGAACTCCCGTACTGATGGCCGCAAGACGAAGGCTTTGAGAAGGTTGCGCAGACAAAGCACTCACACCAATGGTCTCGAGACAAAGGGCAGTGAGAAGGGTGCGCTAATGGAACTCCCGTATTTATGGCCGCAAGACAAAGGCTTTGAGAAGGTTACGCAGACGAAGCACTCACACCAATGGTCGCGAGACAAAGAGCAATGGAATGGATGCGCTGATGAAGCTTACAAACCCGGAGTCCATAAGAGGACCGCTGTTGCTCGAATCCGTCATACTTCGAAACAAGAAGGACAGGATGCTGACTTGCTTGAAACTGAGGCTTGGCTCACGTAGTACCAGCTTCTAGGACCTGCAGAGAGTAAATCAAGGGGTTCAAAAAAAAAGAAAAAAAAAAAAAAAGAAAAAAAAAAGACAAGGATAAGAAAGAATGAGGATGCCTGCTACGGCTGATGAAAGAAAGAGAACTCGAAAAGAAAAAAAAAAAAACGGTGCTCAATTTTATTCCCACCCATAAAACACCAAGTCCTTTTATAGAGGTGGTGCTCGCAAGAAACCCTAGTGATTTATAAGAGGGCGGCTAAAGAAAAAAAAAAAGAAAAGAAAAAAAAGGCTTGCCGAGCAAGACAACTTCAACACCAACTCTACTAAGGAGACCAACGTGGGCTTATGGTTAAAAAAAAGGGGTCTTTTGTGCAATCAAGCCCACAAGGCGTCAACTGTCAAAAAAAAAAAAAAAAAAAAAAAAAAAGACAAGTTAAAATCCTTCTTGTACGTGGATAAACTGTCAACTGTCTAAATCCTTCTTGAATGTGGATGAAGGCCTTGCGTACCCGTAAAACCAAGTCCATCATAAAATAATAATAATAATAAAAAATAAATAAATAAAAGAATACTTCAAGCCTCGTCTTCCTTGCATCAGAAAGACGCAGAGCCGAATCTTGAAGTGGGGGCATTTGTAGACATCAAAAATTTTATGATGTATTCACAACCGTCCGATTGTTCATGATAAAATATTTGTGATCAAATTAATCTCCAAATTGATGACGTGGATGATCAATGAATGAAATCAAGCCACGTGGCAACATCAAATGAAGAAAGCCATATGGCAGCATCAGAAGAAAAGACTTATATGGAAAGTTCTTATTAAATGAAATATCAAATTAAATTCATAATTCAACTCTCAATAAATGCTGAGAGAAAATTCCAAATTAAATACTATTGAGTTGCCTATAAATAGAGGCTTTTCATATGAAAAAAGAGAGAACACTTAGAGAGAGAAAATACTACCAACACTCTGCCAAAATAGAGAGTCATCTCTAAAGTTTACAAGAATTCCATTGTTCATCAAGACCTATTCTTACTTCTTCAAATCAAAGTGGGGATTCTCCTTTAACCTAGTTCGAGATCAAGCCAACGGCTCTCGCATCAAATCAAGCACATTCAACTACTCATTCAACTTGGAGACATCAAAGCACGATTCAAGATCAAGCTTCATAGCCCCTTCGGATCGTAACGTTTCTTGGAGATCGAATCAGAGGAATTTATTGTACTCTTTCATTGTAAAGATTCATACAGAGAATTGTACTCACACACATATATACAAATCAAATACAAGTTGATTATTTGTTACACTATTTCGTGATCGTGTGATCTATCTTTTACGAAAATTGTCTGTACACCAACATCTTCTTCTAGTTGGTGATTGAAGTCGCGTACTGGGATCCGTGCAATTGGTTAGTCACGTTCTGAGATTCGTGCATCAAAAAGGGTGGCGTTCATATATTGAAGAATTTAGAGATTCTGAAGCAGTAGAAGATTTCTGTTGTGAGTTCATCTACGGGGATTATAGAGTTTAGGGACAAAGTTTTTGTACTAAATCTGAAACTTCTCTTTACTATAGTGGATTGCTTTTCGGGAAGGTTTCCCCCTAGGTTTTTTACTATGAAACTAATTTGTTTCATTAGTTTTCCTTGGTCATCATATCTTGTCTTATTTAATTTTCTGATGTGCATGATTTTGACATGATATTGATGTTTGTTTGTTTTAATAAGTTTTATTCATAATAAATCTAATTAACAACTTGGGTTTAAAATTTGTTAATTCTATCAACCAGGGTCTAAATTTCCCAACAAGTGGTATCAGAGCGGGTACACTCTGATTGAATTAATTTCTTGAGTGTGATCCTTGACCCCTGTTGTCATGGAATCTCTTAATTGTTTTGATTTGCATGATCTTGTGTTGAATGATGATGATGATATTCAAGATGCCTATTGTAAGTTTTATAATTTTTGTATGAAATCTCTTGAATGTTCTACAAAATTAAAAGCTAAATTTAAAAAGGTCAAGCTTGAAAAAGATGATTTAATTGCAAAATTGGATGAAGCCAATAATTTGAATGAGAATTTTAAAAATCAAATTTCATCTCAGGTGGATAAAATTAAGAGTTTGGAAGAGCAACGAGTTGAATTTAAAACTGAAGTTGAAAAATTAACTAGTGTCAAACTTGTTGTTGAGTCTAACTCAAAAGAAAAGGATTTTTATATTCCCCCATTTAAAATGAATAATCAAGAGTTGAAGGCTAATATTGCTAGGATAGACAAAGGTAAATAATCTGATGTTAATGCTGAAGTTTCTAAACATATGTTTAAAACTCCTCCTAGATTGAATGAAAAATCTGAATTTGTCCCAATTTGTCATCATTGTCATATTGTTGGTCATATTATGCCAAATTGTCCTAAGTTGAGGTCTCTGTCAACCTCTAAGGTTAGACCTCCTTCTAGGAAGCCGAGTAGTCCTAAAGCTGCTTATGTTTGTCACCATTGTGGTGTTTCTGGACACATTCGTCCTAATTGCTTTAAGTTGTATCCTCATAAGCAATTGTCCAAATGGTCACAAGTTTCCTCTCAAGGACCTACACTTTTGTTTGAAGAGTTATTAAAAGTCTTGAGCTTTTTAACTCATTTTTAGGAGAATTTTAATTCTTCTATGTCCTTTAGTAGACATACTAGGACACGTGTCTTTTCATCTTCACGGCCAAAGTCTCGTGCTGTGTGGGTGAGAAAGGAGTCTAAGACTTAATTGTCTTTTCTGTTGTTCTCTGCTTTAATTCTTTCTATCTAAAGTAGGACTCTCTTTGCTTGATTTCTTATCTGCTTTTGGAATCATGCTTTTATGCATCTGCATCTTTCTATCATGCCTTCATGCATATGCATCTTTCTTTCTTACTTTCATGTTATTTGTCTGTTTTTGTTTGGTTGTTTTGTTTTTATTTTGTTTTGTTTTCAAAATAGAAAATCAGAAAAATACAAAAATAGTGTGTGTTTTGTATACATTGGTACTTGTGTACCTTGGATGGCTATTGAAACAGAGTTTTCTAAACTTTGTATCTCTTGTAACTTAGATGAGCATCTCCATGCACAACTAAGCATGCATATGCATCTTTCTTTCTTGCTTTCATGTTATTTGTCTGTTTTTGTTTGGTTGTTTTGTTTTTATTTTGTTTTGTTTTCAAAATAAAAAATCAGAAAAATACAAAAATAGTATGTGTTTTGCATACATTGGTACTTGTGTACCTTGGATGGCCATTGAAACAAAGTTTTCTAAACTTTCTATCTCTTGTATCTTAGATGAGCATTTCCATGCACAACTAAGCAAGTGAGCTTTGTGGCTCTTATTTGTGATAAGTAAGATTAAGTTATCTCAAATTAAGTTATCTCTTGTACTTAACACTCGTATCACTTGTATCATTCTTTTTTACGGGAAAGACTAGAAAATTCTAAGAGAAATGCATAAATAACCATCTAACCACTGTTACCTGCCAATCATGTATGACATTTGTGTGCTTCAGCATAACAAAAGTAGAATGTCAAATGCTTAACATAATTGAGTATTTTTTTTCTATATCTTATATGCCCATGCATGATTTGCTTAAAAGAAAAATATGCAAAGAAAAAAATAAAAAAGCAAAAAGATCAAAAATGCTTTTAAATATGATTGCAAACATGTATTTTAAGAGATGTGGGAGTTATAGGATATACCTCAAAAGTGATAGTCCCCATCAAACATTTATGATTGTGTGTGAGTTAAAGTGATTTTCTCATCTCAAATCGTCATAACATGTATACACTTATGCAATCTTGCGATATTTTTTACACACAATACGCAACATTCTTTGTTACTCTTGATACATGTGCAGGTACAATGTGATTTGGTCATCACAAGAAATACATGTGTTAATGTATGCTCACTAAATTGTCTTAACTTGTTTTTAAAATATAAAATTGGTTAGACTTGTTTAGTGTGTGTGTGTGTGTTTTGGATCTATGTGCTTAACATTTTTCTTATTGAGAGATGTTTTTGGGAGCTTAAAATGTTGATTGGATCTTTGGTTGAGTTACATGCTTGATTGCATTCATATTTGTGTTTTTCTCTCCCTTGAAAAACTGTTTTTAAGCAATCTCGACAGATTCTCAACACCTGGCTATCTGTCGAGCTCTTAAGTTTTTTCTTATCGTAATTTTGACAGATCCTCGATAGCTAGGTGGATCGATCGAGAAAGTTCCTGGATCCTTGATAGCTTCTCGATAGCTATTCGATCTATCGAGGTCTGCTCGATAGCTTCTCGACACCTCTTGATCGATCGAGATCCTCTTGCATGCATTGTTTTTCACATGTTTTGCATCTTTTTTTTATCTTGTCATCCATAGCATCTTGTTTCATCGCATTCATACATTTATATGGATTCTTTGTGCCCCCTTGATCATTTTTGATCATCTTTATATTTCTCGGGTGAAGCGTTCTAGTTTCTTGTACCCTTTATCAATCATGACAAAAAGGGGGAGAAATTGTGGAGAATATATGGTTTCTTTTTACGATTCTACATGTTAGGGGGGAAAATACATTCCTTTGTAAGGGGGAGATATGTTTCATCTTGTTAGGGGGAGTGATTACTTCTTTCTTCCTGCACCTTAGGTCTTGTGATCATTATTGACATACATTGTACTTATTTTCTTTATATGTTGATGTATGTTTCTTTCACCTACCCTTACATGTGTTGTTTCTTTTCTCTCTTTAAGCACATGCTTCTTATATCTTGTATGCAATCTATTATTTCTGTTTCACACAAAGATGTCGTGATGAGTTTTGTTTAAAGTGTTCAGAAATACAGGTTGTCAAAGTCTTCCATGCCATGAACTTTCTTCTTGCAAAATTTTTCAAGAGTTTGTGTTAGGATAGATTTTATTGTATTCAATAAGTGAATATGAGTTTAGTGATTTATGACTTCTCTCATATGTTCATTTGTTTGTTGTGGTTTTGTCACGGATTGCCAAAGGGGGAGATTGTTAGGACATATGTGATTCACTTGTTAGGAACATATGTCTCTATTTTATGTAATTGACCAATTTTTTGACAAAACACACTTTACTTGTAATTTGGTAAATCTAGGATGTGTTTAATACTTCAAAGAACAAGAGTTCAAGTTTAGTATTAAAGCCATGAAGATTGGACCAAGAAACAAGTGAAGAAGTGCTGATTCATTAAAGCTCGACACCTGCTCGACACCTCCTCGATCAATCGAGCTTTACGAAATTCAGATTTCCAGATCTGATTTTCGCCCCATGCTTATGTATTTGTGTAGAGTTTATTTTCTCACAACCCTAGACATATATAAGGCTTATTTTAGAGGCTGTCACATAGGAGAATACAAGGAGAACATGTGCAAAAGGTGACCGATGCCTTATTCTCTCTGAAGGAAGCTACTGCGTCTTTACGCCTTAGGGTTTTATAACCTAGTGCTTCTTGATCTTCATTGTTGATGAAGTGAATAACTTTGCAGCCAATATCTTCTTCTAGTTGGTGATTGAAGTCGCGTACTGGGATCCGCGCAATTGGTTAGTCACGTACTGTGATTCGTGCATCAAAAAGGGTGGCGTTCATATATTGAAGAGTTCAGAGGTTCTAAAGCGGTAGAAGGTTTCTGCTGTGAGTTCATCTACGGAGATTGTAGAGTCTAGGGACAAAGGTTTTGTACTAGATTTGAAATTTCTCTTTACTATAGTGGATTGCTTTTCGGGAAGGTTTCCCCCCAAGTTTTTTACTGTAAAACTAGTTTGTTCCATTGGTTTTCCTAGGTCATCATATCTTGTCTTATTTAATTTTTCGCTGTGCATAATTTTGACATGATATTGACGTTTGTTTGTTTTAATAAGTTTTATTCATAATAAATTTAATTAATAACTTGGGTTTAAAACTTGTTAATTCTATCAACCGGGGTCTAAATTTCCCAACAATTGAGATTGTAAAACATTGACAAAACAAATTATGCATGAATGTAAGAGTAGTGAACCATAAATGTTTTTACTTTTTTTTTTTTTTTTTGGTTTGGTTTTTTAATCAACAATGCATAAATAGTTAATTAGATAGAATATATATTTCCACTGTGGATTAAAAAAAAAATTACCAAGGCCTACTCTACACAAATTAAAAGTTGAAACAATAATTTCTTTTATTAACATGATTATATTTTTTAGGGAACGAAAAAGGTAGAGAGAGACAAAAATTAACATTAGTAAAATTAATAAAATAAATGACAAGTTAATTAAGGAAATAATAGATTGTATGACTTCGAATAAAATATTTTAAAAAAACATTTGGCTAATCTGTTGAAAATCCATAATCAACCTTCAAATTTTGAGAATAAGATTTTTTTTATGGGAAGATTTTGTTATTATTGGATATATAAATGTCATCAAATTGTACAGCCTTATTAAAGAGTTGATATAATAAATAGTCTTCTTTAAAAAATTGAGAGTATTTGTTAAAGAGAAAGTGACATAGGTTTAAGTGTAATATTTATTTATTTATTTATTTTAGTTTGACTTATGATATTAAAAAAAAAAAAAAAACTTCTGTTAAAATTACTTACTATTACTCGAAATTCTCCCCTCCCCACCTTTCAACCCCTAAATACAAGAGCATTTGTATAAGATAATGTATAATAGAAAAATTGCTCAATTTTACACATCTAATCTTCAAAATCACCCACATTAGTTAAGAAAAAGATGTGTAAATTTGTGTCGGGTAAATATAACTATAGTTTTGTATTTCATTATTTTAATTTTTGTTCTCTCATGCTCGTATCAAATTCTCTCTCTCTTTATGAAGATAATAATAAACAAAAAAAATTAAAATTTATTATATAAATAAAATAAAATGTAGAATAGATAATTTGATGTGTGGGTTTTTGAAAAATGACTATATAAAATAGAAAAAATAGGCTATTATGCTAAAATATATATATATATGAATTTTGTCATGAGTTTTTATGCAATTATGCTAATGCTTTTAGTATTTAGGTAGATGCCAATAGACCATCTTAGAGCATTTACATTAGTGGGTGTATAATAGAAAAAGATGTGAAATTTACACATTTTTGCCCAAAATCTACCCACATTAGTTAATCTATAAATGTGTAAATATGCATATTTGCTACAGTAACTGTGTAAATATAAACGGTTACTATAGCTGTATATTTAATATTTTTTTATTTTTTTTCTCACACCTCCTCATTAGACCTCTTCTCTCCTTCTCTCTCTTCCCCAAACTCTCTTCTTCTCATTTGCCATCTCCATCTCACTTACTCTCTATTCCTCTAAACAAGACAAAGCCAGTCAACCACTCACCCACCATCTAGCCACCACACCCAACCCAAAAGTCCCATCTTTCTCAAACCCCAAAACCCAAATCAAGCTATATCCACGACTCAAAATACCAAAAACCAAACAAAATCACAAATTCCACAAACCCAAGAGAGAACCCGAAGTTAAGTATCTTTTTTGTGGCGGCTTGTGGTGGTCGATTAGCTGAGCCAATGGTGTTCAATCGTGGTGGTCTAGACTAGGTGGAGTTTGAGTTTAGAGAGCTAGAGCGAGAAGGAGTTTGATTTATGTGGGTTTCGGCCTTTGTGGTGGTTAATGGTTATGTGAGCTTCGGTCATGGCCTTGGAGGTTTGGCCTTTATGATGGTGAAGAGAGGAGAGCTAAGAGATGAGAGATAACATTTTTTCTTATAGGATAAGATGAGAGAGAACGTGAGAAGAGAAGAAAACAGTTATAGGGTCCGTTTGGTTGGAGGGGTGGAAAAGTGGGAGGATATAAAATAGTGAGAGGATAGAAAAAGATTTTAATTTCTCTCATTTTTGTTTGGTTGGGAGTGAAAAAGTGGAGGAATGGAAAAAGTGAGTTTGTATAAATTTACTTATACACTCTTGTTAAAAAATGATGGCCAATTAATACAAAAAAGTGACAAACAACCAAAAAAAAAAAAAGCAATCACCCAATTTATTAAAAAATAAAAATCATGTCTAGTTAAACCTAAAAAAAGAAAAAAAAAAGAAAAAAAGAAGAAAAACAAAACAACTATCACACCCACAACAAAAAAGAAAAGAAAAAAAAAAGGCAACGTCCAGGAAAGAAAAGAAAAAAAAGAAAAGAAAAGAAGCAACATGCCCACCCACAGCCCAAGAAATCAAAAAATGAAAAAAAAAAAAAAACAAAAAAGCAACGTCGAGAAAAGAAAAAAAAAAAAAAAAAAAAAAAGGGAAAGAGGCAACATACCCAGCACACACACAAAAAAAAAAAAAAAAAAGAACTAGACATAGGCATTTTTGTCTATTAAGCAGCCCAATTTTCTCCCTTCAGTTTTCTCCCCATTTTGGAGAGAAAACTTTTTGATAGGTCCGGAGAGAAAACACTTGGGCCTCACCATTTATTATTCTTCCTCCCCACCTAACCAAACATACTCAAAAAAGTTTGTCTTCCCATTTTCTCTCCAAAGTTTTTCATCCACCCTATTTCACCTCTAAACAAACACACACCCATAACCATAAAGTAAAAATAATAAATAAAATAATAATAAATGATTATTTAAATAAAATAAAATGTATAATAAATAATATGATGTTAGTATTTTATAAAAGTAGTTGTATAAAATAGAAAAAGTAAGTTCTTATACTAAAATAGATAAAAAGTTTTGGAAAAAATGCTCATATACCCCTTAAACTTTGAGGTTGTATCCTTTACACCCCTTGAACTTTCATTTTAGCCAATTTAGTACCTGAACTATACGCATGCGCCAAATCACAACTTCCGTTTGTTTGGCTGTTTAATACTAATGTCTACTTAATTCACGTGATACGCACAGGTGAAAAAAAAAATTCCAAACCGATTCACAAAGAGATGGAGAAACATTCTTAAGAGAGAAAAACTAAGGTGATCAGAAAGAGATCAGTTGTGCTTGTGGTCTTGCTGCTACTAGCGTCGTTCTTGGTTCTGACTGGCATCTCTCTTCATGATGCGGAGGCGGCCAAATGTGAGTGACTTGGAGAGAAGCTAAAAGCCTTTGATCTACTAGGAAGAGAATTTAAACTGTAATCTAAGAGATCCAAGAAGTTCAAAGTTTGCAACTTTAGAGCAAAAAGATTGTTCCCACCAAGTCAATCAGAATATCAATTTTTTTTTTTTTTTTTTTTTTTTTTTTTAATGCTAACAAAGACAAAGATAAAGATAGAGAAAACAAGGAAAGCTTCGGTTTAGACTTAAAATGTTACAACTCCAATTCCAAAAAAAGCTCCTGTGTTTTGTACTATAATATCGAAATTCTAGCCACTGTGGGTAACTTTTGCTAGAGTGGCCTTTACATAAATATCAAATCAAGACATGGATGAATATTTTATGGCCTGTTTGGAAGTTTAGAGAGGAAGGAGAGTAGAGGGGATGAGAGTAGTGGGGAGGAGGGTAGAGGGGAATGGTTCCCCTCCACCTTATTTGGATGTTTTTAAAATTAGTAAGGGGGAATGGAGTAATTAGCCCTTCCCCTTATTTGGATGTTTTAAAAATTAGGATGGAGATGAGAAGAAATGATTAAAATAGCCAAATTTACCCCTATTTGAAAATGGACTTGCAAGTTGCAACATTGGTATATTATTAATTTAGAAATGGTAAATTGAGAAATTTATCTACTCTACTCTCCCTCCAAATCTCTCAAATTTGGGGGAATTAAAAATGAGGGGTTAGAGGTGGTTGAAACCCCTCCAAACCCCTCAAAACTCCTCCCCCTCATTCCTTAAAAAATTTCAAAACAAGGTAATTAAATTACTCTCCCTCTCTCTACTCTACTCTCCCTCCTTTTTTTAACTTCCAAACAAGCCATTAGAGTCCTGATTCTTTGCTTTTGGAGTCCTTAATTCCTCGTGGAAAGGAAGAATGAAAGTGATGAGTTGGTTGCCATTATTTGGCTATGTCACCTCTGAGTTGCTAGAAGGCCACCATGAGATCAAAAGCTGATGGATCGAACAAAAATGCCACCACATTCGACAAAAATGATTATGGCTATATCGGTGTATATTTGAGAAGTGAGATCGTGATGATGATGGATGGTTGGGATTGGATTTTGGAGGGAGGAGCTACTGTCGTTTTAGATTTGGGACCCCGATGATCTTCTCTCCACTAAACATTTTGTCCTCTCTCAATGGGTTTGGAATTTTTTTTTGCACATGTATCAAGTGAGTTAAGTAGATCGTTAGTGTCAAACGATGAACAAATAGAAGTTGTAATTTGGCAAATGTATATAGTTCAAGTACAAAATTGGTTGAAATGAAAGTTTAAGGGGGTATAAGAGCCACAACTCCAAAGTTCAAGGGGTGCATACGCATTTTTTCCAAAAGTTTTAGATATTTTTTTTTTTAGAGAGTTTTAACCTATGGCGTCCGTTCCTGATGATAGACCAAGACATCAATTAGTTTTTGGTGTAGGCGGAAATTGAACCCAGATCTTTTATACATCCATCATAAACTTTACCGGTTGAGCTAACTGGAACCCACCAAAAGTTTTAGACATGAATGCTCTTTAGTGGTCATTGACTTAGGTAGGTTGACAATTGTGAAAATATTTTTGGGATTTTTTTGTTTTTGGTAATAGAAGAACCCTTTGTTAAATGGGCCATAAACGGCGTCGTATGAAAAGTTCATAATGGCACTTCTGTAATTATAGTGCATAGATAGAAGGAATAAGCCTCAGTTTCGAGCATATAAATAGTGAGCTAGGGTTTATGGTCGCCCTAGCTCTTTGTTTCGCAGGTGCAGCCGAGTGAGAAGACCTGCTCCAACGTTGGCGCCGAGATCTACGATACCACAACTCCAACATGGTTCGATTTTCACCGCTCTATCTTCCTCATTATTTTCCCATCAAATACAGCGTTTTCTTTTGTACTTCGTTGAATATACTAGTTTACATTTCATTTCCTAATCTTAATTTGGTTCCAGCGTTAGGGGATTCATAGGGGTTTTGTCTTTGTGTTACTGGTGGATTAGGAACCATCATGGGTTTTTCTGCTAATAATTGATTTCACTTAAATCCATAATATAGAGATTCCATTTCTTCATTTTTTTTTTGTTTGTTTTTGTTTTCATTAGGTTGTTCTGCTTTGAATGAATAGCCAGTGAGTTTTTTTAATGGGAGAAATTCAGCAGAACTTTAAGGAATTTGAATACAAATATGTTTTATTACTTTCAAAAGTATCTATGTATTTTGAGGGTGTGGGGAGGGGCTGGAATTAGTAGGCATTGTACATATCGGTTCATTTAGATCTGGGGAAGCGTGAGTCGATGGATTCTCATATTTTGAGATGCTCAGTATTGTTTAAAGTATGTATTTTTCGAATTTGTTAATCATATTATTGAAGAATATAGTAGAAGGTAATTTTTAGAGAGGAAATGCCTTTGTAGGTTATTAATGTCCTGTGATGCATTTTTGACCCTTTATTTGTTCTTGATTACTATGTTACATTACAGGCTAGAGGTTTGAAGAAACATTTGAAGAGGCTTAATGCGCCAAAGCATTGGATGCTTGACAAACTTGGGGGTGCATTTGTAAGTGAAATCATTAGCGTGTAGACTATTTGGAACTTCATTTCCTGTTTCTTTTCATTACCTCCTCCCCCAGTTGTATGATGTTTTCTATTTTTCTTTTTTTACAGGCTCCCAAGCCATCGTCTGGGCCCCACAAATCGAGGGAGTGCTTGCCCTTGATTCTCATCCTGAGGAACAGGTTGAAGTATGCACTCACATACCGTGAGGTCATTGCCATTCTGATGCAACGACATGTTTTGGTTGATGCGAAGGTTAGGACTGATAAGACCTACCCTGCTGGCTTCATGGGTATGCACACTTCCGTCTTATTTATTTATTGTTTGATATTCTTTCAATGCTAATAGCACTATTCAAAGTTTGCTGCAATGTTGTGAATGGTTTTGTATTAGCTACAATTATAAAAGCCATGTTGATTTCTGGTTTCTTTAGTATTGGCTTGCTAGATGATTTAGAAATATTCTGAAAGTTTGGAACTCTTTTCATTTTTTCAGATGTTGTATCAATTCCCAAAACAAATGAGAACTTCCGTCTCCTTTATGATACCAAGGGTCGGTTCCGTCTCCACTCAATTAGGGATGAAGAGGCAAAGGTTGGTCAATACAAATAACTTCTTTGTTCTTGCTGGACTTGGGTCATTGCATTCCCTTCCTGGTGTTGCTTTTAAAACAAGTGTCATCATTGAATTCTTTATACAATGGGATACAATATATGCAACTCCTACTAATAAGCTATGTTCAACGGTCTTACTAGTCAGATTGATTTGATTGCACAGTTGTGATTGTCTATATGGTTAATGATTTGATTTGAAAATGGGCTCAACACTGCTTAAACTCTATTAATTGTTTTTCTATAACTAGCTTCTATAAATTAATTAAACTAACAATAAGTTTTACAACAAGTTTTTGTAAGTTAATTAATTGAACCTTAGATTTTAGTTTTACAACAAGCTTCTGTAAATTTATAATCTAATAATAGGTTAGGGGAAAAACTGATACTCTTACCTTAGCGCCTTTTTCATGCTTTATGGCTCTTGGCTTGTTCGTCTAGGTTCTAAAGGCAAGCGCATCAGTAAAGGCACCTTGTCTTGCAGCCTTAGAGGCACCTTACTGGCGCCTTGCCCCACCTGGCTTGCCTTTGACTTCCTATAAGAAGAAAATCATTGACATGATTGGATGAAAAAGTTATTTTGACCATCTTCATAATTCCTCTTGCAGTTCAAGCTCTGCAAGGTCCGGTCTGTGCAGTTTGGGCAGAAGGGAATCCCCTATCTCAACACCTATGACGGGCGAACTATCCGCTACCCTGACCCAATTATTAAGGCTAATGACACCATCAAGCTGGACTTGGAGACTGGCAAGATCACCGATTTCATTAAATTTGATGTTGGTAATGTTGTCATGGTGACTGGTGGAAGGAACAGAGGCCGTGTTGGAGTCATTAAGAACAGGGAGAAGCATAAGGGAACCTTTGAGACTGTTCACATCCAGGATGCTACAGGTCATGAGTTTGCCACCCGTCTTGGAAATGTGTACACCATTGGCAAGGGCACAAAGCCATGGGTCTCTCTCCCCAAGGGCAAGGGTATAAAGTTGTCAATCATTGAAGAGGCAAAGAAGAGGCTTCAAGGCCAACAGACTACTGCTGCTTAAATATTGTTGTGGTTCCATTATAGTTTTAGAAGATTACTTAGGTGAAGTTTACTCTTGCAATTTGACCCCTCTAGCTTGGGGTGTGTTTTATTTGAATTTTGCGGTACTTGTTTTTGGACAGTCCTATGAGTTGCAATATTTATGCCTAATTTTGTTTTGCACTACAATGGGAAGTATCAGACTATTTTGATCAGCTTACTGTGTGTTGGAAAATTTTATCTACAGGTCTTGTTAATTTACTCTGCATTTCCAGTTCTTGCGCTTTTAGGTTGTTATTGATCTCAGTTGTATAGAATTTTGCAATGGCAAACTGCTCCTGTCAGTTGGACACTGAGGCTTCACAACCTGAAGTTCTGGAGAGATGCTATGCGAATTTTTTATTTGACAGGCTTGGTATTAGGATAGTCTTGTCTAGTTTCTTGGAACATTTGGTCAGTCTCTATAATTTTTTCGGTTCTATGGGCTGTTATCATTCATTCTCCAGTTTGCTAAAAATCAGTTTCTTCTCCATTCTCAAATCTTTATACCATTAATGGCGTTGGTATTGTTAATGAATCAGTTTTAAGGATTGTATTAACTATTTGAATCTCGTTTCTACTAGTAAACTCTCCTCTTCATAAAGATGGAAAGAAGAGAGACATAAGTGATTCTATAATTTGATTTAGAGGTCTGGAGAGGTTCTCTTGGAAAGCCAGGGGAGCTTGGGATACTTGCTAGATTGTACGATCATCCAAACTACCACATTGATTGAAATCTGATTTAGTATCTACAAAACAAAAGTCTGCTTCTTATCCTTATTTTCTCTGACGGCGAGGACAAAGACCTAACTCATTGTTTCTCTAAGCCTATAATTGTGCTCTTGTACTGTAAATATAATACCTTAGCGAAGTACTGCCATCAATAGCAGAGAAGCAGCATGTTGATACTGTAGCTTAGAATGAAATCAACCTTGTATCCTTCTGTTATGTTCTCACCCCGATCACTGAACAGCATAGAATCAAGAGTGTAAACCACTTCAGGAGTTTTGAGATGAGTGGTTGAGGCTCATGAGCTTTCTTAAACTCATCTCCTTTCACTTATTTATTACAAAAAAATACATGACCATTGTAGCACATGACTTGCTGTCACTCTTATGGCTTGCCACCTAACTCTGTTTGCAGCAAGTCCTGCAATAGAATTTGCAGCAAATCCTTCCCCAAAAAAGTATGATGCATTGGAGGAAGCTTTGGACCTGGGAGGCTGTTATACCAACCCTGACCTTTTGAGCAGAGCTTATAATTGATAAACCTCATCTTTCAATTTTCCTTGACGCCACTTACGTAATAACACAGTTACAGAGTTGGAAAGTTCCAATAAGCCTAAAAGATCATAGAGCAAAGAGTGTCTTTTTCTCTATCATGCATGTAGGGAGCCAGAAGAAGCCTCAAGATATATTGAGTGTGCAAGAAGCTATAGCCTATATAACTATATATGCATGCATATATAGTTATATAGGCTATAGCTTCACCAAGGTTTAGAGTTTTCTCTCAAGCTTCCTCTGCCTGTTACTCGGCAGGTGCAACCTAAGGGTGGCTCCTACCTCCTCATTTAAAGACACAACTCATCATGGTACGTTTTCTTATCTTCTTCATTCTCAATGTTTCATCCTACTTTACCTGATTTTGCAGTAGATAATCAAAGATAATGTGTAGCTTTGGGGGGGGGGGAGTGGTTGTGCATTTGTGAGCAAATTGTTTTGTGTTTTGGTTTAGGGAGAGGCTTCCATTTAGTGCACTGGAGCACTGGACGAGACAAGAGACTGACACATGACCATTTTTGGATATGTGTTGTGTTTGTGTCCTGTCCAGCGCTCCAAAGTACTAGATAGATCCTTTGGTTTAACAATTTTGCTAAGAGATTAACATGTGATCATTTTTGGATATGTGTCATGTCCAAGGCCCCAAAGAACTAGACAGAAGCCAAATCCTTTGGTTTAATGTTTTTGCCATGCCTCTTTGTTCCACTTGTGTCATTCAAATTGCTTTTCCTGCAGGCTCCTAAACCATCCCCGGTACCCCATAAAACCGTGTTTCATGGGGTATGCTCATTCTCACTTCAACTAATTTCCTAGCCAGCTTCTTTCACAAATAGTTCTAAAGAGTTTATAGCGTTATTTTGAAAAGAGTGATATAGTCTTTGGAATTTGACATGAACTCTATATTATGAGCCCACTTGATGCATGACACGTTCAGAGAGTTTGAAAGCCTAAATGGTTGAAACTCTCACCATTTCTAGATTTTGTATCAATTCCTTCTCCTTTATGACACTGAGGGTAAATTTTGCCTCCGATCAATTACTGATGATGAAGCAGAGGTTGGTCCACTTGAGCACACATTTTGTATGTTATTCTCTCTTTAATTTTGAGAAAAAAGTATTATGTACTTGGCTTCATGATCACTTGCAGAAAAGAAGTCTTGGAGTTTCGTATTTTTGGGCTTCTTTTCTCACTTTCAATTGATTTTTGGTTTTGAACATAAATTGGTAGTAGTAATGGTTCTCAACAATATTTTTAGCAGTGTAATAGTTGGTTGGGTAGAGAATATTATCTGAGACAGTTTTATAAATTCCTCTGGCAGTTCAATTTGCAAGGTCTAGTCGATGAATTTTAAGAAGAAAGAACCCCCCCTATCTCAACTAATAATTATCTTATGTATCTCACATATGCAGCAGCATCTCTCTCATAGCATGTGGCCTCAAATCTATGTGAGACCTCCAAAAGTGATGTTGCATACATCAATATGTTACCCAGACTCACTCATTAAAGCCAATGACACCATCAAGTTGGGCCTAGGGACATGCAAGATAATGCATTTTATCAAATTTGGTGTAGGAAATGTTGTCATGGTAATCGGTGGAAGGAAAAGGGGATGTGTTGGAGTAATTAAGAAGGGGGAGAAGCATAAGGGCAGCTTTGAAACTACTCACATTCAAGATGCAGTTGGCAATGTGTTTGAAACGCATCAGAGCAATGTTTTCACCATTGTGGAAGGCAACAGAGCCTTGGGTGTCTCTCGCCAAAGACGGTGCATCAAGTTGCCCATCATTGAAGAGGCAAGGAGGAGACGGGAAGCTCAAGCTGCTTCTAGTACTTATATAATTATGATTATGATGATTAGAATAGTTTTAGAAGCTTGCAAATTGTGAGAAAAGTTAGAAGCTCATGCTGAAGGGCTTGCTTGTTTGCTTCCATTTTGCCTAGTCTTTTGGCAGTATACTAGCTTGCTCTAAGCTGTGTGCCATATTAATTAGCTTAGTGTCTATGTGCATGAACATCTTTTACTGTGGTAACTTATTTGTCAATAACTAATATATGTCAATCTTTCACTTGCCTCCTCTCCCAACATATGTTTCATGGGCACTGCATGGATTTTCTAGTGTACTTTTATCTAACCTTGGGACAAACTTGGCGTCACAGCCATCTACTTGATCTGTCTTACATGGATATGGAAGAATTTGGTTACCCTGGCTTGGTACAACGGGATGTAATGAGAATGGCTTGAGTCCAACATGATGCATTCCTTATAGTTTCCTTAACAGAAGATAGCGAAATTGTTGTCATATCCTCATCAAATTTTTTTAACTTCAGTTCAAATTTAAGCTTTCTCAAACCTCATAGTCTCTTTAGCTCTACATCATTCTAGTTACCAGCTGTCTGACACCACATAGATCGTTACAGTTCCATAAAGAACTACTCATAGAAAGGGAGACTAAATAAAAAATAAAACACCAAACATTCAGCAGTACTGCAACAGAAAAGAATTTAGGGTATAATTCTTGATCATGCAGCTTGTGCATCATGGGGAAGCATTTGATCGAAGTGCCAAACACCTACAAATTCACCCAAGAAAACCACTTCTATCAAACAAATATTGAACATTTAGACATCAACATCCATGTATTTGAAATAAGATGGTCAGTGTTGATCAACTTCAAAATTATTTGAACTAATATATAAATGATTACCATGTCCTTTGCCCACCCTTCTCAGCTGTGCTACATATTCTGAGATTTTCTTAAGGAGTAAATTATTATCGGTTTCATGTTGAATTCCGTGGATTTGCCTTGCATATGCTTTTAGTCTACCTATTTATTTTAAGCTTCTCAATAAAATCATTTCTATTTTCTTCAAAATGATTTGAGGGAAAGAACAGTAAATTTTCTCAAGACACATTTTGAAATAATAAGAATAGTAATAAGGTTACCTTTTTGTGTTCTTTTTGTTTCCTAAGAGAAGTAAATTAAATAAGTAAAATTTGCACTTGATCATCATCGTATTATCCACGTTTGTTGTTTTTTTAACAGCGTGGAATACAATGTCTCTTATGTGTACAATGCCATGTATGCCTACCACTGGTATCCTATGATGAAGGATATAGCATAAGAGATATAGACAATAATTGGTTAAATAGTAATATGTATTATGATGATACAGATTCTGATTTTGACAGTGATAAAGATGATTATAATTATAATAGTAACACAAATAATTGAAGTACATTAACAGAAGATAAAATCAACCGACAGACTGATAGACATAATAATAGTTTGTTAGACATGAATAATAAAAAATTAAAATCTTTAGAAAATGTTGAAAGATCCATAATAAACACTAGAGTACAAAGAAAGAGTGATAGTTTTTTGGACCTCCTTGAAAGAATGAAAGCTTTAAATTGAACTTTAGAAAAAGAAAGAAAATTTGAACCTCATCATAGATCACCTTTAGCAAAAATCATGATAGATAATTGGCATAATAGACAAAAGGATAACTTAGCAAGTACTGACATATCAATGAACATAACAGTTATAAAAAATAGTAAAAAAGATAGCCTAATAGAGACAAGTGATGAACAGAATAAATTGAAGATACTAAAAACAACTCTGACAGAAAAGAAAGAAAGTAATCCTATAGAAATAATGCAAGAAGAAGATGACAAAGAAAGACAAAAGAGTAATAATAAGAAAGATGGCTTAATAATGGAAAGAACAACACGTATAGAAGATAAAAAAAAGAGTGCTATGGAAATAAAACAAAAGAAGAAGCTAGACATAATTGGTGGAGAAAAAGAAAAATGAATAATAAGGAAAGGCATAGTAAAAGAGATGTTAGAGAAAATTGAAAGACAAAATGATAAGATCCTAAAGTTGGCCAACATAGAAACTCTTCATAAGAAGTTACATATAGAAAGTGACATAGAAAAAGAAAGACACATGACAAGGAAAGAGAAAGAAAAGGAAAGACATAATAGTGATAGTTTGGTCAAAGTAGTCAACAAAGAAGAGAAAGATAATAGTTCCAAGAAGAGTAATAGTTTAAAGGAAGAAATTGATGAAAGACTAAAGTCTATTGAAAGATCCATGACATATACCAAAGATAATGGTTTAGCAGGTAAACCCATCTTTCATGTTTTCTTTAGTCTGCTATTTTTGTTAAATAAATGTTAGTTTAAACTTTGAAGATTGTGAGTATGATTTGGTCATTTGTTTCTTCTATATTCAGGTGGAAGCTATTAGACATGTTGAGACAAGGGACCCAAAGGGACCTAGAAAATTTTTTTGGGGTGGCTTGGATGATCTGGTATAACAGAAACCAGATGGTGCATGATACAAAAAGTTCACCAGGAAATATTATATGGGGAAATGCCATGCGAATGGTGAAAGATTATAGGGAGGCAGATGGTACTCAAGTGAGGTCCATGGAGCCAAAAGGAAGCAGTCTTGAACAACTTCAGGATGACTATTTTCTCATCAACGTGGATGGAGCTATTCCCACTAGTTATGGCCACTCAGGTATAGGTATCCTTATACGGGACAAGGACTTGAAGTTCATAGCTGCCATGTGCAAGCCCCTCTCAGGAAGGTTTGGAGTTGAAGAAACTGAAGCTATTGCAATGGAACAAGGTTTAGTGCTGGCAAAAGAGCTTGGGCTGGAGCGAGTTCTTATAGTTGGAGACTCTCTTCATACAGTCCAAGCAATCGAGAAAGAAGAGGTCAGAGGTGCAGTTGGTCATATAGTAGCTGGAATTGTGCAGGAAAAGAGAAGTTTTGCTGATGTGAAAGTGAAGCACATTGGAAGGACGGCTAACAAAATAGCCCATGAATTAGCCCAACAAGCAAAAAGAGTGAAGGATGCCAGGTGCTGGTTAGGAAGAGAACCAGACATAATTGCAGATTTGCTTAGATGTGAGGGAGTGTTGCTATAGGGTCTCGTTTGTGGTCCTTTTTGTTGCTGGTTTGTTTTCCTTTGTGTTCTGTTTCCCTTTGTGTTCTGTTTTTGTTGCTGCTTTGTCTAGTTGTATTGTTCCTTCTGTTTTAATGAAAATTCAGTCATCTTTCAAAAAAAAAAGAAGGTGGAAGCTATTAAGAAAAGGACACGGATTTCCTCCAAACAAGTTTGGAGGAAATGCTGCAAACAGGGACAGCTGTAAGTTAAATAGGAAGACACTTAAGCTTGGAGGCATGTGCAACGCACATGACCCATTTTAAGGGAAGAGTTGTTAACCTAACATTAACAGCATTAAAACTCAGCTACACCTCTCACCCATAACAACAGTCACACCTCTCACCCACCCACAGCCTCACGCCTCTCTCTCATCTCCTCTACAGAGCTTCCTCTCTCTCAACCTCCGGCCACCTCTATTTTTCTTCAGCAACCTCAGACCGGCAAGGGCATCTACTCTCTCAATCTAACCCAGACGGCACACAGCCAAGCCAAACCCCTCTCATCCTCCTCCACCTCTGTTTTTCTCAGAACCCCAGATCAGCAAGAGCTTATGAGGCGGAATCGACGGCGGCCACATACAGCAGCCGCCGATCTCACCGGACCATATCTCCATTCCTCATCTTCACCCGCTTCCCCCTTCGCTGATTCCGCCCCATTTAAGCATCTTCCATCAATTCCCCTTCAACCCCTGAATGTATGTTGCTCTAGGACTTTTCTGAATTAGGTGTAATATTATTCTATTGTTTTATATCCTTATGCTTCATTCATGTACCTGGTTGGTTAGGTTTATAATTGCATAAATTTGCTTGGATAGATGGTGATCCTTTGTTAATTTTGTAAAGCCTTTTAAGCTCTAGCTTAACTGGCATCTCCTTCCCTTGCAAGTTCTAGGTAGAGGTTGAGGATGTGGGTTCAAACCCACTGGATACTTGTGTAAATCACATTTAAAAAAAATTGTAAATTTTTTATCAACCCTCTTTCTATGTATTGTATCTCTTACTTTCCAGAATTTGTTATATGTGTTGAACTTTATGATTAAATAGTCAGCAATGCTGATTCATGATGTCAATTAATATATTTCCTGTTGTTGGTATGTTGCTGAAACTATGTTGTGACTGTCCCAATGGCTTGATGGACAAAGCAGTCTTTGCCATTATAACAAAATGAATTGGTTGAACTCCTATTAGTTATTTGAATACTACTTGCTAAATCGTATTTACATTCACTTTGTGACTTATAACTCTTTGAAAGGTAGGAAGTAATAGATAATGGTGATAGTAAGCTGAAGGAGTTGAGGAGTGTATGGGGTGAGGAAGTGTACAAGGCTGTAGCTGATGCATTGCTGGAATTGAATGACTACAACTCAAGCAGGAGGTATGTAGTTCCAGAACTTTGGAACTTCAATGAGAGAAGAAAAGCCAGTCTGAAAGAGGTAATTAAGTACATGATCGAAGAATTGAAGACACTCAAGTCTTACATACCTCCAGAACTTTGGAACTTCAATGAGGGAAGAAAAGCCAGTTTGAAAGAGGTAATTAAGTACATGATCGAAGAGTTGAAGACACTCAAGTCTTACATACCTCCAAAACTTTGGAACTTCAATAAGGGAAGAAAAGCCAGTTTGAAAGAGGTAATTAAGAACATGATTGAAGAGTTGAAGACACTTAAGCCTCTTAAGCGTAGAAGATAGAAACTTTGAGAGCTCTTAGTAACCACACCAACTGTTTGATCTAACTAGAAGATTGTGCACTACTCTATAAAGCATCGACAAGATGGATTTTTGCAACCAATGTATCTGATCAAGTCCCATTACATCACAAAATATGCTTTTGAGGCTTGAATTTGTATGATATTTTGCTTGTAACTTATGCTGTAGTCATATGGTTTATTCAGGATGAATGCAAATGGTTTTTAGTCCCAAAGTGTATGCAAAGAAGCAAGTTGTTGCAGCATTTCATATTGCACTAAATTACATTGAACTTGATCCAGAGATGCAGCCTAGGATGCGAACAGTGAAAGAGGGTCTTGATTGTATAAAATCACAAAGAAGAAAGTAAAGAACTTAGTAGAATTTTGGTTTTTGATGCTGATTTTTTATGTTGAACTTCTTGAATTCAAATTTCCATCTGAAGAGGAAAAATTATGCATGACGGAGCTATCTGGACAGAGGTGGCATGGACAAACGTGGCATGTACAGACCGAACGGCCACATGGCATCCAGCCTATTATTATGTGGTCTCCAAGGAACCTTAAACGGAAAATACTTACGACACACGATTAGCCCTGGTTTATAGAGTCCCAACATGAGTAGAATTCTAGAATATACACGCATTAATGAGTATCTTCCCTATAAGGAAAAGACTTTTTCCTCAAGCAAAGGAGTTTGGCCCTACGCGACTATAAAAACCCAAAGACCCTCAAGAAAAAGGGACGCACAATTTCTCTAAAGCTCATACTCTCTCTAACATTGTTGGAGTTCTCTTCTGACTTAACCTTCGGAGGGTCTTTGGTCGGTATCACACCAGTACTCTCTGTAAGGTCTTTTTCTGTGTTGGGCAGGTCTGGTATCGAGCATGTTGGAATCGTGTGGCTCACTGGTGATTTTTTCGGCATCATCAGTTGGCGCCATATGTTGGGAATACGAGTAATCAGTCATTGCTTTATCCCTGAGACAAAAGGTCGTACGGTCCAAACTCAATCGATGGCATTAGCCAACCAAGAAACTGGAAATACCCCCACTGTATTAGAATGGCAACTGCAAACACTCTCGGCTACGATTGAGCGACTTACTCAATAAAATAAAGCTCTTATGCTACAAAACCAAGCAATGGAAGTGCAAATTAAGCATCTGCAAGAACATCAAGTCTTATCGCATGATCAACGTGGAAGTGGTCATAATCACTATCCACCCCTTCGAAATATTACAGAGGGGAATAGTAAATAGAAGAGAAGACTGACGACTACAATACTGTAGGACGACGAATGATTGGCCAAAGAGAAGGCAAGAGGCCTAGACACTTTAACAGCCGACGCGTTCGCTCCACCCCACTAAACGCTCCTATCGACCATATACTTACACTTATCAAAGATGACCCCATGTTGGAATGGCTGAGGAGGATGAATGGGGATCCAAGCAAGCGATCAAAGCACCAAATATTGACAATACCACCATGAACATGGACATGACACAAAGGAGTGTTATGTTTTGAAATAACAAATAGAGATCCTTGTAGGCCAAGGGAAGTTGCAGCAAGGCGGAAGACCAATTCTCCACGAAGAAAGCGCCTTTTGGACAACAACCACCCTACATGATAGACTTGATGGGCAGAAGCTACCTCACCCTTAGAATACTGAATGCCTGAAGAATATTTACTTTACTTGCGATTAAAAAAAAAAGCGAACAACCAATACCGCCTACCCTTCTACAATATCTCTGAGGTAGTACCGATCATCCAAGTCGCCAAGGTGACGAACAATCTGAGAGATGATCAACTCAAGTAGCGAAGGCAAACATGGAAGGGGGGCAATAGACGAGGAATATTTGTACAACGCATCGAGTGGATGGTCACTATACTAAGTTACCTACGGGTAGACGCATGGCCAAAGTCGCCTACGGGTGGACGGCCACTATACTAAGTTACCTACGAGTAAACGCATGGCCAAAGTTGCCTACGAGTGGACGATCACTATACTAAGTTATCTACGGGTAAACGCATGGACGGTCACTATACTAAGTTACCTACGGGTAGACACATGGCCAAAATCGCCTACGGGTGGACGGCCACTACACTAAGTTCCCTATGGGTAGACGCATGGCCAAAGTCGCCTACGGGTGAACGATCACTATACTAAGCTACCTACGGGTAGACGCGTAGCCAAAGTCACCTACGGATGGACGATCACTATACTAAGCTACCTACGGGTAGACGCGTAGCCAAAGTCACCTACGGATGGACGATCACTACACTAAGTCACCTACAGGTAGACGCATGATCAAAGTCGACTATGGGTGGACGGTTGCCACACTTAGTCACCTCAATAAATCCATGACCCCAAGTGGACGACCAACAAGGTGATGAGGTAAAACTTAGTCACCTCAACAAGTCCACGACCCAAGGTGGACGTCCAATAAGGTGACGAGGTAACACTTTGTCACCTCAATAAGTCCACGACCCCAAGTGGACGACCAAAAAGGTGACGAGGTAACACTTAATCACCTCAACAAATCCACGACCCCAAGTGGACGACCAAAAAGGTGACGCGGTAACACTTAATCACCTCAACAAATCCACGACCCAAGGTGAACGACTAACAAGGTGACGAGGTAACACTTAGTCACCTCAACAAGTCCACGACCCTAAGTGGACGACTAACAAGGTGACGAGGTAACACTTAGTCACCTCAACAAGTCCACGACCCAAGGTGGACGACCAACAAGGTGACGAGGTAACACTTAGTCACCTCAACAAGTCCACGACCCCAAGTGGACGACCAACAAGGTGGACGTCCAACAAGGTGACGAGGTAGCACTTTGTCACCTCAATAAGTCCACGACCTCAAGTGGATGACCAAAAAGGTGATGAGGTAACACTTAATCACCTCAACAAATCCACGACCCAAGGAGGACGACTAACAAGATGACGAGGTAACACTTAGTCACCTCAACAAGTCCACAACCCCAAGTGGACGACTAACAAGGTGACGAGGTAACACTTAGTCACCTCAACAAGTCCACGACCCAAGGTGGACGAACAACAAGGTGACGAGGTAACACTTAGTCACCTCAACAAGTAGACGACCCCAAGCGAACGACCAACAAGGTGACGAGGTAACACTTAGTCACCTCAATAAATCCGTAACCAAAAAATGACACCCAAAAAGTGGACAAAAAAAAAAAAAGGGACAGATGCATGTCCATGAACAAAAGTGGACGGACCAAAAAAAAAAAAAAAAGGACGGATGCATGTCCATAAACAAAAGTGGACGGACACCAAAAAAAAAATATATATATATATATATATATATATATATATATATATGACGAGGTAACACTCAGTCACGTCGGCAAGTCCACGACCTAAAGTAGACGAACAAAATACCTTATGAATGGGACGCTAATAGAGGACTACAACGCGTCCCAAAGGTTGAAAGTTCGGGCATCACGCGTCCCGGGGGCAGTGTATCAATGGCCTACCGTGCAGAAGGATGCCCAATCCTACGTATAAGCATACGACAAATGCCAATGCTGCAGCAAGACCTCAGGGCTAAACACTACAAAAGGAAGCCGACGGACATCTAATCCGCATCCCAATGGGATGGATCGACAACCAAGGATACCGACGATCAAGGATGCCAACGGCACTTGATTCTCATTCAAAATTTAAGTCCTTCTACCTACGGGTGAAAAGACGAACCAAGTCACTCACGAGTGCCTTGGTCAAAATTTAAATCTTTCTACCTTCGGGTGGAAAGGAC